>JAWWEE010000105.1:58112161-58189019 GCA_035221455.1 Xenops minutus | reverse complement strand
TCCCTCTCCCTGTCCCTTGCCCTCTCCCTGTCCTTTTCCATTTCCTTTTCCTTTTCCTTGTCCTTGTCCTTTTCCTTTTCCTTTTCCTTTTCCCTTTCCCTCTCCCTGTCCCTTTCCCTCTCCCTGTCCCTTTCCCTGTCCCTCTCCCTGTTCCTTTCCCTCTCCCTCTCCCTTTCCCTCTCCCTGTCCCTGCCCCTTTCCCTGTCCCTTTCCCTTTCCCTGTCCCTTTCCCTGTCCCTCTCCCAGCCCCTTTCCCTCTCCCTGCCCCTTTCCCTCTCCCTCTCCCTTTCCCTCTCCCTCCCAGGGGGGAGCCGGGGTGTTTCCCCCACCCCTCCCTTTGATGGTTCACTTTGACGGTGCAGGGTTTGGTGTGCCCAAACCAACCCTGCGGGTCAGCCGGGGAGGATGGTGGCTTCTGTGCGCCGTGGGGGTGTGTGTGTTGTGTTTCCGTGCCTGTCTGCCCCGCTCTAGGAGCACACAGTGCCTTAGCTCCGAGTTTGGTCCTGGGGGTTTCTATACTCTTGATGAACCGAACCAAGAGAAAGGCTTCGATGTATTGCTGTGTATATCTGTATATATACATATATAGATACATACACAGGGCATCGTGATCTCTGTTTTTCTATTCCAGTACCTATGCTGTATCTTGGTAACATTAGTTTTAAGTTTGTTGGCTTTTTAAAGAGTGGAGGGAATATTTTTGGGTATTACTTGGGAAGTCTTTTCAGTGGGAATAAAAAGGATGTGCCACAGGATCAGGTGAACTCTGACCTCTGAAATTACAGGAGAGAACTGGGTACTTCTGCCTGCACTTGAATCATGTCCAGAAACATCCTCTGATTGTTGTAGTGGTGAACCTCAAAGTGTGAGATCTCAAAGAGGAAAGAGCTGTGTGGGGTTTGTAGTCACTTGTCTAGCCAATGTGAAGTTCCAGTTACGTGAGTAAATTTATTATGGCTTTTTTTCCCTCCAGAGTTATTTATTTGTTAATTTAATTTAAGTAATTTAAGCTTCCAAGGAAGCCTGGCGGAGGCCCTGCACTGGCACATCCTGTGTTGCAAAGCAGGATTCCTGGCCTTACTTCCTGGTTCCTGCTTCTCTGCATGAACTTTTGAAGAGAACTTTTTGACTCTGATTTCAAAATGGGGATCTAGATCTTCACACACCTGTAAAAGTGCATGAATGCTTGAAGTTAGGTATGCTAAAGACAGCGGAGAGAGCTCAGTCTATGGCTACTTTGCTTATCCCTCAGAGAAAGGGAATGCTAGCTTGAATTTGCCAAAAGATAGATGAAGTGACAATGTAATATAGACCTAGTCACCATGTATTACAGACCTATGCTCTTGCTTACCTTCTGCCCAGAAACTACCACACTTCCACACCAAAATTTCCAGTTTAGCAGCACTGAAGTTGTTTGTCACAGCTGGCAATTGTATAAGATGTGGAGGCACTTTTCTGTGTGCTATCTTTGGATCTGAAAGCATGAGCATGACACAGGGGTGCTGGGGCGGTCCCATGGAAGGCAGCTTGGAGTCAGAAATAGAACAGGTATGTTTTAGAGTGCTACTAGGGCTTGACTTAGTAACTGGGTAACTTAGTAATGCAAGCTGCACTGTTTGTGGGGTTGAGTTTGTCCCTTTGTGCAGTACTGCTCAGGGGATCTTGTCAGCTCAGTTTTTGCTAGCTGGAAGTGTCTGCACTCTCGGCTTTATACTGGTGTGGTGGCATAAGTATATGCAGAAAATCTCTTTTGAGAGTCAAAAAGGGGACATACGGATTTTTACTTTAGCACTTTTCTTTTTAAATTTCAAACTTTAAAAAAATACCTTGCATTTTATCCTGCACTATTTGGTTTTGTACATACAGTACTGCTTTTGATACGAAAGAAACAATGAGGAAGTTTTGATTAGAAGAATTGATGATTTTTGAGCATGAGCTGGTCTGTAGTGGTGTCGTAAGAATGGAAGTGCCTAGGCAGTGGGAATAGGCAGAACGGGAATGCCATGCTGTCAGGTTGCCTTCTGAAGCCACAAGCTTAATGACAGTGGGTCATGGGGTCAGAATAACTGTGTTGTTCCCTCAGAGTGGCTTGGGACTCCAGACTGGTTGGGAGTGGGTAGCGTCAACATATTCAGCTTTGCTTTGATTGGACACCACAACTGTGCTCTAAATTCTGTGAGCCCACTGGACTCACACTACTGACAGCTTCACATTTTGTAATTCTTCCATGTGGGATTAAAGTTTACCTCCTTACTGGTGGCGATGGTGCTACAGAAACCATAGTGGAAAGGCTGATGAAAGACTTTGAACCTTTGGAACAGCATTTTGTAAGGCTGAAACGCTTTTGTTCAGCTCTGGAATGTGACCGCCTCCATTGTTGTGCAATACTTGTCATTTCTTAAATAAGCTGTTTTGAAATCTGGGCTTTTTTTTTTTTAAACATTGGCATGTCTGTTTTGATTTTGCTTTCTCTTCGTGAAATTTGGATAAGCAAAACTGGATTACAGGTTGATTGATTTTAGACAAAGTTGGGGTGGTTTGTTTTGTTTTGGTTTTTTCTTTAAAAAAAAGGCAAAGAATGATGCAATAAAACCAACTGACCTTCACATTAAAGTAATGTTTGTGGTGCAAGGTCAGAATTATGTTTTGTGCTTTAGAGTATTTTTTTAATGTGCTGATAGGAACTGGCTAAAAGCACGGTGTGCTAAAAGCTAATGTTAAGTTGTTTGCTTACTCTGTTTACTTCTAGATAATTTAGTCTAGCAGAGTTCTTTCTAAATGGCATAATTGACTACCAGACTTCTTTTTTCTTTTTAGTTCAGTTGCCTGAAGAAAAATTTGTTTTCATATTATTTGTTGACTGCAAGAAACCTCTGTGTGAATGAACTATTTCACAGCACAAGAAAGTAATTTTCACTGCATCAAGGATTTGATGCAGTGAGTGTAATGTATTTTAATCAAAGAAGAACCTTGTTAACAGTGACATGCTGAAATGTTTCTTCCATTGCTTTATGCTAGTTTCTGTATTAAAAGCCTGCCACATGTTCTGAACTTCATGCGTGAAAGAGCTGACATCATCTTCCTATGTATATTTGATTAAATTAAAGCAGTATTATGTAACCATGTCTCAGTGATGTGAGCCTGAGTATTCACCTGTAAAACTCCTGATAGAATATTCATAGTATGAGTTGATTTAATAGAGAGAATACAAAGGCAATTCATTCTTGTAATATAGGTAAGGCAAAGGAAAGGATAAGCCGTGCTATACTAAGAGTCATCATTAAGGAAGGAAGGAATATAAGTGTGCTTGTTCAGAAAAGCAACATAAAGCAATAGCATCATGTTAGATTTTTATATTAACAAAGATAGTTCAGCATTAGTCACACAAATAATGGATTTAGTTATCTTACCCTAAAGACTGTCGTGCAGTTTAATAATGCCAAACTCTAATGGAGAAGATTTTGTACTAAAATTTTGTAAATTGTGAGAAACTAGTTATCATTCTGCAGACTTGTCAAGCCTAACTTGTCATATCAAACTTTTACCACGATTATTTCTTAACTCAGTTATGCCTGATTGCAGTCAAGATTCATCCTAGCTCTATTTTGAGTCTGATGAAAGAATTATGTGAAGCATAGATTGCAGAGCCCTGGATTGCAAATACATAGTTACACGATTTGGAGCCAGTTGTCCATATGAGCGCCAGGACTCAAATGGTATGAGCTTGTGTGCTTTTGTTTGTCCATTTAAACACTTTTTTTGCCATAATCTATTCTTAAATTTAGAAACAAGTTGTTGGTTCTGTCTATTTCTTATCTGTTTGGCAAGATAAGAGTCCCCTTCCACTGGGCTTTATGTTTTCTGATTGCACACAGGATATCGCAATAGCACCTGTGTAATGGCTGTGAGGGAGCTGTCTGCCTTTCAAGTCTCTGTACAGCTGGCCATCTTGCAAGGCATTGTGCCATCTGTTCCTAGTGCTGCCCTCTCTGCTTCCCACAGGCCTTGTAGTGCAGAAAGGGCCTTGTTCGGCGAGCCTCAATAGAGAACAGCTGTGCTTTAAGTGGGCTGGCTCATAGCGGCTGAATGGGATTTAAGTGACTGATGCTGCTGTGTAGGACTTGATAATTACCCTGTACTGGGAGAAACTGTGCAGTGCATCCCATCAGGTACTCACTGCCTGTGGAAGTTTTTCCATGATTCTTTAATCAGATCTGTTTGAAGTTCATGCAAAATTAGACTCATCAGCTTTGTCTTGTGAGACATTTTTCATAAAGGGCAAGATTAGGTGAAATGTTTTCTGTACATTTGTGTGGCTTTTAGTATGGGGAGTCTTTGAGAATTAATGAATATTCCATTTTAACTTATGCTAGATGCTTTGTATTCCTTTCTGCCATCTTTTCCCCATCTTGTTCTTCTGCTGCTACTGCAATGATACTGCCCTAGTTAACACTCTTGAATTCTGTTGGCAGCACATGGTGAAAGAGAAAGGATTAGAAAATTACCGCTACATGCTTATCTCTATTGATCCAAGCTTATAAAATGTCACTAGTTTGCTGTAATATATGTTGTCACACTGTCACTGCTGTTGCCTAGAACAGAATGACATACATTTGTGGTAGCAGTGCTGTCCTCTTAACAGGTTCTGTGGAAATTACTACTGCAAATATCACTGCTGGAGCGTGAAAACAGGGATGAGAAATTGTAGGAAAACTCAGGACACACATTTACATCCTTACAGCATTAAGAATGATAGGTCCATTTTTAGTGCATACTGGAGTTTTGTGTGAAGGCATTTACCCGCACAGGAAGGAATAAGGAGCTGTGGTACATGAAATGGGTGTCAGTGGTAAGATGAAAGCACTACCTGATTCCTAGGGACCTGAATTGCTTCTTGGGGCTGTCCTTTGTTTCTAACTCTGTCAAAGTGCATCTTTCTCAAATATTCCAATGAATTCAGAACCTGCTGAAAAGTGTGTTCTAAGTTATACAAATAAGTTTTACACTCATAGTTCAAGCTTCTCCAGAACTTGACAGTGGCATATTATGGGTTACTGCACACGACACATGTTTAGCACTCAGTGACTTTGTTACTACAGGATTGGCTTACTATGCTTTTGATATGCAAAATAAGGATTGTAAGGTTATTTGTCTTTCTTAGGACTGAAGTGCATAGTACAATACATATCTATAAAGCACTATAAAACACCTTCTTCCCCCCCTCCCCTAAGTAGTGAGTTTTACTACAGTAACATAAGAAGAAAACTTTCTCTGTTGAAATGAAAGGATGTTTCATAAGTCTGTGAGTCTTCAGCCCTAAGATTGGAAAGATGGGTATTGAATTATTACTGCAGCGTTTTCTAGCAAGTATTGCATGTCAGACCAGGCATTTCATCATGAAAGCCTAGTACAAGAGCTATTGGCCTGCCAGATCTGTTTCCCTCCCAGTTTAGTAAGAGTAAGCATAAACAATATATGGCTCTTGAGCACTTATTAACATGCAGATATTGAGAGGGTACCAGCCAGAGTTGTGAGAATGAGGAATGCCATGGATGACCCATTCCCTACTGTGGGTGAAAGTGGATCAGCTGGGATGGTGCTCTGCGCTCCTGTGAGCTGCTTGCAATAGTCCATCCCTTCCTTTCCCCCAGCTCTCCTGCCTGGCTTTTCATTGCATTTGGCATGCATCCTGTGGTTCTTGCCCTCCTGTAGAGTTTGGTATGGGGTGTTTTGGGTCAGGAAGATTGGCCACAGCAGGACCTGTTGAGTTTTAGGTGAGGCACTGCAGGAGAGACCAGTGGGAAGCTGTGGGAAGACAGCAGTGAGGAACTTGCCTTCAAGGAAGGCTTAAGTGAACTGAAAGCATTAGCATAAAATCAGGAAGACTGAGTTGGATTCAAGTTATTTTCCTTGGGAAGATATTCTGAAGAGTAATAAACAACCTGTTCATAAATTGCAGCAGGGAAGCTTCAGATTAGATACTGGGAAAACGTTTAATATTAAAGGTAGCCAAGTACTGCAGTAAATAGTTGAGGAGAGTATGAAATTTTTGGGCATCACTGGGGAGTTTTAAGAATACATGTCAGGAATGACATTGATGCAGTTGATTCTGACTCTGGAAAAATTGGTTGTCCTCTGGTCCTTGTGATGTTACTGTATCAGATGAGGAAGGGTTGGAGCAAGAACACTTGAAACTAAGTATTTTTAGCTCCAAAACTGTCAGATCTATTTGAAATGTTTCTTAGCGAGACTGGCATCAAGTCTTGTGAGACTGCTTAGTGAAGAGGCAGAACAAGAACATATGACAACTCAAAAGAGTGGATGTACAGAATATGGGAAAGTATCAGTAGAACTTGTTGGCTCTGGATGTGAACAGACTGGTCATGGGAATGGAAGAATATGAATTCTCTGTTGTGTGTGAACACCAAATTGCAAGAGTCATTGTGTAGCTGATGTAGTGGAGTATTAATTATTTCTCTAAGTTACTGAGCTTTATGAACCTGTACCATTCAGGAGATGCATCACTGTCTCCTGTAGTGATGGTGAGGACAGACATCTCCCAAGAAGATGCTGCAAGGACAGGCAGACCATACAGCAGAGCCAATCCAGCAGTCTGTGGCCATCAGAACAATTAGCCTGGCTCTGTCCTCCCAGCTGTATTCTTCCATTTCTTGTTCTCGTCTGGCTCTTCCTTTCTTGTTCAACTGACAGAAAAACAGTCTGTCTAAAAAGGGAAAGTCTTTGTGCCAATTTGATGCGTTAAATTGGCTCACTGAATTGGCAAAAATGAGAGAGAAGGATAATGTGCGGGAGAGATCTACACTCTCAGTGGCAGAGGCAGCAAGTGGTTCAACGGTCTTATTTGTCTGCATGCTATGGTCTAATTTTTGTAACTTTGACAGCATGGAAATGATCTACTGAAATACTTAATTTCTTAAACATATAATATGCTCTTCAAGTGCAAGGTATAAGTATGTTCCCAAATTCATGGTAGTGCTTGTGGATACTACATGAACAGGAATGACAGCTGTTTTGAAGGAAATTAATTGTTGTGTATATAGCTCACTTTGTACATTTAACACTCAGTTGTTGAGCATATGTATCTTGCTTCATGCCCTTCGTTTTCAAATAAAGCATTTGATTAACATAAAAAGAAGTAGGAGGGGATTTTCCTATTTTTCATCAGTCATTTCCCATTTTTTATAGTCTCAGTTAGTTCCTTTGTAGATGTTGAAAAAAGATTGCAAAATACTTCCTGTATAAAAACCTTCAAATTTCACTTGAGTCTTAAAAAATGAATGACTAATAAGACTGCCTGGAAAATCTATTTTTTGTGCCCTTTGAATTCCCAGAAAATAGAAAAACCAAGGAAGTAATGACACAAAGTTTTGGCAATCTGTTAAAACAGTTTGAGAGTATAAAAGTTTGGTGGATTTTTATTTTATTGTTAATATACAGAATTCTTAAAACATGACAAGAAAATAAGTGGTTTGAGGAAATTACGGGATGACAGAATAGAATACATCCTATGATTATACTATTAATCTGGTTTATATTTTCAGTTACAGACTTCCATTTCTCTAAGTAATTTGGTAATTTTAATTTCCTTTGAATAGCTGGGATTTAAGTTTTGATGAAAAGTCAGTGTAAAGACCTGTTTCCTAGAAAGGGCATTGAGGAAGAGATTTCTCTTTGGTCTTGGTGGCCAAAGTTTTCCCAATGATATGACAAATGTGTCTGAGTCATCAGTTACAAGTCACTTCCAACCAAGAGGTTAAATGTATTAGATTTCTAAACAGTACTTTTCATGATGTCAGTTTTCTGCTGAATCAGATTTGGATGTTGTTTTTCAGTTTTTGACAGTCCTGGTTACCTGTGTATACTGTTGATCGGCCATCATTTTCAGGATTTTTTGACATTGTAATTGCATTTCAGAAGAAATCTGTTAGTGACTTGGGACTGTATTGTGCTAGGTACTGCATATTTCAAGTATTTTCTGGATGAAAACTAAGTGTTATTTAAAAATCCCAAATGAAAAGCCTTTTTATGTATTTATTTATTTAAAATTTTGAGTGAGTTGAACTTGTTATTGAGACATGACTCAGTTTTAGCTGTTGAGTATGAAACCATGAATTAAACACAGAGCTAAAGAAGATGCTGAAGGTATGAAGATGTTTTCTGGAGGAAAATGAAATGCAGTTAGTCTCCCAAAAGGCAAATAGGCAGCTTAATATTATTTTTGAAGAGGTGACTCAGGAAAGCTGTGTGGTAATCATTACTTTTGACAATGTGCAAGAGTGATTTGATTTTTGTGTGCAGTTTTTTCAGGGTCAGACCTGGGGGAGTTAAGGTCCCATCTGCAAAACAGCCCCTGAAATTACAATAGGGAAATGAGAGGACAGAATGAGTGAGTCAATAAATTACAGCAATTGGGGTTTGAAAGAGAGAAGCAAATCCTCATTGGCTGTTAGTTTGAGGTGTCCCATGTGGCATAATTTGGAGGTGATAACCAAAGAAAAGAAACAGGATTATTACTGACACTGACGAAACTGAATGTTCTTTACAATAGGCTAGCATGTATTAAATTAGACTTCACTTTGAAGACTAAGTGGAGTGCTTAAAAAACATTTACAGAGAAACTGATTTTTACCTTTTATTATTTGTTATTTTTCAGCTGATATGAGAGAGTTCTTTTTCCATTATATCCTTGTGAAACAAAAGATTATATTATTATTATTATTATTATTATTTCATCGTTATTAAAGAACCCCAAACTATACTTGTTGGGTGCAGATGTCATTCTTTCTCATCGATCCTCTTTATTAAAAAGAGGTGGGGGAAAAAAAATCAAAGCAATCCTTACATTAAAAAAGTAAGCATATTCCTCTTTCTTCTGTCTGGTGAATAGAAAGTCTGGGGATGTGCTCTGTGGATTATAGATAGTCATTCTGTCAGGACAATGTGTGAAAGTTGCCTGTGCCCTGCAGTGGTTTATCTGTTGTCTCAAACTTATGTCTCTTCTGGTTTTTTCCAGGAAACGATCCGAGTTGGTGTTATGATGTTGAAAGCCAATGGAGAACTTCACAAAGGACAGGTTTGTCTGGTTTTTCTATTTATTCAGTGAATTAATGTGCAGTGAAACAAAGTCTGCATGCAGATGCAAGTATGTCATTTTGTCTGACGTCAGTCAGTATGAAGTGTGTTCCTCTTAGTGCAGAATTGTAGGATAGGGCCAGGAACCATACATTCATTCTGTCTGTCTTTCTTTCAGGTTCTTTTTAATATCACCTATGTTAATGGACAGGTATATGTAAATGATTTTCCTATGAAAAGCGGAGTTGCCCACATAACATGTCAAACACTAATATGTGAGTATTCGCTTTTTCTTCTTTTTTTTTGGTTCATTTGTTTTTTGTTTTCCTCCTCCCCCCTGGGTGTTTGGTCTCCCTGTTATCTAGTAACCAAGACTTACAATGACTCTGTGTTCTGTAGTCTGCATATCTGAGCATTGTGGAAACATTATAATTTTATATATTGTAAGTGTATATATATAGCAATAATTTCCCAAGGTAGGACAATATTGGTATTATAATGGGTCAAAAAAAATCTTACTGTCTTGTTCTCAAATTACATTCCTATGCTTATATGTAAATGGTCTAATCTGAAATCCGGACTCTGCCTGCCTTTTCAAGAGAGTGTTTTGCACAATAAGCTAGACAATGTAAACAGAAGGATGCAGCTCCACCCTGCTAATTGCTGTGTCCCTAGATTGGTTGGCATATATCCAGAAGGAGATTCAGTAACAAAAGTATGAATTGTTGTTGGGAAGATCTTTTAGTGATCTCACTTCTGTGTCTGTTGAACAAAAAGGTTTCTGCTGGATAGTATACGATAGCACAAATACTGCAGTTTTGCTAGTGTCCTGCAGTGGTTAATGACTTTGAATTATCTTGAAACTTCTATTTTTCCACTGACTCAATGCTACACTTTTTGTGAAAGACCAGAAAGTATTGTGATTTTTTTGGAGATGCACAGAGTATACTGTGTAATTAATTAAACAAGGACCATTATGCTTATTTGATGTTAGCTTCTGTTGTATTTAGAACAATCTCCCAATGGATCAGGTGCAGTCAATCTCTAGCATGGTTTCTGAGGTCATCCTCATCAGACATTTACTTACAGAGTACTTATGCTTTTTTAAATTGCTTCTCTGAGCCATGACCTTGTTGCTTGAACCCTTCTTTCCCAAGAACAATCAATTATTAATTTGACACTAATTCTTTTCTGGAGAGGGAGAGCAGTAATCAGCTTCTCTTTTTCTGGGATAGTTATGTTCCTATTGCTTCTATTTTTTTTCTATCCTAGGGTAAAAAGCCATGGCAAAATGTCATTTACATGCATAATAATTCACTCCAGAAAAAAATAGATGTAATTTTATTGACTAATTCTGAGAAGTCCTGAGCACTCTCCTGTAGTTCCTGTTAATTTCTCAAATCATATTTGTGTAGCTTGCAGTGACTACAATTAAGAATGTGAATCTGAAACAGTGAGGAAAATACTGATTTGACCTGGGAGCTAGGAACCTGGAACTCTCTATCTCTGTGTTTGGGTCTGAGTCCTCAGTACAGTACCTGTCTCTGTTACCTGTAATGTAATATTTATACTATTTACTTACTGAATCAGTGACAACAGATTCAGGTAGTGTTTGTAAAATGCTAAAGACATACCAAGATGCTTGCTAATACAGGGGGAAAATACTCCTGAATATATATAAAAATGAAACTTGAGCTTAATAGTCATGCTTTTGAATATTAGAGGCCAGGTATTCTGAATGGTATTGTTTTGACATCATTGTCAGATATCCGTATATCTCCATCTGAAGTTCCCACAAATGTCAATTTTGGAAGTATAGCTGTCACTCCTGTTGAATATAGTGGTGATTAAGCAGCCTGACACGTGAAAGTCTGGGATCACATGGAGCTTCAGCTACTTGGCATCTTAGAGGCTTTGGTCCTTTAATGTGTGCTTGCTGCTCTAAGACAGAAGACGTTCAGTAACTAGGTTAGTGCTTTGGCTCACAACTATAGGGAACCTTTCTCTTCCTTTTCATCTGCATCTTATTTTTGCAACAAAAGATATTGCTAAATGATGCCAAAAAATATTTTTCTGTATTCAAATTAAGGAAAATACCTTTAGGATGACTGGGATTGTAGCATAGAAGTAATGAACATACTGAGTTGTTACTGTGAGACTGAGAAACACTAGTCCAGCCTTACTCCAAGTTCTCTCACGGGCTCAGCACTGCAAGTGAGACCCACACACACAGCACTAGTGGCTTAGCAATAGCGGCCAGCTCAGTCTCAGTTCATGTACCTTGCTATCTGCTTGCTGGGAAGATCTGGCATCTCCACCCTTCCACTTATCCAGCACTTCATGCTCCCACCATAATAGAGGTGTGGTATTTGGGAGAGGGATACTAAGTCTACGCAGAAACCACCAGGGTAGAAAGGCAGTTTTGTGTGTACTTGTGGTATATTAGGTTGTTGAAATAGCTGAAAGCCTTTGGGTAGGAAGAAGGCTTGAGGTTTCACCTCAAGTCACATATGAAAACAGAGAGAGGGACAGGCAAATATCTATGAGGGAACTGGCACTCATCTTGAGTGTAGATGCAGTGTGCCTGGAAAAGAGTGTGTTTGTTTCTGTGTTGAGAGGAAGGGGAATGTTATGCAAATCAGGATGTTTACACAGGTGGCTGGTTGGGCTGGGGCATTACTCTTATGAAATCCTTAGGACAACTGAAATGCAAATGCAGCAATAGCCAAACCAAAGAGCACTGCTTAGAGTGCTTAAGTGCAAACCTGAAAGGCAAGGATGTGACATGGTTTGCAAGCTCCCTCAGTCAGAGGATCATACAGCTCTGCTGTTGTCTGATATGTTATATCACGAGACCTGCTCTGAATTTGATTTGGTGATATCCTGGTAAAAAAATCTTGGCATCTGTTTTACCTGTTGCCCAGATCACTACTGCTTATAACATAGTACAGACTTCTGTACCGTTGTTGTGGCATCTCAGGTTTGATGCTGGTGGTCCTCTCACCTTTCCATTCAGATGCTGTATGGGCAAAGACATCCATCTCGCAGTTGTAACTGTTTTCCCTGTGGCTGTGTACTGCTTTCTGGTTGGGGTGGTTTCTCTTTGCAAATTGTGATACTGTGTGTTAACAGTGGAGAATGGAAACTTGGATAACTTACCGGATCAGCAGCGCCTGGGAACTGTCAGCGTTCGCATCATGGTTCACGAGTGGCCTTTGGCATCCAGTTCTGATTTACAGCTGATTGTTGTTCAGGAGGAAGTGACAGAAATTGACGGAAAACAGGTAAAAAAACCCTTGTTGCAACACTCTGCTTGTTTTTAATTTAGGAGAGGCAAGTTTTACCAAGGATTAAAAGATTTACTTGTATCTGGCTGGTGATTAGAGTACAAAGTATATAACTAAAGTTAGCTACCACACCGTATGACTATTGAAGGAGATAATAGCAAAGTTGGCAGTATAATAGCAGTCATGTTTCATGAGGAGGCTTTAAATTTTAATGCTTCTATTCATATTTTAATGATTATCATTAACTGTATCACATGGCCTTTCAACATGACTTGATTTAAAAAATAATGCAAAAAACAAACAAAAGGGGCACGGGCTTGTTTTGAGTCCTGAGGTTTTCCCCATTGTTTATTCCAAGCTAACAAAGAGTTTCAAGCACGTACCATAGGGAACAGTTTGCAGCAGCAGATTCTTATGGCAGGTGGGCTTGTTGTGAAAGCCCCCAACACCTGAGAGTTAGAATATTTTACATGTACAATAAAATCCATATTCATTACCAAGATTCAAATTGAGATGAACAAACACCTCCCCCCCACTTCTAACTGTATTTGCACAAATATCAGTGAATGTGAGGGGTTACAACTCTAGCTGAGAGTGAAAGGTGCAGAACTGAGCACTCAAAATCACTTGCAAGGTATAGTTAATTTACTAGCCAAAGAGGTTCTGTAGAAAAGATCCAGCTGCTGCAGCCAGCAACAGTGTCATATTTTTGTTTCTGTACAAGTCTGCATCCTACATGTGACCAGGCTTTTTTGAAGCTGGCTTATGTTCTACTGGCTTTTTCTTTTTTTAAAGGATAATGATGATAATACCATTGATCCTTAATTAATTGCATGCTCATCATGTAGTATTTTTTACGGGGATCTGTATGATTTCAAAATTTTACTTTTAATGAAAAACCCCACTGAAAGGTCTGTAGCTTTTATAATGAGGTGTTTATCCCACTGGTAGAAGCCTAATATATACTGTTTTGATTCAGTTGTTACACAATACTGGTATTGTATTTCAGATCTCAAACTAGACATCACAATGCATTTCAGATTTTCATAGGGACTTGTTAAAACCAACAAGAAAGCTAATGCTCTTTCCTTAATTATTCCTTTAAGTCAAAAGCAGTCTCCCATAAGCACAGTAAAGGTGCAGAATCACCTCCTTCACCCTGCTGTCCACACTGCTTTTGATGCAGCTCAGGATACAGTTGGCCTTTTGGGCTTCAAGTGCACATTGCTGGCTCAATGAGCTTTTCATCCACCAACACCCCCCAAGTGCCTCTCTTGTGCTTGGGATTGCACTGACCCAAGTGCAGGGCGTTGCACTTGGCCTTGTTGAACTCCGTAAGGTTCACACAGGCTGCTCTGTCAAGCCTGTTCAGATCCCCCTGGACGCCATTCCTTTCCTCCAGGGTGTTGACTGCACCACAGAGCTTGGTGTCATCAGAAATCCTGCAGAGGATGCACTCAATCCCATTGCCCATGTCACTGACAAAGATACTAAACAGCAGCAGTCTTTGAGTGTGACCATACAGCCAATTCCTAAGCCAGTGAGTGGTCCATCTGTCAAATCCATGTCTTTCTAGTTTACAGGCAAGGCAGTCAAGCGGGACACTGTCAAATGCTGTGACACTTTGCTTTCAGTTGTTGAAAAAAGGAACATTACTGCAAAAGCAGAAATGCCAGCCTTGCCTCAGCAAGTACTTTCACTACGTACTTGAGTTTTCCATGCCCTAAAATGCCTCCCTGAGAGAGGATAGTATTGAACTGTGTAAGACTTGGTTACAAGCCCATGGAGTCACTACCACAGGCTTTTGCAAGGAGAGACAGCCAGTCTGTTCACTGTATGTTCTAGTGTGGTATAGTGTACAGAAGTGTGGTATGTAAAAACAAAGAATATTAATTTATGTTATAACAGGCCTATGTCTACATCTTAATGGCTTGGAGTTTTCTATGGTATATTGGTGTTCTCTGCCAGCCTGCTTCAGTCTTACTTTAAACTCAGTAATATCAACGTGTTTACATCTCTTGCAGGTTCAGCAAGAAGAAGTAACAGAAATAGATATTTTAGTAAAGGACCTGAGAGTACTTAGACATTCAAACTACACTGTCCCTTTGAAAGAGAGCATGCTGTATTCCATCCCAAGGGACAATGACATGTTATTTACACTGCCCAACCTCTCAGGAAAAGGTATCTCTCCTCAGCTGTTACATACTAGTTTCATCCAGAGTTGATGTACTGCTTTACAGGAGTAAAAGAACATCATTATTCCCATGTCTTACATAGCGAAACAGTTTCTTTGTTAACAGGGAAGTGTTTTATGTGGCTTGGGGTTTATTTTTTTAAACACCTAAATTCAACTCTTCTACATTCTAGGTATTTTGTTTGTTTTCAAATCTGTTCCCCTTTGAAGCACTTGATACTTGGCAATCTGCAATCCAGACATCTGACAGGAATAAATTTCTCTCTCAGATCTGTGATGGAAGTTTCTCTAAAGCTCCCCCTTTTTCCTGAGAACGAAAAAGAAAACTGTAGAGGAAATACCTGTCTGGGTCATTTCCAAACCAGAGAACAGTTTTCTGTTATTAAACTTGAATAACTTAAAAGCAAGAGAAGTTATTTGATGCCTTAATCTTATTTGTTTGTTTAATCAAAAACTGTCAAGGATTTAATCAGAGATTAATATTTTGATCTAGTTCATCACTTTCTAATCTGACTACAGCTGAAATTTGCAGCTAAGGGCATAGTTAAAGGCTGCACTGTAGCACTGCTTCTGCTTCTTATCAAGTTCACTATTCAAGTTAAAAAAAAAAGGGCAAAGTCTTCTGTGTTCTTGCTGTGTGTGAGAACCATACCATAACTGTAGGAATATGACACGTCTTTGTTTTCCTGAAGAATGAGTCAAATAAAAAGAAAACTCTGCACTAAATCTAGCTTTTCTTCTTCAGATATTCAAGATCCACTGCAAACTACCAGTCAGTACCTCATCCAGCAAGTAGAAACTACAGTAGATGAAGAAACATTACCTGGCAAGTTACCAGAGACCCCTCTTAGGACAGAACCTCCATCTTCTTACAAGGTACTTTTGTTCTTTGTCTGCTTTTTTAATTATTAGTTTATACCTGTAAAGAGAGCAAACTACTAAGATGAATGGACTTTTACAGACATACTCTGGGAACCTTAAAAAAATCCCCTGAACAACTTCCTAAATTACCCTTCAACAGTGACAAAACTGTTGGAATTTTTTACTCCAGCAGGAATCAAATGGGCTTCTAAATCCTGCAGTGTTCTGACCTCACAGATCCTTCATGATAGTCAGTTGTGATATTTGCATAATACCGAGCTAAACATTTATGACAATTTCAGATATTGCTTAGCTTTAAATCACATCATTTTTTTGCTGACTCTGCTCAAGTGCTTAACCCTCTGAGAGCTGGGCCATTGGTCTCCCCTACTGTAAGAAGCACTGTAACAGCTTGAGAAGTTTCAGTTTCAGCTCAAGTAAGGATGGGCTTGGTGGCCTCCTCTGTGGCTGAAACAAACATAATTATAACTTGCTTCTGAGACAGGAGGGCTGAAACAGTAGACTGAAAGTTACAGATAGGCTAGAGAACATGGTAGGTACCCCTCTCCTGGGCTGTCAGTAACCCATTCTGTGCTGTGCACTGTATCATAGCTCTCTGTGGCCAAGCAGCTCTCCCTTCACCTTCTCTGTTTAAATGTCCTTTGTTTTCCAAAGTGGCCTTTCAGAGAACTCTTCTAGGATGAGCACAGAACTAACCCTTCACCTGTTACAAACTTTGAAGGAGATCCAAGTCACCAGTCAATTCCATGCTGCTTTTATGTATGTTTAAGGATACATAAATTAAAGTAAAACTGTCACCATGAAACTACATGTATCACCAATAGCTACAAAGCCAGCACATGCTTTGTTTTGCAACCTGTCTTTTTATTTTTACCTCTTTGACTGTAGGTGATGTGCCAGTGGGTGGAAGACTTGAGAAAAGGGTTGTGTAAATTCTGGTTCCGATCTTTACCCATCTTGTTTAATTTCATGGAAGTCGTTGTAGTTGGAATTGTTGGAGCAGCTCTTATTATCAAAGTCTTAAAGGTGATTCTCCCTTCCTGTGAAAACAAGTAAGTAATTTTTCCTTTTTTTTTTTTTTTGCTGTGATGAAGGCAAAACATTAACTAAAAAAAAAAAATCTTTAAGAAGCAGCCTCATTCTGTAGGAAGGTGGTAGCAACAGTTCAGCTACTGGTAACTTTCCATTCCAAGTGAAGTTTTGACACATAGGCATTTCAGAGAAACATGGGAAAGTATTTCATTGGAAATGTCTTTAGTTGAGCTGTCATGCTGCCAGATTTTTATCAACTCTTCTAAGGACTACATTGTGAAACACGATTAACGTAGCTCCAAGAGAAGAGGGTAGAAGTTAGAGCTAAACAATTATAGCATCTCTAAATCTCTGCATACTTCTACTGTGTTAGAGTTGTCACAGTAGTTCTGAAAGGCCTCGAATTCAGCTTTGCAGATTGCCATGGGAATTCTCCAAGGAGGACCTACTCTGTAGACAGCTTCCAAGCCATAGCAATTGTTGCTGGCATTGGTGGCTAAAGGTCATAAAGAAAAGCTGGTGGCCTGCAGATGGCTTTATTCACTCAGTTGGTGTGTTACTAGCAACACTAGGGTTTTTCAGAAAAGCAAGTGCTCAGAAAAAGGGATGGTAAGATGAACTAGGAACTGGAGGTAGGAAATCAATGTAGACTTCGTGCTGGCATAGGCAAGCATGTGCATTTTAAAGCAATCTAAGTCAGTTCTGGAAGACCTGTCCCTTAGAAATGCGTGTTCTTTGAGAAGTGACTGACAGCATAGTGTGCTTCCTTAGCCACAGCACGCACAGCTGATGTCTTCCAATGCATCTGATCAGCTGTGCTTCTGAAGGGCCCTGCATGTAGTCGATTTATGTATCCACTCAGGAATACAAGTGTCCTTAGTCCTCTGACAAAGCAAGAAAAATGGAGGGCTGGAAGATCAGGAAGGTTGGAAACTGCAGTGACGAGAGTTCATGCTTTCCCCTGACATTTCAGGTGGGAATGCTTCACTTATTAGAGCAAAAAAACTGAAGAAACACTTTGTACTTCCCACAGTAGTAAGTAGCTTAACACTTCCACATGTGAAACTGAACTAAATAGAACTAGGAAGGAAAATCTAATCCCAACAAACTGTTCATCAAAGTGTCTCATGGCCTGTCCATGGCAGAGGAGAGTACAGAGCAGAGGAGCAATTCCTTTTTCACCTAGAGAACATGAGGCTTGTGCATGGCTTATCAGAGTGTTTAAAGAAATTGTGCCACCCTCTCCCCTTTAAAAAAAAAAACAACAAAAAAACCCCCACAACCTCAAGACTACGTAGAATGAGCAGATCTCATTTGGTGACTGACACAGTTGCAGATGTCAGGACCTCATCCCAGGTCTTTCATGCCATTCTGTGGTACACTGATAAAACTAGAGGCTCTAGCTAGTCTTGGAGAATTAGATGTAGCTCCTCACAGCAGTGAGTTTTAGGCTACTATGAAACTAAGCATGTAGAGTCTACACTGCTGACATTTCAGATGTAGAATCTGAGTGAAGGGACCTCTCAGAAACAAGAGCTAGTACATTTTGGAACCAATCTTCATTCTATCTTTATAAAAGAGGTGTTATGAGGGTAATACTAGAGGCATTGGTTTAAACTAAGTTTGGGGAGTTTAAGAGTAAATCTAATTTTTAGAATACAGAATTGTTTTGTATATTCTTTTCTAATGCCGAGTAATCTTACCTTTCAGAGGCATCCTTCTCCTGGATCAAGTCAGCTTTGTACCTGTGACTGTCATCAGCCTGCCTTCAGATCTTCCAGACAGGAAAAATATTTTAGATGAGAAAACATGCACTTAATACTGTATTCACTTTGGAGTTACTGGTTTTTAAAAACACAGTTTTGGTTGACCTAAAATTTGGCACTTGGTCTTAATACTTTATTTGTTTCCTACTAAGAGAACTAAGTCAGTTGATTAGTTGATAAAGGGCCACTCAGGCCAAGGCCCAAAGCTGACTTTTTTGTGCCTCTCCATAAACAAACAGCCTTTTCAGAAGCTTCAAAATAGAACAGCTTTCCACCCTGAGGGCTTACCTTTGGTTTTAACTTCTGTGAAGTCATTTTTCCACACCTCAGACAGGATGCTGGCTGCCTTCATGCCCACAGATAAACCAGGTCAGCTGTCCTGACTAGTGAGATGATGAAATTCAGGGTGTCCTTAAGTCTGCAGGCAGCATTCTTCAGAAAAGGATGAGGGAGTATTGCAAACATCAGCTGTGCCAAAAGCCTAAGCAAAGCTGCGCAACCTGGCTCAGGTCTTGTAGGGTCGAGTGTGCCTTGCAAGGAAGATACCACTACCCAATATTTGTGTTAATTAAAAAACGTGACATTTTATATATGCAAAGTTAAAAAAGCAGATTTATATTTCAAGCACTTTACATTTTTATGGTCCCTTCCACTCATAAAAAGTGTTAGCAGTTGTAACCAGCGTGCTTTTTTTATCTGTGACAGCAGTACTATGTGAAAAAAATGAATTCTGCAAAATTCTACAGAAGTACTGGCTTACTATTGCTAAGTAGGCCCAATCTGCCCATGCCAGTTTGTACTGTTAACATTTTTCAAATAAACATTTAAATTGTTTATTACACAGTGTTCATGTGTGCATCTATAGCTACATAAAACAGCAGTTTGTCAAACATGTTAGCTGCAGGGTACTATTTGTTTTTTAGCTTTTCATTGGTTTTAGTAACTAAAATTGTTTGTCAGAATAATGTCTGGGAAAAAAACTTAAGAGCCGTCACTACTTGGCACTAGACTGAGCACATTATCATTTGAGTGATCAGAATTACCCGTGGTCAGCAGATTTCACTCCCCTCCTCTCACCTTAAGGAAACATCATTGTAAGTTTAATGGGCTCCAAGTTATTCAGATGCTCGTCCTTACAGCTGGTCTGTGACTAGAACAACTTGCATTGTCTCACTAAATCGACAGCACTGCAGTGATAGAAGGAACATTTCTAATGCCGACTTGCCTTGCAAAAAATAAACCAAAACTCACCACCCAGCAGTGCAGTGTGGTACACGTCAGCCCAAGGTAACAGGGACGCTGCTCAAACCTCCCCTTGTTTCTTAATTTTATTTTTTGTTCTAGCACCTTTAGGGTGGCAGAGGGGTTGTCATCCATAGCTAAGAGTAGCACAGGACTGGTGACTGCAGAGACAAAAGCAACTCTTCCAGCAACTGTAGAGAGACTTCTCTGCATGTGGAAATTCATGTTCTTTACACTTTATGAACACAGCCCTGGCCCCTTCATTAGCACAGTTCAAGTAGAAATTATGTATAAGGCTGAAGTTAGCTTCTTCAGGGTTTAAAAAACAGGATGGACAAGATACACAATAGCTCCTCCTTAGTGCACAAACTCCGTATGAATTGCACTGCAGATGGAAATCTGACAGCTGTTTGCATGTGCTCTTTGCATCCCTCCTTATGAAACTGTAAACCAAGCACCTGCACAGCAACAAGGAGATTTAACTCTTCTAAACAGCTGCATCAAGTGAGTAGTTAAGCCTGAAAAAGTGCTGGCACTGCTTCACAACTTGGCTTATTTCCATGAGCTCAGTAATCCTCTTCAGTATGGTGTTCTAGAAAGTTACAAAGGATGAGGAAATAAGTATTACCATCAGTTTATGAGATTGTAAAAATAATGCAAATCTTGAACACAGTAACGGCCAAAGTCGCTGTTTTACAGAGCTGGAGTTACCAAGTCTTAAAAACAGTTAAAGCAGTCGTGGTTCTGCTTTAGCATGCACATGGATTTCCCAAATTGTTAGGAGCCTTGTACCTTTCAGAGGACTGCTGCTTTGAGCTGGAACCACTCTGAACTATTCCATAAATCAATTTAAAAACCACCTTATGCAACTACCACAGTTAGGAAAGGGCAACTGTCCTGCATGCCAGTCACAGTAGGTCTCATTTTCCCAGGATGTGAACTGGTAAGGATTCAAGTGCCCTCTAGGGAAAAGAATGGGAGGGGATGGGATGGGGGAACTGGAAAAAAAAAAAAAAAAACAAAACCCAACTATCAAAAAAACCCTTGCTAGGATGGCAGTAGATTTTTAGGAACTGCAACATCTCCTATCTCTTCACAAACTGTGGCTCTCACTGCAGCCCTTTTTGTTCTATCTTGCCCTCAGAACCATGTATCACCATACCGTGTGTTCCAAAACCAAATGAAACTGAGCTACAAATTCAGCCTCTACCACTTTTTTCCCCCCTCTACGACATTACAGAGGTGTTCACTCACAGTGAACTGGGCTGGTTGAGAACTAAACTACTGCTTTTAAAATGAGATTTACTTCAGGATTTCTCAAAATATATCACTTCCAGCCTAAGTGTCCCCTTACTGGGCTGCTTCCAAAGACAAAAGCTTGCTTCCCTTCCCTTTTTACTTGGGGGACAGATTGAATAGTTTGGTTTCCTTGTAATGAATTATGAAATCTCCAGCAACACAGCAGACAGGTCCACTCTCATTCTAACATACAAACAGAAAAATAAATATTAAGAGAACGCACTTCAAAATACTGCATCATTTTCTTAACTCTGACACATAGGGCTATCCATTTGAAATGAAGGAAGCAAATTTGTTTTCCACTTTGGAAATGGAAGTCTGTAAATGCACACATTTGTATCCTCACCTGAACTTCTTTCCTTAATTTCTCGGTTCATCATGCCAGGTTCACTCAGGGATGCAGAATCTCTCACAAGATCTGTTTTTCTAGAGCATCTCATCACTGACCCTGCTGTAAATCCCTTTTCAGTGTGTCCAGATGTCACTCCCAACATAGTGATGAATTTTAAGCACATAAACAAGATGTTCACAGTAATGGCAATTACACAGCTGTGTCTTTGAGATACACTTGCTTCCTACTCAGACTGCAACTTTTCATTACCACTTGTCCTTCTCAGGTACCTTGCAGCATCTAAAGAGACACGAGCAGAAATTCCACAGCCAACTTTGTATAGCGTGTATAAACCAGCTGAAACAAACCTATTCCTCTTTGATTCATGAAAAAAGCATAAAGTTTACCTGTAAGCAGAACTACAGCTGGCTGCTCTGGGAGGAGCTAGGAAGAAGTGTTTCCAAAATAGCAGATGGATAGAAATTACAGGTGTTTTAGTTACAATTACCACTTGTCAAGAAAAAACTAAAATTATTACCTAGATGGTCACTGTAGAAGCATTCTCAGAGAACTTCTACATTCCACTTATCATATAATGAGAAAAGTGAATTTAGATTTTATATTGAATGTTAAGTCAGGGTTATCAGTTGAGCACAAACGTAACACCTGCTGCCTTATCAGAACAGCCTTACAAGAATAAAGGTGTAAGCCAGGACTCAACCTACCAGTCTAGAGTTCTGACGCTTACATTACTAGTACAGTCAAGGAAGAAAAACATATTTCAGAATTAATGCCAGCAATATTTTGTTTTCTCTTAAGACTTACAAGGAGCCTACACATGATTCAGTGTCGCTGCTGGCCACACAGTAATCAGCTTACACTAGCTGGATGTATTATAGTATCTTTAACAAATACCATAAACCTACAACCACATCTCAGCCTTTGCACAGGTTCCTTATTAATACCTCTAGAAACAGTTTTAAGGGCAGAATTCTCCAAGACCAGTTAGGAAAATCATCCTTGTAACCATCTTGTTCTTCCCGTTTTCTAGTTCTCAGCATCCCTTATTCATTTAGCAGGGCTAGTTTGGGTTGGTTGGTTTAGGTTTTTTTGTGTAATAGCAATTTTTCAAGAGTAAATACTCTGATACAAGAGTTCTAGTATTAAAGTAGTTTTATAATCTTGAAAATCAAAGCATATACCATACCATCAGCATTTGTGAAAAATGGGTGACTTCTGAGCTAGTTCAAAGAGAGCTAGACAGAAACTGCATTTAAAAAAAATTTATTGAGACATCTGTTGCTCTTAAATTACAAAAGTTAAAAAGAATACACAGTGCACTGACACACTGCTGATTACTTCTAAAGCTGTTTTAAGACGTAAGGTGGCTTCTTCAAGAGAAGACAACTCAACATGATCCAAATTCAGTTATCCATTTCTCATATTTCTCAATGTCCGCAGCAGATACAGATTTAGAAACCTTCTTCAAAGCTATTTCAAAGTCTTCCATAGTCGTTGGCATGTGCATTTCATCTCGGGGAAGATTTCTTATTTCTTCTGGTGTCAAGCCTTCAATACGCCTTCTCATAGCCATCAATGATGCATCTCTACTCAGGAGGGTAAGAAATAAAAATAAATCAATTATTACTCAATGCAGGATGGCGAGTTCAGTTCTTTGAAAGGCTCAACATACCATCCCAGTTAAGCTGTTCCATTCAAAAAAATACAGTAAAGACTTGTAAACTTTTATAGGAAGATCTCCAAGTGCTTGTACAAGCTATGATACCATGCTATCCACATTTTTCAGACATGGATTTATTCTCACTGGATGTCTTAAGAGGTACTACTCACAGCCTAGGCAAAAAGGTGAAGATTAACCTGTTTATCTAATGTCACTATATGTCCATGATGTAGCTGCTGTTTATAGTATTTTTAAATGGGAACAAAGCAAAGTAACAATTTCACTCCTCATAGATACAGGAGCAGTAGCTGGAGTGTTCTGAATGTTTCCTGGTTTGAACAGGAATCCCACTTCAAAGACAGAGTTCTGAGTCAACAGTATCTACCCTCCAACCTGTACACTCACAGCTAAACATTAAACGATGAAATCTGTTCTGTCTGTCGCCTCTCAAATTTCTGGCCTCAATGAGCACTAAGTGTTTTTACAGGTGTGTCATTTTCTTTCTGCATTAGGTTTGACTGCATTTAGATTTCTAGCAGTAAGCCTAGTAACAGCAAGTGATGAGCTGGTGAGGTGATAAATAGATAACACTGGGCGACTCAGGTTCCTGCTAATTCATCATTATATAGCTTATAATAATGAAAAAATACTGCTTATTTGTCTAGCAGTAAAACAGATGGAAGGGTAGTCCCAGTGATACAGCAACAGGGCATCTCATCGTACTGGTAGGTGAGAATCCAAAGATCAAAAACTAACACGCTGTGTTCTAGGAGGATTTACAAAGACGGTTTCATCATATTCTGTTTCAGTACTAACCCCTCCCCCTAAAGGAAATCATAACTGACAGACTTCATGAACATATTGTTAACTAATAAATTAAAATGCATAATACAGGAAGTAGAATATCAGAACAACCCCAAAAGGTTGCCTTGTTGAACTCCATCTTAGCCAAATATCACCATGCTTTGCTGTTGTAATATCATTTGTGAACTAAAAGCCACTGTTACACAATGGTGTGGAGGAGCATTCCATGCATCTAATTTGCTTCCATACAGCAGTTAAAAACCCCCAAAATCCTGCAAAAATAATCCAAGCAACCAAACCAAAAAGCCCACTATACTTCAACACCCCCACAAAACTGAAGTGCACCTGCCACCACTTCCTTTTGTAAAATCATTTTATCAACAGTCATTCCAACATGAACTCTTGGTGCTTTCTCAAACACACTTTTGTGCCTGGAGAAGCACCAAAGCTGTATTCAAAAAACAAGCAGCCACCCACTGGAAGACGCAGGAGGGGCCAGTTCTGTTCAAAAGGCCTTTCAACATTCACAGTCTGTTCAAAACAATGACTCAAAGTCAATTCATACTCAATCTAATATGCAATTTAGATGTATTTTGTAATTTCTGAATGTCATTTTAAAATACAGCTTCACCTTCATTTCTCATGGCTATATGCTGACTGTTGGGAACTGTACTGTAACCTCTGGCTGGTTTTCACTCTGGGTCAGCAAACTTTGAATTTCACCTCAATTTCTTTAAGATAGGAGAGTAATTTCAGTAAACCAGACTACTTGGTCCAGTTTTATTTTAGTTTTGCTTGTGGCACTCACAAGGATTGCCATAGTCTACAGGTTTGAACTTCACTATGCTTATATATTGTGAGTCTAAACTGTACAAAAGCATTTTTAAATCAGCCATATGTCCTTCTGACTCAATGCTAATGAAACAATCATATCCAAGAGCTGTTTCTCTTGACACCATGAAAAAAGTTACTTCCTTGGTGATTTCAAATCATGTGACACCAAACTCCACTTCATCTGGATTTCTGCTTGCTGCCACCTCAGTCATTACTTAGGAAACTGCCACAAATTAAAGACTTGGGTGTTTCTTTGTGGGTTTTTTATGCTTGTTTGCTTTTGTTTAATAATATTTGTACAAGAGGACTTTGGTTAAAAAAAAAATCAGCAGTAACAGTGTGTGCGTATATTCACACATATGAAATTCACTGAAAAACATGACAAGTATTCTGACTTTTAAACAAGTGTATTGATATTCAGTGTAAAATTAATCACAACCAACAAACACCAAACAGACCAGAGGAGACAAAGTGCAACTAAAATGCACAAAGCAGCAGACCAAATAAACTCTTTTATGACACGAACCCATTAGCACAAGCTCCTTTCAGAGCACAACCAACACCAAGACTGATCCAAAGAACACCACAAATTCATCTCACAAACCTATAAATGAAACAAATCTGCACGACACAGATTCAGAGCAACTAACATACCATTTCTTTCCCAGACACTGTGCAAGGTTTGTTCAGGAAGCCGTACTGAGGCTCCAAACTCTTAGTTCAGCCTTAAGCAACCCTGCTAATAGTGCCTTTGGTGGCAATTTTGCATACGGGCTACTTGCATTCATCCCTGTGGCACAGCATATTGTCCTCTCAGCTGTGCTGCCACACGTTTGCAGAGCTTTATTAGGAATCTAGGCAAGAAACGGATCCACATTGGAGGAAGTAATGAGAAGGCATTCTCAATCCAGAACAGTTCTCTCATCCTGTTCAAAGTACAACCCCAGAAAAGTTGGCTGGCACAACTAGGAAATCAAGCCTTGCCCTGCCACACTTTGGTGCTACCTCCAAACTCTGAAAGCGTCATTACACAGATGCTTCTCAGATGAAAACAACATCTTAAAATGCTTCACTTCTCTGTCCCTTACTGGCAATTCCATAATTTCCCACTGCTGCAATTGTCCCAGTGCAAGTCTTTTGATGTAAACCAGATGGCTGAAGATCAGTCCTTTCCTTTTCAATTGTTGAAAGAAAATATAGAGGAAGGGTTAAAAGGTACTTTTAGTCAATTATTTCAGCAATCTAGGTTAGAGAACAGACTCAGAAATTATGGTATGCCAACAGTATGGAGAAGGAAAAATGGAGGAGGTAGCGGAAAACTTAACGCAGCCACACCACAAAAGCCACTGTGCTGAGTACACAGCTCTTGTACCACCACACAGCACCTTTTCTGTGTCATGAAAGAAGAGTGCTCAGTGTTTTCACTTTAGTTACTCTGGCTGCTGCCACTATCTCCTCTCTGCACATGGATTTCTGCAGAAGTGTAACCCCAGCAGAAAGACTGCAACTCTACAAGTTAGTTTACCATCCTGTGGATATTCCCCATGCAAGGAATTCAGCCTACATGAAAGAACGTGGAATTTTACCTAAATCATAGCTTTAGATTACTATGTTGCAACTGACTGCTCTTCAAAAATGAAAATTTAGGTAAATATTAACACAGTATTTCACCTTTTAGCCATACATAAAAGACATCTTACAGTCCATTTTTATCCAACAACTTTAATCACATAGACTGGTTACCTTACACAGTTTTCTCACAACTTGTGGCAGCAGTAACAAATGATTCAATGTTAACTTACCTGCACACATTGGTGATGTCTGCACCTGAATAACCCTCCATTTTCTCAGCTATGTTTGCAAGGTCAACATCATCAGCCAGTTCCAGCTCTCGCAGATTTATTTTTAGGAGTTCCTCTCTACCTTTTGCTAATCAAAGAAAATAAAATTGAGACTATATAATTTGCTTTCTGAAGATAAATAATAAATTGAAGAGGGAACAGAGGGAAGAATGAGAAAAGGGACACTGTACGTGCTACAAAGGTAAATGCTCATGTTTAGATTTCACCTGATCCTGAATCCCTACGTGAATTTGCGTACATGTACCAATTAGATTTTTAAACCAGGCAATCCAAACTAAAGGAATATTGGTAAGGTTTAGATTTTAGTATTTTTAACCACTCCTCTGCCCAACTCTTCATACCTGATGGTAAAGGAATGTAAATTCTCTTTTCTAGTCTCCGTCTTAGGGCTTCATCAATATCCCAAGGAAAATTAGTAGCAGCAAGTACCATGACCATCTTAGAAGGATCATCATTTTCAGTCGCCCCTCCGACACCTGCAATGGAGCAAAGAGGAAGTAAAACATGCATATGTTTTCTGAAAATTCAGAGCATCCAATTTTCAGTTGCTACTTTCCTTTTCTCTGCTCTCCAGAGGAAAAAAAGGATGCCTCTATAACAACTTTGCACTGTATTACCTACTTTCAAAGTTTGTTGATTTGTGAAATATTAACCAAATGGCTGTAATGAACTCAGTGTTTTAAAATTAAAACTCTCCCAAACCCTTCTATAAAAAAGTCCTCATTTTTTATTCATATCTTTAGGAGAAAAAGAGATCCCAAAGAAGTTAAGCAATGACTGCCTTTAAGTTTAAACTGGAACAGGTAACACTTTTTAACTGCTTTTGAAGAAGTGAGTGATATGCTAGGCAGAGATTGAGAGAAGCAGTTCATACTTTTTTTTTCTTCTGCCATTTTAAAATCTTTTATTTTCCACTGAATCACTAATATAAGGTCATAGCCCAGGGGCTAAAAGATTGTTAAATAATTTTTCCTTCCACACTGACAGTTGGAGCGCATCTGTAACTCTTTGCCCCAATCTTAAAACCTGCTTCTGAAGAAGGAAATTTTAAATGCTTTTGGTCATTTGGGTTTTTTCTGTCTTTCAAGTTTCCTCCAGTCCAGCACTTCCCAGGGATCAGGTTATTTACCATCCATTTGAACCAGCAGTTCTGCCTTCACACGTCGGCTGGCTTCGTGCTCCTCTGAAGTTCCCCTGCGACTACAGATAGAGTCTATCTCATCAATAAATATAGTTGTTGGGGCATAAAATCGAGCCTAAAGAAAGCAAAAGGTAAAGAGGAAGCTGAAGTAGCAATCTACTCCCATTTAAGAAACAGCAGCATATTCAGAGCTAAGTAATGACACATTTACTCCATTTAATCAGCTCATAAGTATCAAACAATTCCTAATTTTCCCTCTCTTGGACCACTGCATACAGGTAGAGAGCAGCTGTGCATTCATTAAGAGCATTTGAGCAAAACAGCTTTTGGCAAAGTCCTGTAATTGTTAGGGCTATAAAGAAACACTTAATGTGCTAAAGACAGTTCTCCGCATTAGGAGTAACATTTATAACGGAGAAAGTCATCACAGAACACTTGAATAAGATTTCACTAAGAGAAGGCAGGAATGTGAAACTGGGACACCATGACATGGAATCTGTCCAAGAGACAGGTGAACTGAAAAATAACTCCAACTTTTTGAAAACAAAGGAGGTCAAAGACAAGGATCCACAATAACAAAGGCTATTGTCTTACAGCAGTTGAGATATTGTTAACTGTGTATATGCACTTTTGATCATGTTAAATGATACCATGCCAATGAAACTATAATATAAAAAGATGTTTTATTTCCTGACTACTGTAATTGCAACTCTGGTGTGCCCTTCAGTATTAGATACCCTAGCAAACACTGCATGCAAACCTGGTAACACATGACCAAAAAAAAAAACAAAACCAAATTATTTTCTGAGCCAATTTCAAGCATTATGTGCTCTGAAGACAACTACAGTTTGAAAGTCCACTTATTTTAAGCACAAACAAAAAACCACCCACAACAACAAAACACACACAGCCTAAACAGGGTTCTCACCCAGAAAACAATTATCTCTAGTTTTATATTCCAATATGTTCTGCATCACTCATCAACTTACAGAGAGCTACCTCTAATGTAGTAAGCTAACCCTGAAAATACAAGATGACCTAATTTTTCAGCTTCTAAAAAGCTATTTAGAAATAATCTTGAAATGTAAATGGCCAAATCAGAAAGGCCTAAAGCATTTGAAGCTTGGAGATTGTTTATGCATGCTATGAGTTTGAAACCTCGGCAAGTTTTCACTATTCCAGAAGTGATTCTACTTCAACATCTCACTGTTCATGCTCAGGAACTTCAATCACCATTTCAAAAAGCAGACGAACAAGTTTCTCAGATTCTCCTCTGTATTTTGAGGTAAGTGTGGAAGAAGAAACATTGAAAAAAGTAGTCTTGCATTCAGTGGCTACAGCTTTTGCTAAGAGGGTTTTTCCAGTACCAGGAGGACCAACCATCAGCACACCCTATTAAAATGAGAAAGAATGACTTTTAGGACAAGAATCAAAACACAGAATTTCACAGTTTATTTAGTAGTGCAATAGTAAAATATTGGATGTAAACTTTCCCTTGAAAAGTTATTCAAAGGCAAGTAATTAATTACTATTGCTTACCCGCAACAATACAGCTGAAGACAGTGCATGTATCTGGCTGACATCTTTATTTTGCTGGTACTCTTTAGCATAAATTTTGTTACTAAAAAGTGGAAAGAATTTATATAAACTGTAAACCACTTGAAATTTTTTGTTCTGCCAAGATCCATTCTCAGAATCCTACTTATGATCATAGGATCAGATTTTTTTCATACCTTCCATGGTCTTCTAATTCCCTTAAAAAACTCTGGCATCCACATTGGTAAAACTACAGCTTCCTTAAGCAGCTTTTTGGCTTCTACTAAATCAGCAATGTCATCCCTGAGAAGAAAGGGAAAGTTGTTTGACACATTCAGAAAGGATGCAAAAGGATCAGTCCACAGCTC
Organism: Xenops minutus; assembly: GCA_035221455.1. NCBI lineage: Eukaryota > Metazoa > Chordata > Aves > Passeriformes > Furnariidae > Xenops > Xenops minutus. Next base: position 58,159,667 of record JAWWEE010000105.1, on the reverse strand, counting down.
AAAAAAAATACACAATTAAACTTAGTGTTATGTATTGGCTCTCCCACAAATCCAACTTATTTTCCTGAATTATTTACATTCTAATGGCAAAAGGCTACAACAATTACAAATGACATTTGACTAGTAGACTCCAGTTGAATGCAAAAGCAAAATAAAAAAGTAATTATTTCACTAGAGCACCTCTGTTAGTATTCACAGACTGACAAGCAGAACAGAGCAAGTTGTTAAACTTATGCTAGCTACAGATTATGCTTTCTTCTTTTGCTGAGAGATTGGATGCCCCTGAAACTTAAATGCTGTCTTTCAGTGTTACAAGAACAAGTTGCTGAAGACTAGTAAATGGAAGAGAATTAAAAAGATTTTTCAGAATTCTTTTTCAGGGTGACAAATGTATTAATTCTTAGATACCTTATAGGCTTGTCTTATTTTCTTGAGGGTAACTCTCAGGGCATTCCTCTTATCAGCGTGTGCCCAAGTAATATTTTGGTTTCAAAACAAATCTTTATGGAGAATTAGTATCAAACCTAAAGTCATATTTTAAGATTCAGTATAAAAGCTGAAACATGTATTTACATATTAAACTGAAATACATGACAGTTGCATGCACACAAAGTTTTTGTGGGAGTGTTCAGCTTTTTTTAAAACCTACTTCATTTGACAGAAGGTTTTTGCTCATTTAATCCTCACAAAACCAGCTAAGCTTGGAAACATTTGGAACACAAAACAACCTTTGTGTAAGGTTTAATATTTAACACATTTATGTAAAGGTACTGGCACAGGATTATATTTTATACTGGCAGCCATATCACATACAGAAACATTTCAAAGGGTTCCTGTATTGACATAACTTTTGTTAATTGGTTTTCTGTCTTGATACGGTCCTGGGTAGCAAAACAGCTTTCCAAATAAGGAGACACTGACAGACACTAGAAACTTTTATGCTGCAAAACAGTATCTCAAAAATTGATTTTAGAACTTTTAGAAAAGTTTGAGAAGCTCTACATGGTCAGACTGGACAGGACTTTAGGCAACATGATCTAGGGAAAAATGTCCTTGCCTGTGGCAGGGGACTGGGTTAGCTGATCTTTAAAGGTCCTGTCCAACCCAAACCATTCTGTGAATCTATGTGTGGAAAAAAGTGCTCTAAAATATTCAATTACATAAGAAGTTCAGTTGCCTGTTTAAAGCAGTAAGGAAAACCTGTAGGTTATTCTTATATGTAAATATATGTTAAAACTCTTAATTCTTGACATATTGTATAAGAGGAAATAGAAACAACTCAGAAAGACTAGCAGCAGTACTCAAACTTACCATCGAATGTTGGGATTCTGAGAAATTATGTCTCTTTCTAAGGCTTCTACTAAATCTTTATCATATCCAGTACTATCAAATTTCTTTGGTTCAGACTCTGAAATCTCAGATGTGGATTTGTTCTGCATATGAAGGATACAACAACATAAAGACATAACAATGGTTATGCTACTAATGCATTTTTATAACAAGTCCACAACAACATTGTATTATTAGCAGGTGTCAACATAAACCAGCATGAAAGTATGAAAGCATTTGTATTACAGCTGCACTGCAGGATCTGTGTGTTTCACCCAGATCTCTGTACTGCCCTGGTTCCACTTCCTTCTCCCCAAAGCCAGAATGTTGTACCACTTTAGTACCTAGTAAAACTGCATACAGCTATCCCAGTTAATAGGTTTTGCCTCTTCTCCCAGAAACACCAAAAACTATTGAGACAGTAGCTAGGTAGGGGGAAATTATGTGTAAGACTGCACCATAAAGTCACACTGACCTAGTATCTCAAATCCTCTAAGTGTCATATCCATATGGGACACAAAAAAATTAAGCACGATTTCCATATGTAAAATGGGCAAAGGTGATCAGCAGAAAGACCACAGAAGTAATAAAAAAACTAATTGATACAGAAGCATGGACATGAACAGTAGAGAAGCAGGTCTGTAGTAGAGCCCAAGCAAAAAAGCTACACAGTTAAAAGGGCTCAAAGAGCAGAGACCATGCAACTGAGAGGAAATAAAATGCACTAGACATACCCCGGTTTTTATACACTTAACAGCAAGCACTGGTGATGATAGAACAACTGCAAAAAAAAAAAAAAAGAGCTATCCTGTCTTTCTGTGTGTATATCCTGGGTGAGAGAGGATTATCGTTCAAAGACAATCTAATTTAGCTCCTAATAAAAGTAGTAGCTTACACAGCTAGACAATTCTACCCTTGCAGATTATACTATCTACACAGGCCATCACACCTTGCCACAACATAAGGCTGCTGAAGCTGACGAACTATTACATGGAGATTTGATTTATTTAGACCCTGGAAAACTATGAATCTAGTGTCTACCACATGATGTCTTACTCTGGTGATCAGCTAAATTTATGGAGACCAGAGCACAGAGCAAAAATTAATGCAGTCTGATTGCAAAGAATAGATCATAGGTTATTCTCTCTCATGAAGTATATTGGATTTTTATTTGTTTTAAACTGAAAAGAGACTGAAGCTTACATCAGATCTCTAAAATAAAACCAACACAAAAAACCCCAAACCAACCAAACAAAAAAACACCACACAAAAGTAAAAGTCCCCTTTTAGGATTATATAAATCTTGAAACCCTTTGGAAGAGGCAAGTCAATCTCAGTCTAAAATATACTAAAGCAATTAACCCACATGGACATCCCAACTGAATGACCTCCATCAGGCTCAAAAATTAGTTTTAAACAATGATCTCCAAGTTGCAGTAAACAAGTCACAGAATCACGGGATGGGTAAGATTGGAAGGGACCACAGTGGGTCATATGGTCCAACCTCTGCTCAAGCAAGGCCAACCCAGAGCACAGGGCACAGGTCTGCGCCCAGACAGTTCTTGAATATCTCCAGTGAGGGAGACTCCACAACCTCTCTGGGCAGTCTGTTCCAGTGCATGGTTACTGCACGGTAAAGAAGTTCTTCCTCCTGTTCAGGTGGAACTCCTTGTGCACCAGTGTCTGCCCATTGTGTCTTGTCCTATCACTTGGCACCATTGAGAAGAACTGGGTTCCAGCCTCTTGGAACCCTCCCTTCACATATATTTACCAGATCACTTCTCCCAGATGAGTTTTTGCTTTTAATTCATCCATAACCAACACTGTCCACAAAGCAAAGACACGTTACAAGATGAGAGATTCAAATGAGCACACTGACTTGAACAAAAGAAATATAGGCACCTAATTCTGTAATACACTCAATGCTAACAAAGCAAGACTGAGTTTCTCAACTGTGAAGTTATTTGCAAGCTTACCTTTTCCTCTTTCCCTTTATTTTGCTGATCCTTTTTTTCCCGGCTGCGGACTGCCTTCCCTTTATCACTGGGATTTCGAGAGGATGGACGGTGAGGGCCTCTGACAGCTGCACTTACACGATTATTGTGACCTCTGCAATCACTGCATGGAACAGACTGACGCTTTCTGGGTCCTGGCGAAGGTCTAATTAGTTGTAACATATGCAAAAAGCCTCAGTGAGCACTGGTGAGCACTACATAACCAAATCAAATGACAAGCCTTTTGCTCAAGATAAAATCTGCATGCCAGAAACAAGACAGACATTCCTAGATAGTCACTGAAAATCCCTTTTTCCCTGGCCACAAGCTCAAGGTGCATTTGCTTGAAACAACCTTCTTGCTTTGTGTATTTTATCAGTAAAAGTAATTCTAGTATTATGGAGCTTAGAAACAAAGTAAACAAACTAAAAATTCTCCTTATCACAATGATCCTCACTTCCCTACACAAAGAAATGTAAAAGTTTTTTGGGAATGACAAGTTTACTTTCCTTTTACACATTTTTTTCTTTCAAAGGAAGTGTATGTATGTGAGGCCGCCAGTTGTTGGAAATGAAACCAATTTTAGAAGCACATGAACAAACCAGTATTGTGACTGGTGTTATAGATTTCTTTTTTAAAATTCAGTTTCTTTCCCATACAAATCCATTACTTTCACAGATACACTTTTTTCATGGAACTTCCTAAAATTCCAGCACTAATAAGCTATCAGTCCAGTTTAAGTTCAGGGATATTTTCAGAGAACAAAAAAAAAAAATAAAACTGTTGCTTTGGAGAGCATTTGCTGAAACTAAACAATGTGTTTTGACACACCATTGAAGATGCATTAGGATGCAGTACCTTCATAGAAGTTGTCTTGATGGACAGCAGTGAGTTTGTCAGAACAGTACATCTCTCTGCAGGATGAAATGCCTATTGGACTACATGAATATGTTGATGCTAATGGATCCAAATGGAGTATCTAACAGCTCACAGTTATATTTATGAACACCTAGCCACCGCTGAATTCCACCCCAAAGCTCAAAATAAAGGAATAGTGCGGTTCCACATCTAATTTCCACGTAAATTTGTGAGTTCTGCTACCTCAGTATTGGAATTTACAGTGGTTATTCCAACACAATATGGATCAAGTTCTCACTGTGGCTTTTTTATATTACCACAATTCAGTATTCCAGCAGCTGGCAAGAAAAATGGGACAGAAACAGTTCTCTCCCTTTTAAGAAACATGAGTTTGTATGTTTTCTCTAGAAAGCCTCAAAACACTAGGAGAGTTCTGTCTTCCAGACTCTGTCCTTCCAGAGGGGTTTGAATGAAATTAGCTAGGAGTGTTCCAAAGTTATTAAATGAGATATACAGAAACAGGGTGATCACACAAGGCCCACTTCTTTCAGAAGATTTAAAATAAATTAAAAAAAAAAATTAAAATGTACCTGTAAAGACTGAAGCTATTCATCTGCAAGAAAATGCTTGTAAATTCAAAGCCTTAAAGAACAATTTTACAGTACAACTAAAGCAATCTAACAGTCACTTTCTGTCAAAATGCACAGTCCTTCATGCTACCACTGGCATGTAGTAGAACCTCCAGTTAACCAGTCCAGATAGCTAATCTCACAAAGGAAAAAAAAAAAAAGATAAGATAAACTAAAAACCACTAGACACAGAGAACAATGTCTGTAGCATCCTGAATCATCTAATCAATGCCAACAAAGACAAAAATGAAAAAAACCCCAAACAATTCAGGTGACTGTGTACTGGGGGATGAGGAAGAAGTTTGACATTAGTCATGCCATGTGAGATAAAACCCTCAGAACATACTGGATTAGGCTGCCCAAAAATGGCATCTCCTTCACCACAAATGGCGGCAACCTGCAAGTGTTACACATCTACGTTCTAGAACAAAAATTACACTGCAACAGGCTGAAGTCAAGGCACACTTTGTCCTGATAAATATTAATTTAGGTCTTCAGATTTCCTCTTACCTACGTTCAGCAGGTACTGGCAAAGACCAGACTTCTGCATCATGAGCTGGTAATTCTTGTTGTGAAGCTTTCAATGGAGTATTGTCTAGTTTAAAACTCTCAAGTGTTTTCATTATATCTTTCACATGCTTAGCTTCCACACTTATCTCCTGCCAAACCTGATTAAGGAGAAAAAAAAAAAAAAAAGGCAGATTAAGCACATTGGAAGGAAGTTTGTAATAGTCCTCTATTCAAGCCCATGTAACGTCTGGCATAGATTCCACAGGGTTTAATGAGCTACCTAATTCTACTTCAATAAACAAGAATTATGCACATTACATATTAAGGAAGTTTTCCTGCCTTTCTCAGCACATTTAAAGAATAAACAAAAAAATTTTTGATTTAATATCACAGAGACTTTTAACAAATTTTGCATATTAAACAAGTATGATAGAACATAATAGACTAAATATCAATCATAAGTATCAACCATTAGACTGGATATCAACAAAAAAAAAGATGGTTTATGTTAAGAACAAATTACCATGATAGCCACATCTCGCTTTCTATTAAGGACCTTAGTCACACTACAACACTGAGGGAAATAAGACTCAAATGATACCAGACTAAAAAACTTCAGCATAACAGGGGCGCTTATCAGCAAGAAGCTGACAAGTCAGACAGCACACTGCCTCCTCAGGGCTGTGTTCCATTGACTCTTTTGTCACTGACAGAGAAAGGAGTCATCAAGATGTCTAAAATAAGTCTATATAATAAAAAAGTTTACATAAACAGCAGTAGTTTATGAGAGAATGGTGTAAGTATTTTTATACTTTTGTTTACAATAAGATATGCAATTTTTGCTACTTTAATGCTTACCCCGCAAAATGTTCGAGGAAAGCCTTATTTACCTGTTGCCATTTCTGTTGCAGATAGGTATCTCTCACAGAGTACAGATACTTATTCATTTGGTCAAGAACTCCCTGGTAGTAGACCATTGCTGAGTCATAATTTCCCAGTAAGGCATATTCACGGGCCAACTTTACATTCTCAATGATCATAACAAGGCTCATGTTCAACATGAAGCTGAAAAAAATAAGAAGCATTAAGGAAAGAAAAAAATCCCAGTAGCAGAAAAACTTTTTTGCAACTTCTCATTACCTCATTTAGCATATCAAAATATAGAAGCTGGAAAAATACTGGTTAGGAAAAAAAAGCCCTAAAATTAATGTCATCCTTATAAAATAATTGTTACTAGAAATTCACAACACAGAATTGCTTCTTGCCATAGAGTTTCTGTTGAAAAGCCCATTACAGGATACACAAATTTAAATGTGACTGTTGCAAGTCACAATTGCATACTTCTCTCAGTAAGATAAACTAGTATTTTACTGAGCTCACCTGTGGTTTAAAAAAAAAGCAAACCCAAAACAACAAATCAAAGCCCTTTTTACAGGAGCATTAAGTTTTGTTAACTTTTTTGCCCTAACATTCCACGTATCTAAGTTTTAACAGTCTGATTTTGCCTTGCGGAAAACACTATTCTTCCATTAGTTTGATTTTACAATTCTTCAGTTTTATTTAAGGTTTATTTGAAACAAATATCCAACTTCTACAGCCAGCTTCATGTTCCTATGACCATTTTCACACTTATGATGCCTAAAACCACTTCAAACACACCGAGGCTGCTAAATTAGCACTGAAAGGTAAGGAAAGGCTACAACTGAATGTGTAGTGTGTGACTACCCACTTTGTTTAATGTATAAGCATGTTATTTTTCCCCACCAGTGGTGGTTGTTTGTGGGGTTTTGGAGCAAACATCAATGATTGTGACCACTTCCACTTTGTAACACTAGCATAATCTGCACTTTTAGATTAAAATAGCAGAGAAGTATTATTTATACAAAAACAGTAGTATGTAGAAGCAGCAGACTTGTTCTTTACCGTTTCCACTGTCCACAGAGCAGTCGTTCCATATTCTTACCAGCTTCTTATGCATCCCATCCCCTTCTTTTCTAAGATACCTGCACTGTCTCTGCTTTCATTGTCACTTGCACACCAAGAATTTTTCCACTCTGCTCCTAATTTCTCATCCAAGCACAGAAAACATTAAAATAAGCAAGTAAACATGCCTGCGAGAGAGTTGTCTTGCTCTCATTTCAATACCTGTACCCAGTGCCAGTAAGAAGCAACTGCAGACAAGCAATTACAGCTAAGCCCTGGGATGAAGCATACTTGATACAGATCAACTATTTAAAGAATGTAAGAGGTACTCATGCGCAATAAGCAGACTTAAGACTGAAGACATTTCAAGCCCAGGTCAGGGTTGAATTTGACCACATTATCAGAGGTTTCAGAAGTCACACTTTGCACACACCTGCCAACCTATTGCTAAAATGAAAGAGGGCCTGCTAAGTACAAATCAAACATATTAAGACTTGCACTCCTTTTTCTTTCCCCTTCACAAAGTAGTTTTATGTGCAGACACACAGCTGAGGCATTCCTGAGCCAACATCATCTTCTTTTTCACCTCTTCCCTTCCTTCTTTGTCCAGCTTCCCTTGGAGCAGATAGCTCCTGTGAAAATTTTCAGTCCAAAACAGCAAAACTCTGTCACCAAGAGAGGTGAAGACAGGCCTCTAACAGCCCACACCCATCCATGCAGAAGAGACCTGCAGGGCTGAGCTTGGAAACCTGCTATCATAGAACCTACACTGTGTAATCTCACTGGCCAGAGACTTGCTGAGCTGGCCATGATGATTACAAGCTGATATAGTTAATGTGACCAGCAACTACAAAGACGAACATATCCAAGGCTAATTAGGCTTTGGGGACGCAGTTTGACTTGGGAGTTTTGTTGGTTTTAACCTCAGGAAAAGGAGCCTGAAGATGTTTGTCAACTGCTGTATGGATCATCACACAGATATTGCTGAAGTTTTCCCTGCTATATTTAGGAGCAAGCTTTTCCACTCCTGCTCATCCTACCAGATACACCTGTTTGCCCGTCCTGAGAATTCAACCCATGACTAATACAACTGAAATCACAAGTTGAGCAACATGCTAATAAACATTTTAAAAATCAAGTAATAGCAAGTTACTAAAACCAAATAAGACTTTTAAACGCAGAGAGGTCAAAGATAACTTTTTTCCTACACTGAATGCTCTACAACAATCCAAGCAGAACAGCAATTTGCTTACATATCCAGAAAAAAAACCTAAACCAGTTTGTAACATTAGTTTTCATTTGGAAATGTGAAAATAGCTAGAATGAAAAAAATAAACACCTAAAGAGGCTAAGTCAGAAAGATATGAAAGCTTGGGACCAAAATGACAGTACTGCACATAACAAAAGAGTTAAGGAGATTTTCAGGTTAGAAAAGGCAGAGAAAGTAAGACCAGAAAATAGAAACAGGAGCATAAGCAGAATGAGGTAGCAACTCGTGTTGGGGGGGGGAAAAAAAAAAAAGAAAAAAGAAGATGCTCACTTAAGTTTATAAAGCTATTGGAATATATCTCTTTCATCAGTGGTATTGAAAATGCGAAAGAATTTAGCTTAGACCAGAAAACCAATTTAATTTGTTACTTCATCTTGACTCTTAAGAGCAGAAGAGCTTCAAGTGGCTCTTGTGCCACAAGTGAGACAAATACAAGGCTGTTGTACACAAGTGAGACAGAAAAAGCTGCTGGCTCTGCTTATGTCTGGACATGCCATTGATGCTGTCACTTGAATACAGGCAGTGTCAAGAGAGGGCTAGATACACTAACCCATGGGCTTGCTGCACCTGTAACTGAAGATGCTGAAGCAGGTCTAAGTGAAAAAAACAGGAGGTAGAATACCAATCTGAAACTAAAGTTTGCAGCAAAAAGTCACAATGTGCTGTGCCAGCTCAGAGTAGGGTTTAAGAAACATGTGGGAGAGGCATGAGTACACACAAAGCCAGAGTTAAACCAGAACTGAAGGAAGGGATTAAAACACCCACAAAACTAATCCTGCATCACTTAATAAATTTTAAAGTCTTTACAAATACTTAGTAATATCACATGTGTTTACAAATACTTGGTGCTATCACATAACAGGATGTCAAAGCAGCAAGGCTGCACTTATCAGCCACGACCTTTCTGTGAATCATGCCCAGTGAAGCTATCTGTGTTCCAACAGCAACTGAAACAGTAAAGAGCTCATAAGTTTATGGTGAACAGGATATAAGGAAAACAACGTAAGCACTTTGCCTCCCAAGTTTAATTCTACACTGTGTACACACACACACACTTCCCAATAATCACTCCTTACACTAGCTATGACTACATAGGGTTGCCTGAAATTAACCCATCTCCAGAAACAGAATACATTTTACCATTTGCTCAGAGGACCTAAGTTACTTCTAGAGTACAGAAGAGCAAAGAGCGGCAAGGGTTGAACCTAACAAAAGATCAAGATACCTACAACTTTTGAGAATGAGGTTATGGAATTCACTTTCGCACTTCATTTGAAAGACAACAGATCATCACCAAGAAAACACTGGGAGCACGTCATGTTTTCCATAAGGAATTTAAGAAACTATCATAAGGAATGACTGCAAGTAATTTCTAATCATAGTCATACATAAGAATCTGGGAAATTGTAACCAACAATCATGTTTCACAAAGAAATCCCCCAAACTTTAAAAAATAAGAGATTGATAATGCAGATGTCGGAAGTGAAGATTTAAGTTGAAGTTTACCAATTACCACAGCAGACCTGCTGACTTGGAGAACAGCACAAGCCATACGTGGAAAATACTTCCAAGGGCTCTTTCAGTCCAACCTTAGTACCTGGACTAAGCCAGAGCCTGAATTTTGGCAGAGCACACGTTTCCATTATTTCAGCCTGCTGTACAGGCTCTGACATCAAAGCAACCACGTACAATTTGCAAAGCTCTCTCAGCAAGTCAGCTGAGAAAAAACACCCCAAAGTAGCAGCTTTCAGGAACCCATTTTTACTGATGACATACATGATGGCCTGCATCACCTCGGAGCTCCCTTCATGGGCGCCTAACACCCATGGCTACCAACACCTGCTATCAACAAGTGACTGCGTTAATTACTTGCGAAGCAGAAGAGTTGCCAGACTTACCGGGTACTAAACAAACAGGTTCTCATTCACTTACTGTACTGAGCAGGAAGGGTACCAAAGATGAGCCACCAGCAACCACGAACACAAGCACGCCTAGCTGTGCAAAAACCCCCATAAATCAAACATCAGGCAGAGACACGCTGCTGGCGGTGATTTTGGGTTTTCCAGGCTGAGCCCTTCAAGAGATTTGATTACAAACACGTTCCTCACTCCCCGTTTCAGGCGGGGCTGGCGTCCCTTTGGATGATAGCTGGATGATAGCCCATTTCTCACCAAGCTCGGACGGGCCTGCAGCTGCAGCAGGTACCTCGAATTGCCGCCTGCAGCTTCTCTCTGTCGGGGGGGGAAAACCTGATCCACGGAGATTGTGGTCCAAGCCAGCATCTCTAACCCTCTAAGCCCCAAACATCCCAAGAAAGCATTCCGAGATCACACGCCACACACACAGCTGGACTACAGGTATGCAGAGACCCGGCAAAAGGGGATGCCCGTGCCACGACAGAGACAAGTCAAGACTACTCAAAAGACCAGTGAATAACTTACTGTGGCCATGAGATAACGCAATCACTTCACTGTGGGGGGAACCCCCCAAGCCCCAACCCAAACCACGAGCAAGCAGCATGCAGCAGACAGGTGCCGGCGGAGGGGCGGCCCGGGGGCAGAGGGGCCCTCAGCCCGGCACGGCGACCCCCGCGGGCACCCTGGGGCGGCCACGGCGTGTCCCCACCGCACCCACCGCACCCACGGCAGCGCTCGGGGCCCGCACCGGGGGGCAGGTGCGGCCTCGCTCACTTACTCCTCTGCGGGGCTCGGGCCCGCGGCGGTGGCGGTGTCACCGGCCGTGTCACCGTGTCACCCACAGCAGCGGCGGCTCCTCCAGCCCTTCCGCCCCCTTGCCCTCCCCCGGCCCTGCCCGCCGCCTCCTCCCGCCGCCGCCGGCAAGTTTTGAAGGCAAATCCGGCTGCGTCACTTCCAGCCCGGCCGGGCCGCGGGGGCAGGGCCGCGCCAGCCGCGCCGACGGGGGCAGGGGGGCGGCGCCTGCTTGAGCCTTGCGGGTGGCGGCGGAGAGCTGGTTTGGTGTTAGAGTTTGAGGAGGGAAGGAGTGGGGAACGGAAAGAACCCCAAAAAACCGAAAAAAACATAGAAACAAAAAAAAAAAAGGGGGGGAGCGGGGAGAAACAATGGCAAAAGAGCGGCTGCATTGGCCGGGAATCGAACCCGGGCCTCCCGCGTGGCAGGCGAGAATTCTACCACTGAACCACCAATGCTTGCGCACCAACCCCTCCCTGCACTCACAACTCCACACTGACACCGGAGCGGGCTCACCCGCCCCAGCTCGCTCCTGACATCCCATCTATTCCCTTCCCGTAACTCGCAATTGCGAGTTTTACCGAGAGAGCAGCACGCGCCCGCTTTTAGCCACGTGTTCCTTGCTTGTGACTCGTCTCCACCTCTTCAGACTCTCAACAGAGGGTGTAGTTCTGGGGAAGAAAACGCACCTGAGGACAGCGCGGAAAGCCAGGGCCGAGCTGAGCGAGACCGGAGAGCTGCCCTTGAGTGTCCCCGAAGGAGCAGGACCTCCTCACCCGTCTAAATAGACTCAGCTGCTTAGCAACAAATAGGATCTAAAGGTTGGGCACAAGGCAGCAGGTTTAGGGTAGTCCTTCAGGGTGAACTCGAAAGGCCCACAGAATCAATGTCATTCTCTAATTACGTATATCGCATCTATTCTTGCTCTTCTTGATCTTGTATTTTTACCCGGTTTTAAACTGGCAATTTTAATCTATCCATTTAACAAGTGTCTGAATTTAAAACAATCATTTCTACATTACTTAAAGACAGAGAAAGCTGTTGACAAGTTTCTGAAATTTGAAGTGCTACTGTTTCACTTCACTGGGTTGATGAGAGCTGGAGGGATTTCCTTTCTCCCCGTTGTATGTGGCTAATAATGAAAAATGATGCTGTACTTCCACACTCTTCCTCCCCAAAACCAGAAGAATTAGGATGTGGAGTCTCTGCAGTGTGGGAAGTAAAAGAATATGGTTTTATTACAAACAGTTCATTAATTCAAAAATTATCTTCTTTAGGCATATCATGGGAGTTGTAAGGTACCAGGTCCTCTCTGGAACTGGTGTCAGGGACCAATTGCGTTCAGGAATAGGGAATTAAGAAAATGGATAATGATATGGCTGAAATGGGCCCCCAGTCACGTGGCAAGCTCTTTGTGTGCAGAGGAAAGTGGTCATTCTGACCAGGAGACCCCGTCTCTCTGTACAGGGGGGCATGCCAAATCCAATCAGAAGAGGCCCACTCCTCTCATTATACTGACAAGGAGGGACCCTAGAGACACATAAAAAGCATGATTTTTGGGGTGGGCCGGTGCCTTTTTGGACCTCCGTGGCCAGGGCACGCAGCACATGCTGAAATAGAAACTTTCTTTTTGCAAAATTTCTTTATCTCACAGATATTTGTATCCTAACTAAATTGAATAAAAAGATTTTTCTTACATGCAGTAAGACATTGGTTTCTGCATTAGCACTTTGAGATGTGCAATCAAAGAAGGGGATTTTCTCAAAGACAATTTTCCCTTTTTCAGATGAAAGCTGTGAAACATTGTCATTCTGTTAAGGAATAGCTTCATGATACATAATGTATGCATAACTAATTACTACTAATAATAATTAATAATATTTACTTATTTTGGTGAAAGAAGCAGCAGAGGACCTGGAAGAGCACCAGTAAATTGAACTCTTGAACAACAAAAGGCATACTTTTGAGAACAGGTTACAAACATGAGGTGACAGCCAAGTACAAGAGCATCTCCACAGTTACCCTTGTGCCATTTTATTGTCAGATAGTAAAGCTGCTGCAGCATAAAAGGGACTTGTGGAAGAGGGGTGTGAAGGAGAAGGGAAGAAAAATAAATGCATTTGGGCAACTAGTGTTTACATTTCATATTTGATTAGACAAAACACGAATGTGATTTTCACTTCTTATACAGTGTGGTTTTTATTACTCCAGGATAAACAGTTTCTAAAACTCAGGAATGTCACTGACTACCAGTAGCCAATAACTCAGGCTGTTCACAAGTGCTGGAATTCTTTCTCTTATTATGAAGTAACTTTTAAGAAGGTGTCAATGCAACCATTCACTCACATCCTGTCCCCTAGGTCAAACACACGTTGTGTGTTCAGGCAGCAGGGCAAGGAAGCCTCAGCTCCTCAACTACCAGGCACAGACAAACTGGAAATCTGGCACTCATGGACAAAGGGTCCAGATGCTCCAGTGTACCTACTGGAAAAGTCAGCAGAAAAGACACACATTTTCAAATGAACATCAGGGGACTTTGAGATTGTGGTCCAAGCCAGCATCTCTAACCCTCTAAGCCCCAAACATCCCAAGAAAGCATTCAGAAATCACACACCACACACATAGCTGGACTACAGGTATGCAGAGACCTGGCAAAAGGGGATGCCCATGCCATGACAGATACAAGTAAAGATTACTCAAAAGACCACTGAATAACTTACTGTGGCCATGAGATAATGCAAGATTGTCAAGTTTACTAGCCAAGCATGGAATAAAAGAACAATTTGCTTAAGCAGAATTGTGCAGTGGTCTATGTATTTAATTGGAGAATCCAAAAGAACTGACAGTCTTATAATACAAAAAAGACATTATATATATACATATACACACATGGAATATGTCTATATATATCTATATAGATATATATAAATCAGTAAACTTGAATAGTGCCTTTATCATGAGCATCTTAAGGCTTTCAAACACTTTACTACAACATTGACCCAATTTATTATCTTTTTGCTTTGGCTGAAATAAAGCAAACAGATTAAAGGTCTGATCCGAAACACCGAAAACATCTGAAACAAAAGCCTAATAGTATCTTCAGTGACAGCAGCATCATCTAAGAATGCACCCACTGCACTGCCTATTAGATGAATAATATTAAAAGGCGTCTAAATAAATCATTCCCACTCACAGCTTTGCAACAGCAGAAGATAAGTCAGTCTCAAAGAGACTTTCTAGCCATATATTCTATAGATTCTATTACAAATCAAGGATAGAAAAGATACAGCAAGAGGGCCTGCCCGAGGATAGACTGCCACTGAGTATCAAATAGTATTTACAGTACAGTTATAGGATTATAGAACATTTTATAAATACAATTAATATGTATAAAAGGGCACATAAAAGAGAAACTTGTTTTCATGCTATACAAAGTGAAAGCAACCTGAACTAAAACTTACTGCAGAATTCCACAGCTGCTGGTTAGGAGCCTCTCTTCGCTACTGCCTGTACAAACCAATCCCCATCATAGATCACCAGTGAAACGCCCATGTTTTAAGCAGCAGCTATGAAGAATCTCTATAATAGACTCTGAATCTATGTATGAAACGTGAAGTTTCAAACCATGGGCAAGGCAGAGCATGTTAGAGAGTTGTGACATTTATGTGTAACTAACTTTCCCAGAGGAGAGCTTGGACTGTAACAAACTGTATTTTTTGCAAGGAAATATATAATACTGCAGCATATAGGTGGCAAAATTCAAACATTACATTAAGGTACATTACAACTTCTAACATGGTATTAGGAAATGCCAGAAGCATCTACCAAATTCTAAAGATGTGAGCTTTTCCTGTATTTGTTTAAAAAGGCAAAATAGTATTTAGTATTTCAGTACTTGCACATGTCCTTAAAAGAATCAATAATTTTCTTTAATAAAAGCAATTGGGTTTGCTTGTATAGACCAATGGTGCCTTTACAGGACCCTTTTTTATCTTTCTTTTTTTTTTTAATTTATTTATAAATTGATTAAAGACCAGTAATAGTATTAAACAAGGATACACCATAGTGCAGTGCAGGCAGAGGAGAAATATACTCATATGAAAAGGCAATTTTAAGAGTCAATTAAATGAAGAATTGACATTATTTTCTCTGCACACTTCACAAATGGTAAGGCAGGCTTGATTAAGTTACCTTTAACCAGTAATATATTATACTTTACTCCAGGAGAAGTAGACCAGTTTTACTGGGATACTTTCTATGAAGGAGGATAATCTTTAAAGTTTATTTACATGAAAAGCAATCTTTTTTACATAATATATAAAATGGAGTAGTTATGCACTGCAGCCATTTTATAATATATAAGCTAAATGAAAATCTTAAAAGCTATTTTATTTCAACAGCTGTGGAAAAGGCAGACAGAACTGGAATTGTTTTATTAAACTGCAAACTCATTTTCATTATAGAAAGTAACTAACTACTTGTTTGAGAAAACAGCTTCTCATAATCATCTTCTAACCATTATAAGCACTTCACAGTAGAGGGGTGAACTTCCACTAACTTCTCTTCCTGTGACCAGGTATATTTAAGAAGTTTCCTCACTGCCAACCCACTGCAGTTCAGACCTTCCTCAGTTATGCCAATATGAATAATTTATGGACCACACCAGAAATCGGTTCACACAAGAAAGGAAATTCCAACTATCAAGTAGTTTTTTCACTGATCCCATACTTAGAACAGTACTATAGACAGTTGCACTGGCACAAAGAGAGACACTGGACTGGAGCACAGAAAAAGAACAAATGGCCAGAAATAAACCAACCAGCTTGGTGAGAAAAGTAAACTAGTAACTGGTGTTTGCTGCAAGAAGAGCTATGAACACCAATTTCATGATATTTAGACAGTTGCAATGCCAGTGCAATGGCACAAGTAATAATTTAAGAATGCAGTAACGCTTACAGGCATGTTATTAGATTAACCATTGGAATTCAATTCCAAGGAGGAGGAGGAAATATTTTAAAAGACAGAAAGTTTACTAAAAATAGTGCATTTTCTTTACCACTGTGTTAAATTGAGGAGAAAGAGATAAAAACATAATTCTTTCTGACTCTCATCTCTAACTCCTGGTCTTGTCTCAGGGAAACTGCTTAGAGGGATGCTCCTGTCCATACTCCCAGAAACTTCAACAGGCTCAGTACCCTCCCACCATGAGACCCATGGGGATGCCTGACCACCTGCTGCCAAAAATTATGGAACCAGTAATGCAGAAGGCAGCAGACACAGCTGTAGGTTCCTAATTGTTTTGAGCTGGGCTGTGAAAGACAGACCATTGACACTGTCCTTATGGCTCAGATGGGCTGGTGCACAGTGCTCTTTCTCACTATTTGGTAACCAGGAGAAAAACCATTCCAGTCAAGTGAAATGGGTCTCTACAACAGCCTCAAAAGCCATAATCTTTTCCCATTACTATCTCAAACTCGTAATAAAGAAACTACTCTAAAATTTAGTTTTAAAACTAAGAATTCCAACTCAAGCAGCACTGTATACACTTTACAGTTTTGTTGTAGTCAGAAAATTAAACTATGTTTCAGAAAATGTTTTTTCTAAAGCTTCTTTTCCTCTAGTATCTATAGGAGAACTGATGACAGGAGACGATCAACTTGTTTCTGAGTGAGCAGTTCTGCTTTGAAAGTACCAGTCACATGCTAAAGTGTTACTAATGTCAAATCCAAGTACTACTTAATAAAAAACTAGATCTAATGCTTTATCATCTTACAATCACACCAGAGCCAAGACTGACACTTTGTTGTTTCAAAGCTGAGAACTAGGCCACTTGCACAGTAGCTGGAAATGTTTCACCAGATAGATGTCTCCACTTTTCCAACACTGTGAATAATGAGGCTAAATACAGTGAGAAGTGAGGGTACAGCAGCCCTTTTTTCCTCCTCTTCAGAAATGTATCAGAGCTTTATTAGTGTAAAGCAGGGTTTATATTTGGTCAATGCATGGAAAAACTGTCATTAAAAATTCTGAAACTGAGATTTGTTTTCTAAAATTATTCAATATATGTACAAATAGATACCAGACATCACCTTGGTGGGGAGAAAAAGTAAATCACTATTTCCTATTTTGAGTACTTAGAGTACAGAGAACTGATAACAAAATTCAAGTGATATTTTTTCACCTAACATCAAATCTCTTCTAAATTAAACAATTAACATCACTGGAATAAATTAATGTTTGAGAAGGATTTCCCAGTATTCTGGGGAAACAAAATGTACAGAGAGGAAAGGAGAAGATATCATGTTCTTAGTGTTTCAAAAAAATGTGCATGTATTTACCATAGCAATCTGTTTTCAAGTCTCTTAACAGATATTTTTCAAAAACTACAGTTGCAAAATTCATTAGTTTTTGATACTTATTCCTCTACTAAACATAAACCAGATCACGACTCTGAACTCCTCTACCTGCCTGTTCATCATCATCATCATCATCTGACTGCTGTTCTGAGTTTTGGGAACTACCATACTCATACTCAATGGGCTTTGGATTGTTGTATGGGTAGCCATTGTCATCAAAAAACCTTCGGAAGGTGAACTCATAAAAAGCATGTTCAGGATGTTTTCCATTTTTGTACCACCCGTTAAGGGTATCATTTCTGTTTCCCTCCTTATCATCATCACTCCACAATTTATCTGGATCAACTGGATCAAAGTTTGATGTGTCCGTAGGATGAGCAATTTTGGGAATGTAGAAAGCAGACTGTCGTCGTAGATCGCTTGAAAAATCAATTGTTTTAAAAAATGGATGAGCTTTTATTTCATCTGCACCGTTTTTGCCTAAACGATCTTCTGGCCCTCGGCAGAGTTTAATAATAAGATCAGAGGCCTCTGGAGTCAACTTAGCCTGAGGTGGAATATGAAGTGCAGTTTGCCAGTTGATAACCTTAAAAGCAAAAAGAAGTGTTATTTATTTATGATTTCATAGAAAGGAAAAAACACATTAAAACAACAAAACAAACAGCCACAAAGAAATCATTCAACGTGTCTAAGGGTTTTCACACTAGAGGGGAAAACATGAAGCTGCTTTTTCAGAAACACAAGGAATATTTTGTCTGGAAATCTGATAAAATGCAGGTAAAGTTTCTTCACATTCCAATCCAAACTAGAGTCTGGCACAGGATACGCCTGCTATGAACCAATGAAGATATCATAAAATCTGGCACCTGGAACCTGAGATTAGGTACATGACTTACAATCAAAAAGAAGGTCAGGCAAATGAATTTTGAGCTATATGATGCACTGTAAAGATTAACAGATTTCAAGTTTAAAAAGAATATCAACATTGCACTACATTTGAGGCAACTAGTATCTGGCAAGCTGAATACAATCTTGCAAAAACAACACCTGCAGAAGATTGCTCTGATGCTTTCTCTGGAACAGCTGGGGCTCAGGGAGGAAAGGACCAATGGCTCTGCCAGTAACCCTAAGCAGGCACAGCCACCTGTTATTCCTCCACCTTTCCATGCCAAGCAGACACATCACCAAAGGAAATCCTCTGCAGGTAAGCAGGCATGAAAGCCAAGTGGTGGGAAAAGAACATCCAGATACGGGAAAAGAGAACAAAAGAAAGTGCAAACAATAACTGGAATTGATAAAAAAAGTGAAAGGGAACCGCTGAGATCTGACATGATTTTTAGTTAGCTTGTTTACTGTATGACCAGATAAAAGATATGAACATGATCCTTGAAGTCCCTTTACAAACTAAGTGCACCTCCACAGAAATATAAAGTTTAAAATCTCGTTAGTTTATAACATGTTTGGATAGGCAGCACCCTCAAACATCACCTTTGTTTCCATTCTAAATCAGAAAGACTAATGTTAAACTGTTAACACCAGACTTTTAAAGTTACCTTCATTTGTGTTTCCAGTGGTGTTTGTGCCAGGAACGGAGGCTGTCCCACTAGCATCTCAAAGAGAATTACTCCAACACTCCACCAGTCACACAACTGTGTGTAACCTGAAATAAAGTTCAAATAAAATAGTCAAAGGCTCAGTATCATTTTAATCTTGAATTTCTAAAAGTTCACAAGAGAACTCTATTCAATGTTTAAGTTTTCCATCTTAACAACTATTTCATTTTTTTGTTAAAATATCATATACTTGGGAAAAGTGGCAGTTGTAAGAAGGGTGAAGCAAGATACATGAATACCAGTTGCTCTGCAGCAGGATTACAGTACAGAAGTGCGTCACCTGTTCGTAACAACACTTCTGGTGCGATGTAGTTGGGAGTGCCAACAAGGGAATGGGCCAGGCAGCGCTGGTGCTGACGCGCCGCCCTGCGCTCCAGCGGCTTCAGCCGATCTCCACACCGGCAATTCGCAGGGTCGCCCCACTCACTGCTGAAATCCATACTGTCCTGACGGACGTGATCACCTATAATTGAGGGAGAAGGATGACAAAATTGAGCACGATTACTTTAGTTCTTACCTAATATGAAATTTTTTTAATCTCTTAATGTTCCTTGTTACAAGACAGAATCTGTTTCAGTTTCAACACTCAGTTTGAGAGTTAAAACAGTCATCAACATCAGGATGATGACTTTTTGTTTACGATAGAAAGTACCGACTTTTGAGGACACTGTTTTTTAAGCTTATTTTTGACATAACTATGAGAGTATTAAGTTTGATGTTTTCTCAGTTTTTTCTTAATGTATCCATACTGGGGGTACAAAGGGTATAATGTTCTTGCTCTTATGTAAACATAATACCCCCAATATTTACATCATCAAAAAATAAAATCAGATTAAATCTTTATCTTCTCACCAGAAACTGTGTAACAGTCTGGCCTAAGATACATGATATTTTACTAGAAACTAATCAGAAACAATTTAAAAATTGTTTCTGAAGGTACTTTTTTCTTTTTTAATATTAGAGACAGGTTATCACAATCTGTATTTTACCATTCTTAGAACTGTGACTTTTTTTCCTCTAACTTTTTTTTTAGCTGTTGTTTTAAGTAATCAAGTAGGATTTTTAAAAGGCTTCTTCAACCTCCTCAGAAATCAACAGCTCACAGTAAAAGCACGAGAAGCTCAGAACTTGGGGCAAAGTTCTCAAGAACAATTACATTTAAAACATTGGTCCCATCTTCCAAACAGAGCTGAGGCTGCTGTCTATGTAATTATTTCACTACCTTTGTGATTTTCTCACTCCAAATCTGTCCACT
The DNA here is from genome assembly GCA_035221455.1 of Xenops minutus. Taxonomy (NCBI): domain Eukaryota; kingdom Metazoa; phylum Chordata; class Aves; order Passeriformes; family Furnariidae; genus Xenops; species Xenops minutus. The sequence goes on along the minus strand of JAWWEE010000105.1, from coordinate 58,139,222 downwards.
AATGGGACAAACTTATAGCAGCATAGCTCATTCCTTCTCTCTTAAGGAATCAATGCTCACACTGAAACTCTCCCATGTTAAAATGTTGCTTTCTGTAATTTGTGTAGTGTGCAGACATACTGTTACACATTCATCTTGCTACTCATTTAATTCCTTGCAAAGAATAGTTATATTTCTCTTACCGCTCTGGTAGTATTTTGAATCATGAGTCCATCGAAAACCTGTACAGAGCCCAAAGTCAGTCAATTTGATATGACCATCCCGGTCTATCAGGATATTATCAGGCTTAATATCTCTGTGGATGAAGCCCATTTTATGAACGCTCTCAACTGCGCAGGTCAGTTCTGCTGTGTAGAACCGTGCCAGATTTTCTGGAAAGACACCCATTCTAATTAGGAGACTCATCATATCACCTCCTGGAATGTAGTCCATTACAAAGTACAAATTGTCCTTATCTTGGAACGAATAGTACAGGCGAACCACCCATTCATTATCAGCTTCTGCGAGGATATCCCGCTCAGCTTTAACATGAGCAACTTGATTTCTGAGCAGGACATCTTTCTTCCTCAGAGTCTTTGTCGCATATAAAGCATTAGTATCCACTTTTCTTGCTAGGCAAACTTCTCCAAATGCACCAACTCCCAGGGTTTTAATTTTTACAAACATCGACTTGTCCATTTTAGCTCTTCTTAGCCGAATGTAATTAGACTCTTTCTGGCACAACATCTTCCTCATTTGATCTCGGGCTTCTGGTGACAATCCAACCTGTGCAGCAAACAGAATTAAATCTGAAGAGTGAACAGTACTCTTAATTTTTGGTGGTCTCCTCATAACTACAAGGCTTAGGCAAAGCAAACCAAATACGTAATATACAGCACAGGAAATAATACTTAAAGGGGTTTGGGTTTGTTTTAATTTGCACATTAGGATTCTATGAAAACATACAGGAGGGATAAAAGTCAAAACATTATTATTTTCAACAGCAAAATGCATGAGGTGCCATGCACCAGAAGGTTCTTGAAAAGTGATTACATCCTTGAGGAGAGAAAGGGTAATTTTTACAAACTATTGACAAAAACTACTGCAAATAATATTATTGGAGTAACACTATGCATGAACTGCCTTCCCTGATTCTCTTTGCAGAACTAAAGGAAGCCAAGACCAGTCTAGGAGCTGGAAGCTGCTGAGGGCTAACTAAGCAGCTGCCACAGGAAAGGCAGCCCCACTCCAGACTAGCTAGAGCAAAAGTCACTAAACTTCCTGACCATGCTGTGGAATTTCAATTGCAGGAGCGAGCAGGCAACTTCTCTCTCTCATGCTTCCTTGTGTAGCTACACAAACCAGATCCACATTGCACTGTTTCCCAATGTCTGCCCACACCAAGCCTGTGCCTCTGCCGAAAGCCTAGACCTCATCTTCCTGCTTATCACATAACCCACCCCTTTCTAACAGAACTTCACTCACACTCTCACTCCCACTCTCCCCACTCTAGACCAACCAGTTGAGCAGAGCACTTTCTTTGAAGCTGCTTACTCCTCCCCACAGTATCTTTTCTTGGCTCCCATCTGTGTACATACTCCTATCTTGACTGAACAGCCCTGGTGTTCTGGCCAACACCACCACCATTTTGACAGCTGAATACTCACAGGCCACATGCAACTCATCACCTACAGTGTGGAAACCCTTATCTACAAGAACCACATTGAGTGTTCTTAGTGAACTTCAACCTGGTTGCTTCCTGGTGTATTTTTTCTGGTTTCAATTCCTTTAAAGTGCCATTCAATTTCAGTGCCATTTTTCTTGGTACATTTCAGGGCCTGGAATCAGACGCTCTTCTTTTTGGTTTTCATGTGAGTAAAATCTGTCTTAAATTTTTTATGTTCATTTCTCTGTGACACTTCCTCCCCATGGCTTCATGTTCATCCCTTCTTTTGTTTTCTGACAGCATTTTCAAAGTATTATATGCTCCCTTTCTCACAGCATCTCAATAATTTTATCTGCCTACCCAGCTTGAAATCACCATCCCACAGCAATGATTTTCAAGTTCAACCTACTGTATGTTCCCTTATTTTTCCACGGACATTCTGATCTTAAAACTGAACATGGGCAAATTGAAACCCATCACAACTGTACTCAACCACTGTTCTAAAGGTTTTCCATTTCTGATCATCATATCTTACTGATTCTTCATACCAAATCGTGTTGATTCCATCTCCTTACTTAATTCTTCAAATGTTTGGGATACTGTCTGCATAACACTACTTAGGACTATCATTAGGATTATATAACTAGTCTAGGCCTGTATAAACTGTGTGTTAATAGATGACTTCTGCTTTGCCTAACTTACAACATAACTTGAAACAAAATATTATAGATGTGCCTGAGAAAAAGGTGAGAGAATTAGGAATCAATTAGGTATCATTCAGTATCATAAAAATATTTTCACAGGTTACTGTATGTCACTTATTAAAGAAAATATTATTAAAACACATAAAATTTCTCTACAGCCATCATAACAAAAACGGATCCAAAGGAGATGCAGTTAGGAAAATGCACACCAAATGCTTGTCTACCCCAACAAACTTCCTAAGGAATAAGAATTCAGTAAAATTTAAATGGGGAAAGCTGTCTCCATTTTTAGACAATTTTTTTTTGTCAAATCAGATAGACTGGATGTACAAAACGAACAATTTTTCAAAATAGGGAGTTGAACCTTTCTCAGTACATTACTGCAGGAATATCTGGGCACTGTCTTCCAGGACAGAAGCACCCCAAGTTTTCTATGAATGAACAGGCTTAAGGCCCATGTCAACATAGAAGGAAGAGTTTTTTGAAGACTTACAAAAATGTCAAGCAGACAGTTGAAGACGTGACCCTGTTAAAAGTTTGGACAATGGTGGGTCATCTTCTGAAGGCCCATCTGAACCCTAAAGTCTGCCACAGTAAAGACCCACTTGCTCACAAAGTGAACCCCAATGATCAGTTACAAAACTATCAAAGAATATAACCTAGATGGCAACAAAAACCCAACAGGAGACTCAATACAGTAATTAATCACTGCAAAACATACAAATGAAAGTCACCAAAACCCTTATAACTTTACTTTCTACTGCATACTCTGTAGCTGTTGTATTCTAAGAGTTTCATTGTAAAAGACCAGTGCAAGTACTGCATTTTTCCATCTCCTTCCTCTTCACTTTTTCCTGTCCTCCACTAAACGAAATATTGATTACAAACTGATTTCTCTCTCAATTGCTGTATTTTTCCTAGAACACTCCTCAGCTTCAGCATTTACCAAAAATTAACCTACTTTGCCAGCTGCACAAGCTCTTCTGCACATATATCTCCAATTATTTGTAGACAATGCCAGACACAAGAACTTCCTGAATTGCTCTGTATCATCACACAATTTGCTCTCGTTTTCAACCCTTCTGATCTTGCTGTGCTTTAAAGGATGACTTAAGCTGCTCTTTGTAGCAAAGATATGTAGCATAATTCTTGGCCAAATTCACAAATTTAAATTAAATATTTTGAGACTGCTTCACTCAATTTCCTAGGAAATGTGACAGCATAGAAATATGTTAGAAATAGTCTATGCTAATAAAATATCTATGCTAAAAATACAGCATCCTGTGAACACAGGTATTTCCATAGGGATGCATTTTCTTTTTTTTTTCTTTCAAAACTCCTATCAAAGAGGTGAAAAGAAGGGATTCAATACTTGGTTAATCTTAAACTTTCTGAAAATAAATAATGATTAATTTTCCCTTTCTCCTACTCACGGAGATTCAAAATATACTTCACTGTTGTGGGATTCCTCTCCTGTACCCTTATGAAAAAGTAGAGTTCTGCTGCAGCATAATACCCCACTTCCCACCCTTCAGCCTGTAATTAAACATCCCAGCTTTAAATCTGAGCATAAGCACTACAAATTGCATTTCATATAAGAAAATACATTTAGTAGGGTGCTTTAAATGCGCAAGAAAAATATCAAGAAAAGTTGTATCGGTGCTTTCATATATGTAATACTTATTCTTCAGATACTACAGAACACAACACAATAAGACGGGAAAGTGAAGTTTGCAAATCAACAATAATTATGATCTTACATTTAAGTACTCAAAAATAGCCAAAATAAATTCATGCTTAATTTTGATGCAGGATGGCATGCAAATCCCTCTGAAAAGGGATCATGCTATCGTTAATAAACACTGTTGCTTCAGAATCTTACTTGTCTACACAGGGATGGAGGCTACAGAGTTCAGGAAAGCTTCCCACACCTTAACAGTTTAAATCAGCTGTTAGTGGAAGTGAAAAAGGAAAGAGAGAAGACTAAGAATAAAGATCTAGTAAGAGTTTCAGGATGAAATCTTGCTAACATTTATATATTTGCGATTAGCAAACACTTACAAAAGACTGAAGATTAAAGTAAGAATTTTCAAAACAGTAAAAACACATTTAAAAAACAGCATGTCAAGAAAGTGGTGTAAGCCAAATACATACTCTGGTAGATTAAACCAAGAGGAACATCATATTTATGTCAAACTTTCAACTACAATTGTTAAGAAATACATATGTGACATCTCAATTTTACTTTTCTGTAGATCTTAGTTTCACTACTTCTCACTATTTTCACTTTTCAAATGACATATGTTTATACCAGCTCCAGTTTTTATGCTTTTGATTTGGTTTAATAGAACACTGAAATAGCAGAACTAGACCACTGACTCCATGCAGGCACAAAAAAGTTGATTTTACATGTTTTTGTTGATGTCTGCTTTTTTATTATCCCATTCAATTGCCTCTTGTTTCAACAGATACGCTTACAGTCTCGATTAAAAATAATGAGGCAAAAGATAACGTCTCTAACTTAAAAAAAAATCTAACATTTAAATAATGATTTTTTTTATTTGAACTTAAAAAATAATAACACTATTGGAAACAAACCACAGAATGCAAAAATATCACTGTTTGGGTAACTATATAAATGCAGTAACCAGCCTTTCACTTGCTCCTGTTTTGCTTGTACCTTCAGTGCTTATTTAAAAAAAAAAAGGAAATATTTTTTAAAAATCATTAAAATATTGCTTATAACTTAAAACCTAGGATTAATTAGAACACGTAATAAAAAGCTGCAAGCTGAGTAGTTAAATCTCAGTTCATGCAATGATTATTTTGCTTCTGCTGCCTTATTGTATGTAGGCCAGATGAATTACATTTAGGCACACAAAAAACTTACTTAAAAAATCAATTTCTAAAAAGACCATGAAATGTGTAAACAAAGCACTGAAGAACTTGCCACATCTCAAATACAAAGCTTAAAAATAGATTTCCAATACCACGATGTACCATAATGTTCTATCTACCTGTACTATTTAAACATTCTACAATTAAGATACTTCTCTTAAAATCAATGCAGAAACAGTTCTAGTCATAGATTTAGAAAGAAGGAAGAGTTTACCCGCATCATTTCATTCTCTAGTTGTTTTTTCCGATGCAAACGCTGCTGGTGTGACTTGAGTATATTCTCCACATGTTGCTCCATGAAGAATTTAAAGGCTTGAGGTGAATAACTTTGGATGCGAGACTCTCTTCTTTCTTCATCTTTCTTGTTTTTTCTAACAGGAACAGGGGATGTTGTAATTTGTTTCTTTTCTTTATCTGCTGAATCAATACATTCATAATTCTTTTCATTCTCATCCTCCCTGGATAAAAGAGGTGGTTCCTCCTTGTTGAGCTTGGGTCCTGCCTCATACAGATTGACAGAAGGATTCTGATGCAACAAATGTTTTGGGTAAGGTGGTGGGGGACCCTGGTAATTTGGAGCCTCCGCAACAGGAGACATAACTGCTATATTTGTAGATGGGCTCTCTGAAAAGGGGATGGTCTGAACAGTTTGCACAGGCTGTGGCATCCAGGAAGGGTGAGTGGGCGCCAGCGCAGTCTGCAGCTCTGGTTTTAACACACGCATGCTTTTCACAGGTTGCTGGATGGGAGCTGGTGTTATGGCTGTTACTGTTGTGGCCGAAGGCTGAGAGCTGCCAGAGTGACTCTGCCTATTGCCATGATGGTTATTGAAAGAATTTGACCGTACAGGAACATTGGGTTGCCATGTAGGCATGTCGTGCCCACTGCCAGGCGACGACTGTGGTTGCACAGGGGAAGGCTGTGACCAGGATGTGGGTATTCCAGCTACGTTTGTGTTGTAAAGTTCCATGTTGTGACTATTTCTGTTTGGCACCATCATTGCCTGAGGAAGATTCCCATTGGTGTATGCTGAGGGAGGAGCAGATCCTCCTGCCTGCATCTGTAGTGCTGTGGGACTCTGCCTGTTAGCTGGATTCATGGGGTACGGGGGTGGCTGGCGACTCACCGAATTCCCAGACACCACATTCTGGTGAACTATGAATTCTGCCTGACAACTGCCATTCTGCATTCCAGCTCTTCCTGAGGGAAAACTAAATTTGCTGTTGGCAGAACTCTGCATGATTATTGGTTGCCTGCCAATGGGGACAGCACTCATGCCTCTCTGACCCTGCGTGGATGAATTCATGGGTGGAGGATTCATAGGTGGAGGTGGATAACCATCCTGCCATGCCCCTGGTGGCACTGGTGAAATACGGGAGATCACATATTCCATGTTTCCAGAGTACCGCTTTGTTTGAGAATTTTGTTCCCAGGAAGGAGGTGGGGGAGTAGTTCCCCTTGGAGGGGGTGTCTGCCCTCGAGGAGGTGGAGGAGGAGGAGTGACACTCCTTATCTGTGGTAGAGGTGGGGGATTCACTCTTTGTCCGTTTACAGGATGAGCCTGAGCAAATGCCGCAATGCCGGATCCAGACAGTGGCCTTCCTAGATCAGGCTGAGAGCTGGGACTTTCTGAGCGATAAATTACACCATCTCCCAGGGAAGGGCCATGCCGCTGAGGAACCAAGGACTCCTTAGAACCCTTCCAGCTCTGCTTGCGGTTAACTGATTGCTGAACAGTCCCTGCTTTCACAAAAAAAAATACATCACTTACATTATTGGAAATTATTTCTATTCATTGCTTTGAAAATTTTGTTCTTCTTCATTAATTACTACACAAATAGGACATGAAATCTCCAACATAACATAATCTGCTGTATTTCAGATGAAAAATTTAGCTCTAGTAATGCACAGCATGGTATGGTAATAAGCTCAGTATACATATAAGAGCAAAAAAATGGATTGAAACTATAGCATCAGTTTTTAGAAATCACTGATCTGAAAATGCATTTTGCTACAGTAAAAATACAAATTTGAATTGAAAAATGGTAACATGCAAAATTATTAGGCACACAATGTATTTTTAATCATGTGTACAAGAAACTCTCAGAAGAATGTTCACTACAAGTAAACAGAAAAATATGTTATGTTGCTATCTCTTCCTATTTAACGCTTACAAAATATTTAGTGTTCTTAAATTAAAATGTAATTGAATGCTGAAAAATCAAGCAGCCTGCTTACACACTTGTATGCATAGACTTCATCCAGACTTGTTCTATTCCTTGCACGCAAAATTTGATTAAGTACTTGAATTTCAAAAGTTATGTCTTTATAAGTAAAAGTGTTGTAGACAGGCAAGAATTAAAACTGCATGAAAGCAAAACTTAAGAGAGTAAAACTCTACTATATGTTTACTTCATATATATTACTTTTCATCATATAAACAAAACAATATACAAGAAACTGACAGTGCAGGCAGTCTTACTGTGCTTTTTACAGTGTTAATACTAAGTTAAGTGTAAATACATATATTATTGTAACTGCTGGAAGTCACTCTATCCTTAGAAAAGTGTTACTTACTATATCTTTGCATAACAAAATTATGTCTAAATGGTGGCATTTAGCTAGCAGCTTCATACAAACATCAGACAATCCTGATTAACAGACTAATCAACAATAACGCTGCTCTTTGCTACTCCTGAATACTAATTTTAACTCATACCTATATTGTTAATTTAAAATCTAACTCCAGTGCTAGCAGCTCAATACCCAGCTTTAGTCAAATAAAAGGTGCTTGCATCTTTAAAGAAAGCAATAATAGCAAGTGGCCAAAGTCTGACTCTGCTACTAAAGCTATAGCCTGTCCTCTAACATCTACGAAAACATAAAGTCTGCCTGAAAAACCATACAAGCAAAATCTGGAATCAAGCAGAAAATTAAGCAGGAGGGATCTTGAAATGGAACATCCTAAAACACAAATATTGTAGTCATATGATATCTAAATACACACACGTATACACAAAAATACACATGCATAGTGCTGTTGTGTGGGTGTGTGATGAGAGACAAAAAAATTAAAAAAAGAATTCAGTGGTCACCACTGATTTCTAAACAGCAACTGACACTGAGAACAAAATACAGGCATCACATCAATGAGGGACAAAAATTACTAAAATGAGACCTGAATGCCATTCCTTGACTACAAATAATAATAAAACCATGTAATTATAAAAACAAATGTTTTAGAAATTCATGTCAAATAGACCTATCTTTCAGAAGAATTAAATTATATGCTTAAAATGTGATTTTTAAAGCAAAAAACCCTTTGTCTCAACATCTCTGTTCCACTATGAGCACATGAAGGCAGAATTTACTAAGTTACATTTTTCACCTATAAGAATACACTCAGTGAGTTACTGAGTTACCATGGATACACCCACCTGGTGGTTTCATACCTGCGTTTACAGGTCTTGCTGCTGCTGCAACCATCTGCTCCCGACGAGAGTCCTGGTAGCTCATTTTACTTATAAATTCAATGGCAGCTTCTATACTACGGTTGTTAGTTTGCCTAAGAGCTTGTACAACCATATCCTAAAGAGAAAATTATATACAGAAAATAATTTACATGAAAATCACAAAAAAACCCTAAAATTCATGGTTATTTAGCCAAATACTCTCCAGTAATTTTACCAAAGTACATAACTGATTTCCCTCAATTATTTTCAAACTAATTTTAAAACGTTTTCTCCACAATAGACCCTCCAAAACAGTACTACAGTCTGGATGATCCAAGTTAACTTGTTAAAGCACTGTAGTTTGATGTAAATCAGGTCATCTTGCTATTTGTACAACAACTTGCTTATATAAGCATTTATTACTGCTGTGTACTACCCAACCTAAGCTCCTGATGAAGACCTTATTGGCAGAATCTCTGTTCTTTTTGTGGTAATTTAGGCTCTGTGATCTTAGAGATCCAAATACGAGTTTTGTTCTGCTGGACAATCCCAGCTCAGTCAACATCAAATGTATTAGGAAACAGCCTTTTCCACTGACTTGAATGAGATACGATCAAGTAACAGAGGCAGAATTCCAGAGATGGTGCTCTTCCACTTACACTGAATGGTATTTGTACAGCTGATCCAACAATTTTGAGACAAATCCACAACATAACTGCCTATAGCTAAGCACACTGTCTTTAAAGATTTATTATGACCATGTTTTGTCATATCAAAGCAACCATTTCAGTTCATATGATGTTTGAACCTGTTACCTACAAACATATGACAGCATTCACCTCCTACTCAAACCAATGGGACACCAAAGAGGGGTCAGAAGGGAAGCAGTTGGTACCAATTTCAAATCCAAACCCACACCCACATTCATACTTTCATCATGCTCGTGTACACTTTTAACACTCAAACATACAAAATTACATACAACCTTCAGAAACAATAATTACATTCAGTGAACAAAACAGAATCTTAAAAAAGGATTTTAAAATAAAACCTATACAAGGTTGTCCCAATCTTTACAGGCCAGCTGACATTGTTGGAAAAATCAGATACAACTTCTGATCTCATAGCTCTTTACAAGAAGTTATGTCTGCAACACTTTTACTATTATAGGCAAGACTATCTGTGGCAAGAAGTACATTTTCAGCACTGGTATGCTATTTTGTGCCAACAGAAAGCTAAGTTGTTCAGAGAAATTAATTTCCAAATTGAATATATTTTTATAGGATGTCTCGTTCATTTCTACCTATTGACTTTAAATTTTTCCTTAATCAGCTTCAAAACCAAATTTATTGTCTTTTTAGCCAAGCAATTCTATAGTACAGAAACCTAAATGTACAAGTTCACATCATCAGGCCATAAAGACACACAGAACCTTGAAGTACAAAAGCAGCAATATTTTAAGAAACAAAATCTAGTTCCCCCTCCACTAACCAGAGGATCTGAGTAAGAGCCAAAGGATCTCTATCTCTTTTAGTTGAAGAACAAAAAACTTGGTCACATATGTGAAATTAAGCATTCGATGTCTTAAAAGAGTATCACCTTACATACAATTTATGTGGACTGAACTTGAATCACAATAAGCAAAGGAGATTTCCTGTAAGCGATTTGGATTAAGTTGGATTAAAAAAAACCAAAACAAACACAATGAACAGCATTCTACCCTAATTCTTATACATATATATAAGTATCTCTATACCCACACGATACTGACTGATATCTGTCTGTTCCACTTTAACCATGAATACTACCTACTACCTGAGGGGTGGAGGGAAAATAACCAGAATGTGTGCAACGTTTAATATATTTTGAAAAATAAAAGGTAAAAAATTAATTCAAAACATTTTGAAACTTCCCCACCAAGAAGAATGCTTTGTGACTTCAGCTGTATCTGTTCCTACTGGCACACATGGATCAGTGCCATATGGGCTATTGTGACAACACAACTGTAGGTTAACACATGGCAGAAATGGCTTACACTGGCACTCTGCCTGAAAAAAGCTCCATATAATCACAAGTGTCATGGGAATTCTCAGTTGCACCCAAGAACAAAGAGTAGGAGCAAAAGGCTTCAAGATACAAAGGATCTAACAAAAATGCCAGCTTAAGATACCTTTCTACTTTATTATCCAGCCACATACTGCAAACTTCATTTTGCAAAAATGACTGCAGGTTCAATCTGTAAAAATGGATCTGAGAACTGATCTACTTTGAGAAAACAAATGCACTAGCCCCCCCCAACCCCACTCCAAAATCACCCTCAACAACAACAGCAAAAACCCAACCTCGGCAACAAACCAGACAGCAGGAGCAAACTATTACAAAAATAATTTATCATTATGAAATCCTTCCATTCTTTCTGACATACAGACTGGATTGTGTATTTGATCGAGTGAAAAGAACACAACAAATCACTATCAACACTTGACTCTGGCATAGTGTTAAGGAAAAGACAGTTTTGGAGCAGCTCACTTTCGGTGGAGGTAGATCTCTCTGTAAATACCAAAGAATCACAGACAGCAGAACTCATGAGCTGGTCACTACTGCAACCAGTACTTTCCTGTAAAGTTAATCCCTGTTCTGGTATTGTGTCCTTTTCCTTTGGAAGGATTCATTGTTTGCTAACTTCTTTTTAAACTGCTTTTGCACCCAGGTTTACAAGGAAGGCATAAAGACAAATGTGATTTACTTTGATGTGCAAGTCCCAGCAAATACACAGAAGCTGTAAGTGTATTCATTTTTCCTTCATGGAAACCACATTTCAGATTAATTTCCAAAATATTTGGTATTGCCTTTCAATTTAGAATGGTCATATTTTATCAACCTGTTTTAACTGAACACAATCCAAAATTACACTATCCATGTTCTAGAGACTCCAGTCTTCTCTGCCTAAAATTTTATAAATAATTAAAACAACCTACCAGACAAGAACAATCTGCACAAGATGCTTAAAAAAAAAAATCCTCTAAATCCTTCTATTCCTCTTCTACACCACCCACTAATACCAGTTTCATGCTCTTATCAGAAACCTACTAGATTTTGAAGAAGCTACTTTGCTTATCATGCGGCTCAAACATTCCCTGACCAACAACCCTTCCAATATGCACTAATAGTTTATAGCAAGCAGAACACAAAATCTTCAAAACAAAGCACTTCACCTCATCAAAGCCTGCAGCTTGTAAGTCTTGCAGCATTTGTCGATTAACTTCCGATGTTCCTTTGACAGCTGAGGTTGCTTCATTTGCAAAAGGCAGAAGTGAGTTTCTTATCTCCTGCAAAACTTTATGGTATGTTACAAATTTGGGGGGATTTCGGCCTTGTCTAGGATCTTCAGATAACATTTTGCCCATGCTGTGGTCAGCTTTAGCAGCATCTGAGGGTTTAGGCAAATTCCTGAGGCTCTCTCGTATTTCCTGTAGCATCTGCTGGCTGCTGCCAGTATAGTTACTGGCAGGAAAAGTTTTAGGCCTCATTTGTCTATAACCTTCTGGTTTCTCACTTCTCTTCATGAAAACATGTATATATGCAACCTTCACCAAGGACTCGCACACACCAGAATTCAAGGAAGACTGGCTGGTATCAGAACTTGCGAAAGCAGTGGCTCTTCACTGTGAAACCTTGGTTCCTGCAGTGCTGGAGTTCGTCACCACACAAAACCGCTATTCTGTTAGCAAAACAAAACAAAAAATCACATTATACATACAGCAGTAAAAAAATGCACAATGTAGCATTCACATGGAGCACTGCCTTCACAGATACTAAAAACCTGCTAAGAAATTCTTCAGGCAGTCTTTACTCAACCTAATTTACAAACTGTGTTGGGCTTTTAACAACAGTTTTAGGTGTCTCAAGTCTGAACAGTCCTGAATCGTAAAGGATATGGACGAAGAACTCCTCTGGGTGGTGGACAAAGCCTTCCAGAACAGATATGAACTGCTGTGATACCTCAGCACTGCTTCTTTGCCTCCCCTCTCTGCTGTGTCCTGTTTCCATTTGTCACCTATGTTCTTTCCAATGACACCTTTACAGCTGAAAGTGCCAACTCTACTACCCATTTAGCCAGGATAAGGATCTTTTGACATCAAGCTTCCCAAATAGATGGAAATGAGACAGACACCTGTAAGAGCATATAATTCAAATATTTTTATCTGTTCCTTAGCAGTCACATATGTAAAAAGTAAACACCTGCCTAGCTCACTACATGATTTCTTGTACCATCTGCCATTTGAATCTGTTTAAGGGTTCAGTTTCCTAAGCCTGTCAGTCTCTTAGCTTGAGTCTCCTTGAACAGGTTTTGTCCATAGTCAAGTAATTTTTAAATTTACTTTACTTAAGGGAAGATTAGAGCAGGGGGAGAAACAAGGAAAACTGAATACATTTTTTTTTACTGTAAAATTGTATAACAACTTAAGCATAAAAATCACTGAGAGCATAGCTATGACATTTGGTAAGGGAAACAAAATTTTCTGCCAAAAGCTGAATAAAAAACGTTTGCATTTTGGAGGCGCTGACTCATCAGGGAAAGAGCCCCGTGTCTGCAGAGAACTCAAATCTCTGCATTTGGGCTGAGCACTAGTTAGGACTGCAACTGCTGTGACAAGGGGATAGAGTAATCACAGTGAAACACTGAAGTTACAGAGCATTTGACTCTTTAGAATATTGTAAAATAAAGCTTTTTCAGTCTCTACTGTTTCACAGAGGGAAGATCAGTTAGTAAGTGCAAGATAAAAAATATAAATGTTAGCACTATCTTTTCTTCAAAGACAACTAAAATGGTAAAGCTCACCTCATGCTGTACCTTTACTATCATGCAATGCCTAACTAGCAATATTGAAACGTTCTTATTTTGCTGTTTCAATTTCTCAAAGTGCTAAAAACTTGTATTCCTACTTTTCTGAAGGGTTATTTTTGAGGATTCAGATGACTGCAAGTATCTTTTGTCTCTTAAATAAATCCTCTGTTGATAAGTGCTTCTCATATTAGACATAAATAATACAGGTGTCTAAATTTTACACAGTCTACAAAAAAGTCACTCTTTCTTCATCCACGCTTCACTTCTATCATACTTACATTGTCATAAAACAATTAATGATTCAGTGATTGAGGAAGAATGACAAGTTAATAGAAGAACCTTGCAAATTATATAAATACACATGCAAATTATATGAATTAAAGATGAATGCTACTGATATATGAATAAAATCTGAAAGCTGGGAAGTAATACATAAATGATGACTACAAAAAGAAACACGAGGGACATTCACTTAACCCCATTCTCCTTGGAGAACCACATAAGAAATAACAGAATTTCTTCTATAAAACTATCTAAGTCTTAAGGGGTAGAACTGCACCCACAAGCTTTCTTTGCCCTGTGATAAGTCTGAAACCGTACATGAGTGTAATTGGGTAGTTATATTATTATTTCATGCAGTCTGATAGCATGCAATTCTTTAGTACTCACTGAACAAGGAAACGATCATCAGACATGTAGGTGAATTTTAGTAATTAGCAGTGAAATTTTGCCCAAAGTTTTAAAAAAATCCAGAAATTAGCAGAATGTACAGCATGAGAGCAATTAAAATGTAATTTAATTTTGGCCACTTTCAAAACATGCCAAACTTAAGACCACATTGAAAATACTTTGCCAAAAACCCTTTTTCCAAAGAAAATTAAGTTAGTATATTTAGACCATTTTACAAGTTTTGTTATGGATGCTCCTTTTCCTTCTAAGTGGCCTTCAAAAAACACATGTTGGTTACACAAGTGCTGCAAGGATATATGCCAGCAATGCTTGAAAGAATGAGCACCTCCAGAAAAGCGAAACCTCTAACACAAACTCATCCCAGAACATAGGACAACTAGGCAAAATATCATAGAGATTTAGTAATCTAGAATATTGTTAAAATTCAGTCAGGAGTAATGACTATATCACTGGCAGGATAATCTAAGCCAAAATACTTGGTATTGTGTCACACATATACCAATGAGCGATGAAACAAAAAAAAGTCTATACATGAGTTACTGCTTTGAACAAACTCCAAAGGGTTGGAATTCAACAGAAAACAGTTGTTTTGCACCTACATATTTTACATATTTCACCTGGTATTTCAATGTTCATTTACAATTACACCTTGGGTAGCTGAGATAGACAAATCTAACACTCCTAGGAGAAATCAAGGTTAAATTAACAGGACACTTAAACAATAAATCAGGACCAGCCTTGGAAAATCAAGCTGCACTTTCACTTACGTTTTTAGAAGCAGTATAGCTTTAGCAGTGTAAACCAGACAGGCCAGTTATCTCCTACCATTTACCAACAAGAGCATAATTGTTTGTAAGGCCACACAGTGTGAACCAAGCTAACAAACTTACTCAAATAAACAGTAACTTTTTTTGATGGGTTGTTTCTTTTGGCAGCACTGATAGGTACCAGCAGTTTGATGTGCATGTGAAAATATGTCTTAATTCTCAGAAACCAAACTGAATTGGTCCTCCAGAAAACAAGATTTACTACAGTTCACCTTGGTTTATACACGAATCTCAGAATTCACAAATTACCTCCTCTTATAGACGTTTGCACACATTTTAAAGCAAGAAAATGTTGACTGCTGAGTAAGAAATGTATCTCAACGTCGTACTTCTAACTAGCAAACACCAACTGCATCCAAGGGAACTGATGTCTATGCCCCCTTGCAGTTTTACATCATTAAATCATCTGTTTGTCAAAGAAGATGCCTCTGCTGATGAAATTCTTCGCCTCCCTAAAGGAATTTTTAAAAAATCATCTTTTCAAAATGTGGGGATACAGAATTTTCTTTTACAGGTCAAACTGTAAGGAAAAAAAATCCCACCTCGTTTTCTTACACTATAATCCTTAAAGATTGGACTTCAAAATATGTGTTTGAATGAAAACTCAGACATATTCAACGCCAGGTTGGATGGGGCTTGGAGCAACCTAGTCTAGTGGGAGATGTCCCTACCCATGGCAATTAGAACTCCAAGGTTGCTTCCAACACAAACCATTTTATGATTCTGTGAACGGCTCCACGCAACTGCCAATGCCCTCCAAAATTTTCTGGGGGAAAAATACACAGTTTTATAATGTAACTCTAGCATTTATCTCCAAAAGTTTTGAATATAAATATTCATATTCACACTTAAGTATTGAATGTCACACATGAATCTATTTTGGTATCTTCTCTCATGTACCTGTTCTAATGCCTTACTTTATATGTAATCACAACACTTTACTGCCAGGGAAAAAGAGAGCAATCAAGACTATGTAAGTCGTAAAACTGAGTTTGTAGGGATCTTGGTTCAAACCAACAAAAAAAAGCTGTTCCTCAGGTAACAAGTCGTCAAGCTGTAACAGCAATTTGTCAAAGGATGCACTTCCAATGCTAAAGGTTTCCATAGGACGAGGAGAAAGCTAGACCCTGAAATCAGCACATAAACAGGACTACACATGGTCAGGGAAGCCTGACCAGATGAGCTCCAGGAACACTGTGCACTGGCTCGGCGTGTTCCATCTCCTACGGGGACACAGCTCTGTCCTCCCGGCACACACGAGTTGGCTCCCGGCGGCAGCGGCAGCAGCGGCACTTGCTGCCGGCGGCCCCAGGAGCGATGGATCCGCAGTGCCAGCCGCGGCGGGGCCGGCTCTGCGGGCGGGCACCGCGGCCGCTCCCGCCCGGCTGCAGGGCACAGCCCCCCCGGGCCGCGCAGGCCGGGCGGCTCCCACGCCCGGGACGGGTGTCCGCAGCGCGCCGCTGGGGGGACACCCGCGCTCCTGCCGCCCCTCCAGCCCCAGGCCGTGACCCGAGCCCGCTCCTGCCGCGGCCGCGTCCCGACAAGAGCGCAGCGCTGCCGGGCCGGGCCCGGTGCCGCCCCCCCCCGCGCTCCGCGGCACCGCCGACCGTACCTGCGGCGAGAAGGCGGCGGCGCCCCGGGCGCTCGCAGCTCGGCCCCGCCCGTGCGGCCACGACCGGCGGCGGCCCTTCTCTTCCCTGCCTGCCTGCCTGGCTGGCTGGCTGGCTCGGCCCGCCCGCCCTCGGCGATGCCGCAGCGCCCGCTCGGTGTCCCCGCCGGCCCGGGCCGCTCAGCTCGGCGCCGCCATTTTGTCGGTGTCCCCGCCGCGGAGCCGCCCGGATATGGGCGCATCCCGGCATGCCCCGCGCCGCCCCGGCCGCGCCCGCAGCCAGCCCGGAACCGCCGCGGGCCCACGGGGATGGGAAACAGGGATAGCACATAGCGATGGGAAATAGGGATAGCACACACACGGACATAGCATAGAGGGATAGCACACGGGGACGGGGATAGCACAGAGGGTTAGGAAATAGGGATAGCACAGAGAGACAGGGATAGCGCACAGGGATAGCACAGAGGGACCGGGATAGCACACAGGGACGGGGATAGCACACAGGGACAGCGCACACACAGGGACAGCGCACAGGGATAATGCACTGCCCCCGCCGCGGGCACCGCTTCCTCGCTCGGGGCGAATCCCGATTTCCTCATGGAGTGCGGAGAGGGAAGAAAAGCCCTGCCGAGCCTCCTGCTCCAGCTGCTGCTGGACGATGGACTCGGTACGGCCCTACAGGAAGGAGGACCCACCGGGTGTCACTGGGAGCCGCAGCTCGGGCGTTTGTTTCCCTTCCATCCATGTCATTTCCATCTTTTGCACCTCGGGAAGCAAAATTTAGGCTGCTCTAACGAGCAAGTCCGTGCATGGCCCGATGAAGGGAGGACAGCCCTGTTATCCAGCTCCTGCAGCCAGATACAAGGATTATCGGATCAGGTAAGGTGTGCTTGCCACCGCTGCCTGTGAAGTAAAGTACACTCCCAAGTGGTTATGGTGGAAAATACCACATAAAACCTTGTAACTAGCCTGTTGCTGCCCAGATCCTGAGGTTTCTCTCCATCCTTCAGTTTGCATATCCAGGATCAGTCCAAGTAAGTTATGGTTTAAGTTATGGTTATTTATCTTCCTCCAAAGAAGAGTGCAAGCACATCTATTCAAACTAATTTAGTAACCCAGACCACTTGCACTCTTGTGCAAAACTGTTTATTAAAAAGAGAAAGGGTTCTTTGTAACAAAAGGTAGGTACAGTGCTAATCATAAAACTGAACTTTTCAAAGATTTCAACAGACCAGACATGAAATTTTGACAAAGACAATATCTCAAGTTTAGAAGGTCTTATTCTTATACCTGAAAACACAGCCAATACGTCTGTCAAATACAATTTCTTAATTATAAAAAACCTATTTTTGGTTAGGAGATTTACTGGTGCATTATCAGGTCTTAACATGCAGCATCCATGATAAAACTGTAAATAATTCAGCATGTTGCCAGAATGCTTAGATTCCTATAGAACCTTTCACATTTCATAGCTTTAACAGTTTTCCTTCCAATTCTCATGAACTAACACTAAAAGTTATGTTCCCCGTAATATATAAAAAAACTGCTTAAAAAAACCCCCATCGCTCTCAGGTGACATAAAAAGAATTTCAAAGAACCCCATGATTTCACTTTAGAAACAATACTTGAAAAATATCTTTACAGGGAAAAATAAAAATCCAGGGTTTACCTTTTCTTCTGTTTTTATGCACATGTGTATTATGGACATAACTTTACAGTGAAAATCTTGCCCTAGTGACTGCTTTCCTGCTTATCAAAACCAAACAGGCAGTAGGGAAGACATGGCATGTAAGCTTGCTCAATTACCCATCCCGGAGTATCAGTAGCAAGTGACAGTTGTCAGAATATGAGGTACATCACATTTCTTCTGCAGTACCAGGACCAAGCTGTAGGTCTCTCCCCCACACACCAGTAACAGACTAACGAGTAGCATTAAGAATGAACCTGACATTTCCCAGTAGTTCAATACTTCAAAGGGATACTGCAGTCATTTCATGCAAAAAGTTGTCTGTTCACATAAATAGCCTCTGCGTCAGTACCATAGACTAGGCATGATCCTAAAACATCTAAGCTATTCACAGACAAAGTCTGATTTGGAATTAAGTTGGTGATTTCCATGCGGTCTTTGGTAGGATCGTTGCTTAGCCAGGCACTTATTACAGACTGGTTAATGGTACTCTGGGAAAGATAGGTAGTACTTCTTCCTCCTGTAAGAAGGAAAGAGGGAAGATAGGGAAAAAAAGTTTCAATTTAGTTTGTATGTTCTCAGAAACTGAAGAAACATAGTAGATATGGAACAGACATAATAGGAATATAATTTTGCATTTAAGTCAGTTTGTGAACTGTCATTCCACATAAAGTTAACAGGCATCTGAAGTGAAGCTAAGGGATTTATATTTCATATACCTGAAAACATGTACAGTGCAACCTGAATCAGTAATCCTATCGTTTCCATATATAAAACTTAACTTCGAATGACAACTTTGAGGCCAAAGGCAGCAGGTGACATCTGGAAGTTTCCCCACTGTTTACAGTCTGAAGTGACAAGCACTAGCAGTCTTTGTGATTAAGAATGTTAAAATAAACGTTTATAGTAAGCTAGTATCATAACTTTAAAATCCTGCCACAATGCAAACGGATCCAGTTTCATTCACTGAAAGTTCCAATTATAACCTTGAATTGTAAACTCCTAGTTCTACTATCTCATTAACATACCAATTATTTTGGTATTTTAACTTTGTGTATCTCTCTCAGAGACTCAATAATGTCATTCAGGCTGCCTCTGTCTTTTCTATATACAGATGATTTTTAAGTGAACACAATCTATCTTTTAAATCGTAGATGTGGCGTTTCACACAGTGGTCAGAATGTAGCAGATTAAAAAACCCACAAAATCAGACCATAAAAACCCCTCACACAACTGCTAGCCTTATAAGTAGTTTTCCTCAAGTGCCCATCAGGGCTTTCTTTCTAAGAAAAGAAACCAGCTTTTAATTTTCTGTATTAGGATTGTGTTATTAATTGGGTCATGTGAGAACAGACTGTAATGATGTTGCTAAATGACAAATTCAAGGCAGACAGCCTTCAAACATCCTTACCTTGATGAAGAAAAGATGGTTTTTCAGATACATTTGTGGAAGCATCCCAGTGCCAAAGAGATCCATCTTCAGAACACGTAAATAAGTGATCAGGGTTGGAGGGATGGAAGTGAACTTCCCACACTGGAAGTATCAAACAAAACCACGTCAGAAACACTTAAGAACAAGCAACAAGTACTTCAATCACTGTGCTCTGGATAGTGTGATGTAGACGTGCACTTACAATAACCCATGCTCCCATCAAAACTTTCCATTCTTAAGTGTCTGTGGGTAGGAGACCCAAAACCCCATCCTTAGTTATATCCTGCATATTTTCCCTCTGCTGGAAGAGGGGTGTGGGCAAGGAAAAAAAACTGTTTTGTTGCAAAAATTGATGACGGTTAAAGTCGTATCTGAATTCAGGCATTCTGTATACCAGCTGATGCCATCTTCCCTACTATTAAGTTTAAATCTGCACACAGCATGCAGTCCTTCCTGGCACACATTATTTTGTGTCTAAATACCACAACCGTGGAAAAGATATTTACATCAATAAAACTTAACATCAAGAAATATTTTTACTCTTTTAATATGATCATAGCATCAAGTAAAGATATTTCCAGCATAAAATGAATTGCTATCTTGTTTGTGTGGACAGAAGTTGTGGATGCTCCATCCTTTTAAGTGTTCATGGCCAGGCTGGATGGGGCTTGGAGCAACCTGATCAAGTGGGAAAAGTCCCTGTCCATGGCAGGTGGATTGGAACTAGATGATCTTTAAGTCTCTTCCAACCTAAACCATTCCATGATTCTATGAAGTGGCAACTACGTGATTGTTTTCTACCATAGTTACAACAACTTATCTTTTACAGAAAATGGAGACTTCTCTAAATGAACACCTTCTTCTCCCCACTCCGTTTCAGGTACTTACTTTCTGCTTCGTGAGCATTTAGCAGGGACACTGGCATAGTACCCTGCCTGATGTCCCATATGCTCAGCATCCCATCCTGGCCTCCTGTGGCCACAATATGCTGCTGATTGGGATGCCTGTCCACACAGTGCAGTGGAACTCTGTCACCTGCCCTGCAAAGAGAAAAAAACAAACCAACCAATAACCCAAACTTAAATTCTTTATTTAGTTTATACTTTCTCCTTCTTAATCCCTATAGTGTCGACAAGGTACCAATAATCAACTGCAGCTTCAATTCCTGTAGCATCTGATTACCACAGCCTGAAGCCACACGGTATCTACTGGAAACCAGAGGTATGGCAATGACATGAAGCTGATACACTTGAGCTGATACAGATGAGCATCAGATTCGGTGCCCTACAGTACACAGGCATCTACATGGCATCTGACAGCTTTACAGGAGTGAGAGAGCCTTGCATACAGGTAATACTCTACATATACCTACAATAAGATTACTGTGAAACGCATGTCATACTTACAGTTTCAACATATACGAAGAGTTACAAAGGGAGACTGGGCACTAACAAAATCAGGTACCTAAACCACAGCCTATTAACAGCAATGGGAATTATTAGACAGACAAGAAGATTTAAATCTAGCTCACTTTGTTTTCTCACAGTACCTTATAAGGCACAAAGTTACCATCCAAATACATTCCAAATGCCAGAAACCTTATATTAGGCCTGTGGAGAAAAGCAGATGTAAAGTGTATATATATAAATAGGGAAAGAGTTTTGGGTTGAGGGTTGGTGCTTTTCTTCTTAAAAAAGATCAAGTGTGCAGGTGCAATAGTCCTTCAAGAGTTAAATCATAAAACAGACCACCTAAGCACAATGCTTAATCACAACAGTAGTACAGCCATTAAGCAGTCTGCTTTTGATTATTTAAATACCAAAGAAGTTAAAATCCTTTTAAAAATTCAGTAATGTACCATCCCATTGTTAGAAAGCTATCAGGAAAGATTTAAATCAGGTTATATAAAGTAGCACATGTTTCTCAGTAAATATGTAATAAAGTGGAGGTCTTACAAAGAAAATATTTGAGATGGCTCATTTCTTTGCTGTCTGAGGTCCCATATTTTTAACTGTCCAATTGAATTTACTGTCAAGATCTCAATTGTGCGAAGGAAAGTCACTGCATGAAGTGTACTGCTGTCTGCGTTGTCTGCAAGAGATGAGGAAAAGAATTCAGGTAAACCTATGGAATGCTAGTCTCCATTTAATTACAACAAAATAACTCTTTATGGAAACAGAACATAGCTGCTTAAATGTGCTTACAACTTCTGCATTATCAGGGTCAGAGACAGAGCAGTTTCTGCAAATACCCTGTGAAAAAGGAGCCCTTGCTTCCTGTGTCAAACACTACTGAGAGAAATCTGTAAGAAGCTGTATTTAATTATCTCCGGTGCATAGAGAACTACTTGTTGATCCGTAAGAATGCCTTTTGCAGTTTCTTCAAGAGGAATCAATTCAGCCAAGTTTACTGTTTTCAGAAGTATTTTTTATTTGCCCAGCACCTCCGTACGACAGGAGGCAACTATGGAGCTTTTCATAACCGAGTTCTTCTGAACATAACAAACAGTAACTCTGGCTGAGATCATTAAGCTGTTGTATACAGAAGCACTTAATTCACCAACTTTTAGACCCTTTCCAAGAACTATTAATGTGGTATCAAGTCAAACCAGTTATGCTGTGCTTGTAATAACTAAATAGCAAAGCTCTTTTTTTTTCCAGGTCATTTTCTCCAATGTTTCTTTTGGTCAGAGTAATTAACAATGTCAAACAATTCACAGAATTGAGGTGAACCTTTTGAGGCCTTAGGAGCAAATGTAGACATCATTTTCTTGTATTTTAATTAATATAAATTAATTCATATATAAACTTTTCATCTTGATTATGATGGGGTAACATTGTTAGGTCTACTCCAAACTCAAATATTTTAAAATTCTTTGTGTAAGTCCATATCGAAAACATAAGTGAATTATCATCTTTCTGAATAAGATGCATGCCTGGTTACAGATACTTGAATGACTTTTCTGCCTTATATTTAAATGAAAGCTGAGGGGAAGAAAAAAACCCTCACCGAAACACTTTAAAAAGGAAATGTTAGATTGAAGTTCTAAAAGATTTAAAATTTTATGACAGAGTAATCCTAAGTGATTTAGCAATGATACATTTTTATGGCTCAAAAAGATTTTTATATCATCTCTAACTCTGGAGATTTTTTCCTACCGGAACTGACTACAAAGCTGTCAACTTTGTACTATGTTCTTAAATCCATTGAACAATAACTAAAATACCAAGGTATTCCTTTGCAAATACTGAATGAGGTACAAGAGTTCTATCTTCATGTTAAAACATGTTGAGTGTTCAGCTCAGTATCTGGGAATGTCAAGGTGTCATTGAACTGGGAACCAGTATGAAAGATTGCTTACACCATAGAACTCCATCCTGAAGAACCTGAGACCATCTTCCAAGATGTTCTCTCTCTCCTCTGTCCAACTTTTACTGTAAAACCATCTCCAGTCCGTAAGTTTGTGCTAGCCCTTTCCACCTAACTCCATATAAGCTTCACCTATCACATCATAGGTATGATAGACTTATTTATGTACTTATTTTAATGTTTCCCTTCCCATTTTCAAAAGGACATTTCTGAATTAATTCAAATGTGATTTCTTAAATATTTATGCACTAGATCTAATACAGTCTTTCTGCAGCGTAACACTGAATGACGCTCTCACTACAAAGCAAGCATTTTCAACTAGGAACCAAGTGAGCACCAAGAAAACTAACAACTTTCATCCCGCACATTATTAAATCTGTATGTAAGCATCGGAGAAATTGCCCAGACAAACATAAGTTTTTTTGATATCTGCTTCCTGGGAGTCAGCAAAACATTCAACTCTATTGAACCTGTACCAGAACACTCTGTATCTGTATAAAAGTAAAAATTTTAAAATAAAATAATTCTTTTAAATTGTTTTATGTCCTCTCCCCCCTCAAAAAATCATAGAATCATTAAGGTTGAAACAGACTTCCAAGATCATCAAGTCCAACCTTTGACCAAACAGCACCATGCCAATGAGACCATGGCATTAAAGTGCTATGTCCAGTTGTTTCTTGAATGCTTCCAAAGGTGGTGACTCCATCACCTCCCTGGGCAGCCTGTTCCAATACTTCCCATGAACCTGAACCTCCCCTGGCACAGCTTGAAACTATGTCCTCTTGTCCTGTCACTGGCTGCCTGGGTGAAGAGGCCTACCCCCACCTGGTTACAAGCTCTTTCAAGTAGTTGTAGAGAGTGATAAAGTCACCCCTGAGACTGTTACTGTATTTCATGTGTACCTGCTAATAAAATCTGGCTCATACTCTGCTACCTTTTTTTTTTAATATAGAAAGGTTTTCTGCAGAAATTCTCAATGAACTTCAGTAAAGGACTGTATGCAATTAAAAGGATCTATCTTATATGTATGTACAGCCATGTACACATAAGTACCCACCCCAGAAGTCCCAAAGTACTTCCTTCCTTAGCTGCTTTGTCACTGTGTGAATTCTTTCATCCACTGGAGGAAAGGTTTTGCTTAAGAAGAAACAACATGCTGTATCAAATTGAAGCTTCAGGGAGAAAGTTCTGGCATAATAATGCCACTATCAAACAGTGTTACCATCCTTTAAATTACTTCTGCTTTTAAGTTCAATTTCCAACTGATGCTACAAACTTGTATTCTGTTTCCATGAGACTAGCATGATGGAACAGTTGGTAATAACCAAGTTTTACACCTTTCACAAACATCTTGCTTCATCACATGATCTATTACTCTAGGGAATATGGAACTTTTTTACCTAGGGAAAAATGATCCCTTGATATCACTATATTTGGTAGATAAACAGGGTACAAACAGTGGTTTCTGGTTCTTGCGGTTGCTTTAGACACACAAATACATGTTTTTGTATATGGGCACTGTGAAGGTTGATTTTACTACAAATAGTGAATTGAAGTGACCATTTCACTGACCTCCAGATACGAAGAACTTGGGAGACAATACCTCTTGAAATCTAACCCTACTTCATATATACTGTCATAGTATTTGACAATTCTAGGTTAAAGAAAAACATACAGAGAATGCTGGGCTTGAAGCCTCTCCATCAGCTAAAACATTAACTTACATATACCTGAATAAATACAGAAAAGCATTTGAAATATGCTTCAAGCATTTAAAATCTGTAGGGATAAGGAATAATCTGGAGCAAACACATTTAACTTGGAATACTGAAATTAATTCTCAACTGACTTTTTTTTTGTTACCATTTGAGAAACTGAAAACCAAGCAACTCCCTCCAGACTATAGTAATTGGAATAGTTATTTGACGTACCTATAGTTCTTACTGCATCTTTTTGGTCAGCTCTGAAAAGATTTATTCTACCATCTTCTCCAACGGTGACAATTTCTGGGTTGTTGCAGACAACTCCAGTACATGCTGCTCCACCACAAGATGTGTCTTGATCCACATGATGATGGGCTTTCTCCCACCGATGGTTGGCAGATAATGTCTAAGTAGTAACCAGACAGGAAATTATGCTGTTAAATAATGAACCTTATAGAACAAAGCTTCCA
This sequence comes from Xenops minutus, assembly GCA_035221455.1. NCBI lineage: Eukaryota > Metazoa > Chordata > Aves > Passeriformes > Furnariidae > Xenops > Xenops minutus. Next base: position 58,113,887 of record JAWWEE010000105.1, on the reverse strand, counting down.
GAATACTCATGAAACTAGAAACAAGCTCCGGGAAAACCCCACTGTCTCACAGAAATAAGAATCTGTCATGCAAACAGAAATCAAGAGATCTAAATTTTCCTCAATTCTTAAGCACACAACCTTTCCATGAAACATTAATTATTTGTTCTCCGAACCACCATTTTCACGTGACCTAGAAACTAGACAGAACACTACTTATGAATTGAAAAATGTCTTTCACTAAGCTGATGCCTTTGATCTTTCCCCAGGACAAGGAAAAAGAGCTGAAACCTTTACAAAATAAAAGGTCAGATTTAGATTTTGATGGCAAAGAACTTATTTTAGGTACCACACCAAACTATTAACAGACATTTGTTTTCATGGTGTCATTGGGAATATATAAGAAAAGTAATTATGTGTTTATTTTCAGTGATTTATAATCAAAGCAGAAGACCACAGAGTTTGCATATCTCCCCTCACATGACACTCATGAGAAGAAATTCAACATAAGTCATTTAGTTCAAGAATGCAAAAACTATTAATAAGGCAGCTACAAGTCCATTAAGACCCACTCCCCCAAAACAGTATATCTCTTAAAAGTGTGTTTTCATTGAATGGACTGTTTGGTTACACATGTATCCTACCAGATACCCCAGTCTTGCCCTGGAATCTACTTTATGTAGGATGTGCATAAAGTGCGTTCTTCTTTCCTTTTATGTATAAAGTCAAAGATTATTCTAACACACTTATTAAAATAATTGATTTTGGTAGGCAGATGTTTCTTATGCTGAGATAAAAGTGAGCTGTATTACACAAAATAGCTCCTTAAAGCCAGTGCACGTCACATACCTGGTTATTTTGATGATGCCGGAATATAGTTACAGTTCCTGTTGATGAGGCAACCACGATTCTCTCTTGATCCAAAAACTAAAGGGAGCATAATAAATATACTATTAGTCGATGTTAGTACCAAGACAACAATTTTAATTTTAGAGTAACCTCAGTTACTGGTAGAGGGAAAACCAAAACCAGAACCCCAGAAAAAACAAACCCACAAAGCCATAGTGGTTGGTTTTGCCCTTTTTCTTCGTAGGAATTCTCTAGCCAATCCCGGCATTTTGACAGTTCACTCTCACTTAACTTCTCCTAAGTGACGAGCCCTTAGAAAGTAGGAATCTATTCACCACAGTTGTTTTACCTGCATGTCCATAACATCACCGTTGTGCTGGATGTCACACAGCAGGTGGGGTTCCCCATGATATTCACCATTGAGGCCCACGTTTCCAAGGTCGCCAGCAGACCAGAGGGAGATCCTGTTATCCTGCACGGAAACAACACCACCACTTTTACCCGAAAACGCTTCCCAAACTATCCAGCACTAAGCCTCACCCAGGGAAGCGCTCCTGAGGAAGCTGCCGGCCGGCATACCGCCAACCCCCTTAGGGACGCCAGCAGGGCACCGTGCAAAGGGGGACGCGCACCTCGTTGTCCCAGGAGCCCGTGGCGAAGACATCGGGGGGCTGCAGCGCGGCGGCGGGCGGGGGCCGCCATCGCGCCCGGCTGATCTTCTGCGACACGAACTTGGCGCTCACGTCCTCCATGGCCGCGCCCGCCGCGCGCCCGCGCCGCCGGCGCTGATTGGCTGCGGCGCGACGGCGAGCGCGGAGGGACAAGCGGGGGCGAGCGCGGCCGGGGCCGTGGGACGGGGCCGGGGCCGTGGGACGGGGCCGGGGCCGGGGCCGGGGGG
>JAWWEE010000105.1:57903481-58112061 GCA_035221455.1 Xenops minutus | reverse complement strand
AAGCGCTCGAGGAGTCGCAGGTGGTGGCGGTAGATGACCCAGGATTCAGACCCATATAGAAGAGTAGACAGTACAATTCACATATATTACAATTATATACAATTGAACACTATGAATCTACAAAACAAGAACCCCAAACAACCCCAAAAGGGAAAAGGTGGGAAAAGGAAATGGGACAAAAATGGGTAAAACCAAAACAAAACAGATACATACACTGGTAAACTCAGGGAAAAGCTCAATAAGTAACTAACACAATAAATTCTCACCAACCTTCCCTCAAGAGAAGCAGTTCCTCCACCTCCGTGCAGCTGGGACAACAGCTTCTCAGATAGGCCTCAGCTCATATGGATAAGAGCTAAGCTGACACAGAGAGCTGATGTCCTCCAAGCACACGAAAGGAAGAGAGAAGGAGGGAGGAAACTTTCCTTGTCTTATATACACCTGATTACGTGAAGGAATGGTGAGGAATACTTCCTTAGTTATAACCTTGTATGCAGGGAAGGCCTAGACCAGAACCAAGAAAACTAAACCACCACACGGATTTAGTGTAAGGATGGTGTTGGTAACACACCGATGCTCTAGCAGTGCTTGCTCCAAGTCAAGGATTTCTCAGCCCATGCTCTGCCAGGGAAGGGGTGCAGGAGAAGCCTGGAGGGAGCAAGGCCAGGACAGCTGACCCGACCTGGCCAAAGGGATATTCCATACCACAGAACATCAGTCTCAGTATAGACACTGGGGGGAGCTGGCCATGAGGGACTGATTGCTGCCCAGAGACAGGCTAGTTAATATTTTTTTTAGTTCAGTTACTAAAGTTATTAAGAGATAAATTATTATTAACTCAACCTATGGGGTTTACCTTAATTTTATTCCAATTCTCCTCCCCGTTCCACCTTAAGGGAGTTGGGAGGGGAATATATGTGACCAAAAACGTGCCTGGTACTTAGTTGCTGGCTGGGGTTAAACCATGATAATGTACCTCTGAGAGACATTCTCCTGCCTCTAAAAGAAATAAGTACAACATTTTTTTATTTTTTTTTTGCCCCTAATAGCATGCTAAGTCAAATGGGAGCACACATGTACTTCCTTTTTAGTATTTTACTCAAGACCTAACCATTATGTAATAAAAGGTTCAGAGGTTAGTTGTAAAATGAACTGAAGGCTGACATAGCTATGTTGTCACTTACCATTTCAGAGGACAAGATTATCTGCCCAGCCACGGCAGTGCAGTAAGGGACTTTCTCACAACCTGATTTTCTGCTGCATTTTTTCTTGATGCTGCTGATGCTGCCAGCTTTCAGAGGTTGTCAGGTGGACTTAACAGTAGCTTGGACAAACTTTCAACTATGTTATTGCCTCCCAAGGCCATCTGTCAGATTTCTTCTCTACAGCATTCTTAAATTCTTCATGAAGTCTGCTACGCTGTTTTGTAATCCCTCAGACATGATATCAAATCAGTGATATTTCACATGCTTCGTGTAATGTTTGAACTTCAATTATTTTTTTCATATTTACGTACAGCAGAATCTAACACTGAACGTATTCAAAAAGCTGTATGCTATTGTAGTCAACCATACTACAAGCCTTAAAACAGCTTTATTGCACACAGCAGTAGCATTATTATTCTACAGCAGCAAATACCTCTGGCACCCTGTATTAAGCTGATAGCAGCAATTCTGCAAGTCACTGTCCACTCCCAGGGTATTTTCAGCTAATTCTTGTAACACTTGTGAGAAACATCAATAGGCAGCCTCAGAATACATCTAAACACCAGATAGCTAAATGTTGAAGAGATAACATTTTGGGATTATTAAAAGGTTTTATTAGGCAAGTATTATTGTTGGTTACTTTGTGATTTCTGTGTGGATTTTTTATCTTGTCCTTTTGGATGGTTTCTTTCTTTGCTCAGGATTGCTTGTTCAAAAGCACTTGGGAAGTATTAAGGGGAGTAGGTTGGACATAGAGGCTTATTTTCACTTCAGAATTTTTCTTCCCTGTTCTACATTTTATTAAGAAAATGTTGGTACCGTGTTGTATGATGGAAGTGAGAGCTGTGATAGATTTAGGGCTGCTCTGTAAACTTTTGAATATATTCTGTGTTTGATCACTGTGAAAGTGTAATAGCAGATATAAATAAACATAAAAAGGAGGAAATAAACTACCAGGAGAAAATACACCTCATCTAAAATGTCTAGGTTTTCAAAAAGGTTATTAAGTCTAGATGAAGCTGACTCTGGGAATTGGGTGCAAACATATTAGCTGAGACAACAGGGAGCATCTATGGATTATCCTTAAATATGGCTAAAGCTAGGAGTGTGAGTGAAAGAGAAGAAAACGGATAGCATGCCTGTCTCTCTGACAGAAGTTAGGGGGCCTGAGAACAAAGGCTTTTACTAGATCAGTGGTTGTACTAGGGCAGGATAAAAGTAATTCTGAATTTGATTTGCTCATAATCTTGCTTTCCTCCAATCATCACTGAATGATATTTAAAGAAAGTTAATTGGCGATGCCAAAGCAATATTTACAGCAGGGAAGAATTCCTGGAGTTGTGCCCAGTTCAGTCTCTTGAATGAGTACAGTCACTCTGCAGGGTTCTGCAGAGCAGATGTAACAGCAGAGGGCCCTGAGTGCATTCATAAGCCTCACTGGCCCTGGGCTGGGCTCCCATCTGTGCTGGGCATGCTGCTTTTGGCCTGAGCTGTGTTGTAGGAGGGCCTGTGCCCAGCCATGTTGCTCAGACTTGGTGACTGGCTTGAGTCGGGGCCTGACTTGTCATTTTGCTTGATGGCAAAACTAGTACTGTCCCCAGCCCTGCTTGCCTTGCTCATACAGACACTGTGGAATGGTGTCCTGCTGTGTCATCATCCCTGGCTCCCCTTCTCCGTGAAGGAAGGCTCGCCTTCCTTCATGGAGGGGTCTTAGTTCTAATGCTTCCTTAATGTGGAAAGTCACTGATGTGACTGAGTCCTTCTCATCTCCTCTTTGAGTGCAGAGCTGCGAAAAGATGGATATGGAGTTCAAAATAATGTAAACTGCTGAAATGGTAATACAAAATGAAGCTGCACACCAAACTGGCTTGAGCTTACAGGAAAAGAAATGAGATGAAAGAGAGCCATTAAATTAAAAAACAGAATGAAGACAGGGAGAGGAGTGAGCGTAGGTGTAGAAGCCAATTAGTATGGGGTTTGGGACAGAACTACGGAAATGTTTAGCAGGAACATCTCACAGAGAAAATTCTGCTTGTGGTATGTATATGCAGAAGCAGATGGGATCAGACAGTGATGATCAACTTTTCAAATTCTTTTGAAATTCAAAGAATTAAAAAAAAAATCTAATGGGTTCAAGAGGTGGGAGGGAAGGGATGAAACAGAAATAGTAGCATGGAGGGGTTTATATATAAACGTATGTAAGTACGTTTGAGATGTGGGTGAATGAGAAACAGCCAGCATGCTTACAGTTAGTGGGATCTTCGAGTCAGAACAATCAAGTGATAGCCCACTCTGGCTGCTGGCATTCCTGTGCCTCTTCCCTAACAGGACTGTCCATATACCACCTCCCTGGAGAGTCTAGGGAGATGGCTGTACCTGTGTAAGGTGGAGGTGCCTGCAAATGACAGTGGGCATCCAGGGATCAAGGTACTCACGCTGGTCTGGACAAGTGAGGAGGAGTGGCATATAGAAATCCTGAGTATCAGAGCAAATGGAGAGGTTCCACATGAATAGCAATGTCCAGAAAACAATTTTTTTTTCTTTATTTTACTTTGGCTTGTATTATTCCCTAGCATAGAATGTCTGTGTTCCTTTTAGTTTCATCTCAATGAACGTGCTCCTAATAAGCTTAAAAAATAGATTAATGGTCTGGGATTATAGAACAGAAAGAGTTAGGAACCCTCACATTTGTTTACTCCATAAATGGCTGCATTCTGTCACTATTGGTGCATGTTTCCCAGGGCCCTTTGAGGCAACTTGGCTTGTCTTAGAGCTCCTGGAAACCTGCCAAGCCAAATGCTGTTTCCTTCATACATGCCTGTATCCATCCAAGACACCCCCGATATCGCTAAAGAAGGCCCACACTTGTTTTAATTCTCTGAATAGTTCTGTCAAGAACATAACCAAGAGGTGACCAATGGGTACATTCAGTCTGAAAATGACTGGGCAAGTCTGCAGGTTCCTAAGAGATAAAGGTGGACTCTTTCTTGGTGCTCTGTGACAAGCCTAACCCTAATTCAAGCTGGTCCTAGTAAGCAGTATCAGTTTGTATGTAAATGGTTTCTCTTGTGTTTCTGGTCTCCCAAGGGGGTAAGGATCCTTGGAATGCTTTTAAACATGGGCCAGCTAGTTTCTTGCCAACAACTTCTCTATGTGAGAGCAATGGAGTTTGTTTGCATCTGACAAAAGAAAATGTCTTTTGCATTTAAAACAATTAAGTTTTTCTGTGCATGTGCTTTCACAATGTCTGTCTGTTCTCTGTACTTGCTGCCCTTTGGGAATTCCTCTAACTCCACAGCTTCTTTCCTTCTCTCCCAGCCCACTGGATGTAACAGGGAGACCTTTTATATTCTGGGGCAGGCTGAGAGGCTCTCATGGACTGCAGAGCATGGTCATGCTTAGAAGAAGTTAGATGGAGAATACAGCACAAAGCAGTGGATCTGTCTCCAGGTTTGAAAGAACTAGATAGGAAACATCTGGGAAGTCTATGGATGGGATCTGGTGTATGCATTGAGCAACTGCCAGATTTGCCCTGGACTGACTGCTAGCTGCAGAAGCAGATTCCCACCTCATCTCATTTTCTGTGATGTTTATACAATTTACTATTGATAGGGCCTGTCTAGTCACAGTTATGTATCACTATCCTCATGTTTCAAAAGCCAAAAACTGAAAATCCTGTATCTGGTACCAGACAGATGACATACCTGCAGCAGTGCACCAGGTTAAGAGAGGAAGTGCTGTAAAATTGCATCCCTGGGCACGTGGAAGCCCATTTGCAGAGACCAGAAGACAGCACAAGTGCACAAGTCACAGCACTGACTGTAGGTTCCCTGAAATTGCAATGCTGGTGTATCCTTTCCCTTGAAAACAGCAGAAACATATATACACGTAACAGGTGGCAAATGAACGTTGGTGGCAAAATTGATCGTTAAGGAGTTTTGGAGTAGCCAGGAATACCACAGGAGTGTAGGAAGCAAATTCCTTGGTTTTCTACATGATGCTACAGGTTGTGGGAGGAACCAGAGGTGCTACTTTTCCCTTAAGATTGCCACTTCATCGTGGCCTGGCACAGAGTAAAGGGCCGAGCGGAACCATCAGTTTGCCATTTACTAAATTCCAGAGCTGTTGACCTGGACGCCTTTTAAAAGGGATTGTAATTGGCAACGTTGTCCTGCGATGCCGGGATGCTCCTGGGGAACGCTGGTACTTTGGCAGCGTGTGTCCCCAGCACACGGCCCGTGCGTATCCAACACACGGTGTGTGCGTATCCAGCACACGGCCCGTGCGTATCCAGCACACGCCGTGCATCGAGCTCTCCGCCCCCCTCCACTGTCCCGCTCGCTCCCACCTGCGGCCGCACGCTCGGGACCCGCGGCTGCCGCGCCCGCTGACCAATGGCAGCCTCCAACACGTAGGCCTGGCCCGCGCGGGCTGGCCGCGGCCAATAGGCGCGCCCCATGCAAAGCTCCGCGCCGGGGGGCGCCGCTCATTGGCTGCGCCGCCAGGGCGGCGGGTCGCGCGCCGGGCCGGGGTGCGGGGCTGGCGGCGCCGCCGTGAGGCCGCGATGGGCCCGCCGGCCCCGGCTCCGCCTCCCTCGGTACCCGCCGTGCGCCGGCTGCTGCCACGGGAGCGGCCAAGGCCGGGGCGGCGCGGGGGATGGCGCGCCGAGGTCCCGCCTCGCTACCTCATTCATTAACAGAGCTCCTAAGATCATAAAACTCCGCGCCCCCAGACCCGTCCCGCCCCGCTCCACCGCCGCTTCTGGGGCGAGGGCAGCGGCGAAGGGCAGCGGGGGATCCCAGCGCGGGATCCGCGGCCCCGGCAGCCAAACGCGCGAACCGGGAGCGCCCGCCGCGCGCTCTTCCCCCCTCCGCCCGCCCCCGCGCGCGGGCATTCCCCCGGGCGCGGTGGGCGCGCATGCGCGGGGGGCTCGGCGCGGGCCGGCGGCAGCAGTGGCGGCAGTGGCCGGGGCATGTCGGGCGCGCGGGGCGGTGGGCACGTGGCCCCTCCCCTCGGCGGGCGCGCGGCAGCCGCGGCGGCGGCGGCGGGAGGAGGAGGAGGCGGTGGCGAGGAGGCGGCGCCTGTGTCGGCGCTGGAGGTTGTGTCCTTCCTGGGGAAGCTGCTGTGCGCAGTCGCGGCGCTGAAGGCGGCTCTCTACCTGATCCGCAGAGTGTGCCTAGCGATGGCCTGGAAGTCGGGCGGCGCCAGCCACTCCGAGCTCATCCACAACCTCCGCAGTGAGTCCCGGGGCGGGGGCGCGGGCGGGCGGGGCCCCTGGGCCGCGGGGTGCCCGTTACCGGCCGCCCGGTGCCCGTTACCGGCTGCGCGCTCCCGCGGCGCCCGCCCGCCCGCCTTCCCCGCCGCCTGCTGTCACCGCGAGCGGCGGCGGCGCCCGGCCGGGGGGTGTGTCTGTGTGTGTGTGCGTGCCTGTGTCTGTGTGTGCCTGTGCCTGTGTGTGTGTGTGTGTGTGTCGGTGTGCCCGGGCGGTGTCGCAGGGCGGGCCGGGCTGTTGCTGCGGGAGGCGATGCGGCGGGCGGGGCGGCGCCCATGGCGGTCCCGGCGGGGAAGCGCCGTGCGGCGGCCGCGGCTGTTCCCAGCCCGCCGCCTCCCCCCTCCCGTCCCCTCCCGTGCCCGGGCCCGGGCCCGTTCCCGCCGCCCCGTCCCCGGTGTGTGTGGGCTGAGGCGGGCCGTGACCCCCGCAGGCACCGGGGTCGCTGCCGCCTGGCGGTGTCGGCGGGCGCCCCGCGCTCCCTGAGCCCGCGGCCGAGAGCGGCGGGAGCCGCCCGCGTTTGGGAAGCGCGCCGGAGAGGCCGGGGCTGTTCGTGTATCGGCAGAGGGGCGTGAGGCAGCAGCTCCCCCGCCGCGGGGTCCGGAGCGCTCGCTGCTGGCCCAGCCCCGAGAGGCTCCTCGCGGGAGGGCAGGGGAGCTGTCGGGGTTGCGGACTCGCACGGTGGCAGCCCACCTTGGAGGTGGCTGCCCGCGACTGGGCGCGCCTTGTCCTTACTCATAGTTTGTGCTGTCCCCGTGCTGAACGGGGAAGGTGGTGGGCAGGTGCTTCTTCGCCGATGTTCTTCGGTGCATCTTTGAGGTCTGCGGGCCCTGAGACGACAGGGGGATAACACCTCTGTTCAGAGCTTCCATTTTTCGTATTAGCGTCGGATTGACCCGTGTTAGATACAGTTGCAGCGTTTCTCTTCTTTCCTCTTGGCCTTTTCCCTTCCTCTCCCCAAGACCGTGTCCTAGACATAAAAGGATGAGCATTTGGAGCTTGTATTCTGGCAGTTGTCTCCTATTTTAGTGATGCTGCAAGACCACAGACAACTTCACCTATGTGACCTCCTCATTATTCTGGAGTCATAAGAGAATCCACCCTAGCTGTTTTCTCCACACTGCTTTTGTTAGATCCTCTGATCCTGTGGTCTTTTCCGGCATTTTCTTTTGAGAATTATTCCATCCAGCAGAGCAATATATGCTGAAGTGACGTTCAGTTTCACTGTAAAAACTGCTAATTGCTGTACAGTTTCACTGTAAAAATTATTTAATAAATAATAACTTCTTTACTTAACAAGAGTTGTAGTCGGTTTGTTTTGTTGTTTTTTTTCTGCAACTGAAAGGGCTAGAAATACTGTTTCAGTGAAATACTGTTCTCTTACACAGCAGGAAAAAGCTTTCTCATATAAAAATCAATGCTAAGCTCCAAAGTATATCCAAAAAGTGAGTATTGCCAGAATTGTCTATGGCTCTCAGAACCTGAAGGCAAATCCTGTTTCTTTGTTGCAAAAGACAATGACAGGGTTTTTTGACACATGGAAACTGTTTCAGGCTTTGCAAATAATAGTAATAATAATGAAAAAGCTAAAAACCATTGTAGTTAGTACACAGCAACAATCATATGGAAGAGGAAAGTAAAACAGAAGTGCTTAATATTGTAATCTCAAAGTATTCAGTGATGGTAATTATCTGGAAAATTACAGTCTGTAATTTCCCCCTCTCTGTTTTGCACATGCATGCCAAAATGTTTTGAGGGGTGTTAAATTTGAAATAGTAGATTGGCAGTAAAATTTTGCAGAAGCACAGAGGGTTTTGATCTTGCAGCAAGATTGGTTTGTCAGTGTCAGTGGGACTCTGGGGATGGTGTAGGGCTTTAGCAGTGCAGAGCAGTTGCTGAATTAAGACCATAACTTTTAAGCTAGAGTTCATCAGATAAGATGATGCCCTGTTGCTGAAGTTGGGAACAGATTTAGAAGAAAGTAATGTTTCATATGATATAATTCTCCTAGATATGTTTTAGCAAACTTAAAAATCATTGGTTCCAGAAAGACTAAAATGCTCCAGAGAATGTCTTTTGAGTAGCAGATCTCTCAGTATATTTCCCCCTCTCTAAAAACAGCTACATACTATAGCATTTCTAGCATTTTATGGTAGAATTAAGAATACAATGCTGGTGAGGTTCGTTTGATGTTGTCTGGTGCTTGTCTTGTGCATAACTTAGTATCCAGCTGTGTAACTTAGTGTATAATTTGCATAACTTAAAGGAAATAAGTAGGTTGTAGTGTCACGGTATGTTTTCTTCTGCAGCAAAGCCTGGTTAAGAGGTTCTTGCTTCTGTCCTTATACCACAGTTCTCTTGTCTGTGCTTGTAGAATTGCTTGTGAGGGAGGCTGTGCTTTGAGACTGGGTCCCTTTCTTTTTACTTGTGAAACATCGACATTTAAACTCCTCTGTGTCTGTAAGCTGTTGTACTATTACAGTTAGAGAAGCAGTGAGCTTTTTTTATGGGTATAAAAGGGCCGGGAAGAATGGGGAACTTCTTAAACTGGTTTTGCTTCCAAATGAAAACATCAGTGGAATACTCCTGTAGGCTATATATTCTTTTCCTTTAAAACAGCTATAAAGATCATTTTAAGTTGTTACTGACATTTCCTAATGCTTCTGTCTTGTGACAGTAAAGTTCTCTAATTTCATGAAACCATATTGACATTAGCTTATTGGTCATTTCACTGTTGCCTTAACTATAGAATTAATTTCTCTGCAATGGTAATGATCAGAGCAGTGAGAAGTGATTTTGAGTGTTTACAATGCAGATTTAGACAAGTATTCTTTATAAGCCTTATCTTTGGGATTTTTTTAAAGGGACAAACTAATGAAGAGGGCCCTGAAACTCAGCATATTTTTCAGTTCGTGCTTAGGGAAAAGCGAATAAAGAACGTTACATGACGTTTTGTTGTTTTGATTTTTATCTGCTTGTTGCATTGGAAACAGGTACTTGCACTGTTAATTTGAGGCATCATAGATGCACAATTTGACATACACAAACTTGTTTAAAATGTACTCTTCACAACAAAAATGCTGTCCTTGAATGTGCTGTTGCCACAAGGTGTTCAGCTCTGTCCTTTTTTAGTGATGCTTAAAAGTACTTATAATTTTTTTTAAAATGCCTTTTTTTTTTTATTCTGAATGTTTGATTCTTTCTGCATTAAAGCTACTTAAATATTTTTCACCTTTACGGAGTAATTATTTAAATATTTGCTTCTTCCTAACTGAAAATAGTTGAACACGTGCTTTCAAACTTGAGCGAACTTTCCCCCTAAAATATATTTGAAGTAAGATCTTTTAGCAGACAACATGTCTAGGAAGTTAACTACATGCAGTCCATTATAGGCATAGAAATCACATTAAACATAGAAGTAATTGCCTGTGTTTAAATGAATAACTCTGACAGGAGTTTCTTTTTATTATGAACCACCATATAGAGATGCTAAGAAAGCAGGAAAAGGCTGTGTAATTGGTGAATTCTTTACTGTACCCTGCTTGGTTGAAGGTCTGTATCTTTTTCCCTCTCTTTATCTTCAGTTATCCATTGATAGTTCACTATTAGGCCATTTTGATCTCCTTCTGTCTTTCATACTTGGGCTCTTGCCAAGTCCTGTTACTTTACATGGCAACATTTTGGAAATCTGCTTTTCTTTCCCTCCTGCAGAACTGAAAAATTGGTTCCCTGTCCAATTCACAGTCCACCAAAATCAATTGTTTCCTTGGTGCACCTTTCTCCTCCAATCAATTTGGCATGCTGCTGTATGATAATCTTGCTTTGCTTATTTCTCTAAATGTGTTGTGCCAGTGGTGTTACCACCCCATATATTTGGTTTTGAATCCACATTTCTAGGTGAAAGTGAAGGTGAATTAACTTGGCTATGGCTAAAGTGCTGCATAATGTTGTTAGCCATTTGTGGGCTTGTTTCCTGCTACCTTCTTTTATCTTCCTCACATAATAAACTTGTATCACAAAAGTTAGCAACTCTTATTTACAAGATACCACAAATTTAATAGAATTTTGTGCCTCACTTGGGACCAGATCCCTACTTTTTCAGTGTGAATGATGCTTCAAATCAGTATATATTCAAGTATCATTAAAAGTTTGAGAATTCTGTTGTTAAACATGCTAAAGATAGTTCTCCAAGTGTTTTATTATTTAGATGTTAAATAATAAAAAATGGCATCTTGGCATGCTTCGTCATGATGAAGGCTTATCTACAATGAATCTGCACCTTTGGTGCAGGTTTCTAGTTGCTGAGGGCAAATCTCTTTGGAAACTGCCGTGAATAGGATGGCATTGGATAGGGTATTGCTAAGCCTTAAGCTAGGTTCAGCAAGAGCTAAACATTGGTTTTATTTTGTTTTACCCTGTCATGTCTTTTCCCGTGGTTTAGCCAAATCTCTTCTATGTCTCTCTCTAATTTTGCTTAAGGAAGAGCAATGTAACTGGCATGAACATGAAGAAGGGAAATAGTAGTGGAAAATTAGACCAATAAAACCCTTTTAACCCAAAATCAGTGCCTCCACTGTACAAGCAGTTATAATGCCTGTTTTGTGCATTCTGTGAACATCCTTTCTTTCAACATAAATATTCTATTGAGGCTTCAGTGACTAAACATTGTAACTTATGGCCAGGTAGCAAAACCATTGGAAATAGAACTATTTTTTAAACAAAAACATGCATACACTGATATGTTAATTTAAGAATATCTAAAATTTCTTAAAATTAGTTAATGTCTCAGGTGGCAGACTTGAAATCTCTGATGCTATTTTTTGAAGCATTGATTTAAAAAAAAAATTGTTAGCCATTAATTTGAATAACTGCCTAAAAGAGTTGCTGTGAGACTTTTTTATTAGCAATTTAAGTGCTTGTTAGTGATTCGCCTATGTCAGTGAAGTGTTTTGAAGGAATTTCTACACCCTTCATCATTTAAGAGACAGGCCTTCAAGTAAATCAAGACAACTAAATGTCCTAGAAAATAGGAAATTGTAACAGAAAGAAAAAAACCCCAAACTTAAAAAAAAATCACATTTTACCGATGTGTAAATTAAGACTTGTGTTCTTAACTGGTTCTTTGTTGTTGGCATAATTTTTTTTCTTAATGTTGGTCGGGGTATCAGTGTAATATTAAAAATATACCCATACTTTCCCACAAACTCCCAAAATTCAGTGCAACAAAGTCCAAGTCTTCAGTCATCCAAGAAAAAAAGAGGGCATGTTTTTGGCTGATTATTTACATGACAATTTTTTATAATCAGTTATTTTACTTAAAAAATGTTTAATTCTTTTGCTTAGTTGAAGATATATATTTATTTTTGTCTCTGGATATACTGGCATGATACAATTTTTTTCCTGGTGGTCTTGATCTGCCTAGTAGTCCATAACAAAACAGAAGTAATTTGCAAATCTGTCCAAATCAGGTCATTACTGTTGCGTGTGGGCATTTTTAAAAGACGGCATCTTTTATGGTTTACTTTCAATATGACTTTAAGCTTTTCTTTTAATGTTACTGCTTCTCTCACCCTGATGTAGAGTCAAGAGCTCACTAAGACCTGTTGGAAAGGTTAGAAAGAAATGCATAATGTTCATGTTCTTTTGAATGATTGTTTCTGTGAATCTAATACTTCAAAATCACATTTGTTAGTGGCTACATAACACTTTAAGTAAATAAATTTCTTAATTTTTCTCAGGATTTTTGTTTTTAATTTTGGTTTAAATTACCAACCCTTGGCGAAGACTGAGTAAACTCTTTCAAAGCTTGAGACCAGTAAACTTTTGGAGTGACATCTCTCCAGGAATGGCTGACTTATGTTTCAAGACTTCAGAACTTGAATACTTCAATATTGGACTTGAGCACAAAGTAGTTTTAAATGCTTACACTTTTGAAATCTAAAAGAGATGGTCAGGCAAATACAACTTCAGAAATTCTTCCTAATTTCTGCTCATGACACCTCTGTGTCATTTTGTCCCAAGAGTCAAGGTTATGTTCTGCTTCCTCAGCTTTTGCATAGTACTCATTCCTGTTTTAGTGGAACCACCTCCATAATAACAGGCTGATCATGTGGTCTGACTGCTGGTCTTGACAGCATTGGCTTTTCTGAAAACATATCAACAAAGTGGTTGCGTGGAATCTGCTCACTAAGGTGTGAGATGTGCAATATCTGCCTTTCTTTACAGGTCTGCTAAAGCTGTAAGTTTTGCCTCAGGCCTTACTGTGAAGAGAGTTCCTTGTCTGTCCTGTCCAGTTAAGTTTATCTTAACTTCTGCAACAGTTTTTAGTTGTTACTGATAGTTGTTGCCACTTCGTATTGAACTCTTCAGTTTTCACATTCCATGTGATGTGTAAGTGAAGTTCAGCCCTAACAAATGTAGAGGGATCAAGGAGTCATCAGAGGTGAAGTCTCCCTCACCTGCACATGGTTGTTACAGTTCTTTGGAAAGTGCAGTTCTATGTTTTTGCATGCTGAACCCAACCTTAAAGTCACTTTCTTCTTTCACATACTCCCCAAAGTTTCTTCATTCAGCAGCTGATACAGATTTAAACAAAACAACATAACCATTTTGATAAATAAACATTATAGATGATTTCTGTGATAAAGGTGTGTGCTTAAGGGCTATGGTACCATACCCTTCTCCTCCCCCAGGGAAGAAATGGTTGATACCAGCTTTGCAGCATTGGCCTACAGTACAAGGGAGCAATACAGCTGTGGTTAAATATGTTTAAGTTAGTTATTTGCAGATTTCAGATCCATGAAAATTAATAGAGAACTCCTATTCATTATACCAAGGCAGGTTGTTTTTGAAGGTGATTCTTATCAAATAGGAAAGGAATACTCCCATAAAGTACAAGTGAAATTTTGAGAAATAAGTTTGTATTTAACCGAATCTTGAGGCTATATATTAGTTTGCTGTGTTGAACATGGCTCATGCGTTCCATGTTGTTTTACTTCATATTTTGAGTAGCATTTCAATGGTAATTGACATTATTACTATGACTATTATTATTAACAGTAATAGTTCTATTTATTTATTTTCTGCTATTTTGGGATTTTCATGGGATTTGAGCTTTTTTGTGTATTTACGGACTCTTAAGATTAGCTGTGGTGGACCCTTGCTTTCCTCAGTCTTTGTGTTGTCATGTCTGAACAACAGACTCTGAACTGATTCCTTCCAGTTAGTTGTATGCAACATTCCATTTGAATAATGTATTATTGTGAATCCCAATCACAGTGATAATAGGTGGGTAGCTGAATGCTTGAGGCAGATAACTCTTAAATTATCAGCAAAGTCAAAGAGGTTTGCATGTATGAACAGTTTAAAAAAAACTTGTTTGCGAACACCTACTTTTTGTTTCCTTAGCACAAAGAACTTTGTATGTTTTAGGGTCAGCATCCTTTTTTTGGATGTTGGGGTGCTGATGCATCACTTCTTGTTCAAAGCGCTTTGTTTGTGTTTGTGCTTTAGAGTGAAATCTTCCTATGTTTGTTACAGAAATAAAATTCTATTAACCAGATCATATTCTTTCCCATCTTTTTTTCTTCCTCTGTCCACAGAAAAAGACCCTGACCTTAAAAAATTTAGTCTGTCAGGTTAAAACCAACTAACTTCACATTGCTTGCAAATCAAGATGTGCTTGTGTTCCAGCCCACTTGCCTCTTGAAAGTTGCTAGCTGTTTTGCATGGGTCAGATGGAGACTGTCATTTGACACTGTCCCGCATCACGTTCTTGTCTCCAAACTGGAGAGGCATGGATTAGGCAGATGGACCACTCAGCGGATGAGGAATTGGGTGGATGGTCACACTCAAAGAGTTGCAGTCAATGGCTCAATGTACAAAAGTAGACCAGTGATGAGTGGTATCCTCAGGGGCTGGTATTTGGACTGGTGCTGTTTAACATCTTTGTCAGTGGGATTGAGTGCACCCACAGCAAGTTTTCTGATGACACCAAGCTCTGTGGTGCAGTCAACACACTGGAGGAAAGGACTGGCATCCAGGAGGACCTGGACAGTCTTGGGAGAGGGGCCTGTATGAACCTCATGGAGTTCTACAAGGCCAAGTGCAAGGTCCAGCACTTGAGTCAGGGCACTCCCAAGTACAAATCCAGGCTGAGAGGAGAATGGATTGAGAGTAACCCTTGGGAGAAGGACTTGGGAGTGTTGGTGGATGAGAGGCTGTACATGACCCAGCAATGTGCACTTGCAGCTGAGAGCAAAACGTATCCTGGCCTGAGTCAAAAGCAACGTGGCCAGCAGGTTGAAGGAGGTGAGACCCCTCCTGGAGTGCTGCGTCCCCCTTTGGGGTCCCCAATACAAGAAGGGCATGAATCTGTTAGAGCAAGTCCAGAGGAAAGCCATGAAGATGGTCAAGGGGCTGGAGCCGGTCTCCTGTGAAAACAGTCTGAGAGAGTTGAGGTTGTTCAGCCTGGAGAAGTGGAGGCCCCAGAGGAGACCTAACAGCAGCCTTCCACTACCTGAAGGGAGCCTACAAGGGAGTTGGAGAGGGACTTTTAACAAGAACATGTAGTGATAGGACAAGGGGGAATGCTCTTAAACTGAAAGAGGGCAGGTTTAGATTAGATATTAGGATTAAATTCTTTACCGTGAAGGTGGTGAGGCACTGGAACAGGTTGCCCAGAGAAGTTGTGAATGCCCCATTCCTGGAAGTGTTCCAAGCCAGGTTGGATGGGGTTCTGAGCAACCTGGTCTAGTGGGGGATGTCACCAGCTATGGCAGAGGATTTGGAATTAGATGATCTTTAAGGTCCCTTTGAACCCAAACCATTCTATGATTTGTAAGCATAGAGTAATCACTTGAGTAATTTTAATCTACTTGTTTTAATATTTTCTAACATAAAGCTGTATGTGCTTTGCATCATGCTTTAAGACCTCTGTATGATTTAAAAATATCACTGTTTTACTGAAAATATATGTTCGTAAGTGAAGTATTCTGCAGTGGTTATGGCGAAAGTAATCTGAGAAGAAACTGAACTATGTGGATCCTGAAGTACTCTCACAGTAAATGGTTTTGGGATCTGCAAGAGCTTTTTTTTTATATATGAAACCAGCAACAGGAGGTGTTTGAGTAGGTGTGAGAGTTTGTATAGTAAGCTTGTGTGCTGGATTTTATCATGTGGCAATGACACAGCCTTCTTCTGATCTGGAAGCTGGTGTTGGTGTAAAATGTTGACTGCTAGTATCTTATAGTTTGGTTAGAAACATGTTTTATCAACAGCCATCAGTGATGTAGATAGTTTTTGAAACATAAGCACTTCATTAATGCAATTTTGCTAAAAAAAAAAAAAAAAGGATAAAATAAAATAAAAAGGTTGTTTTATTTGTTGCAAGTCTATGGTGTCTTTTCAGACTCTTTCCTTGCTTTCTGACAGCCAACTGCACAGTTTCACAGGTTACATTCAACAGTGGTATATTTCCACCTTCAAATACCAGGTCTGTTTTGAACTCTTTTCCTCTTTCATGGTGTTATTGGGGAAAAGAAGCAGACCAGAGTGAATTTTCAAAACATGCTCCAATTATGTCAAGTTGTCATTGCCAGAGCCTCTGTGCAGAGTAACTCCTGAACTTGGCAGGCAGTGCTCCACTGTTAAGTAGTTACTTTTCGGCTTCAGCCCTTTGAAGCTTAGGAGTTGTGCCGATATAACTCTAATAAAAATAGAGTTTACTCTTGATTTTAAGCTGTCAGTGTGTTTGTGTATTATCCTTTGCTTGTAAACGCTTTATAATTTAATGTCTGATTTGTTTGCAGTACTGATTATCAGTCTTGAAACCCAGCAGTCCCTTCAATGAGAGTGTTGTGTGCATGTTAAAATTGGAAAGGTTATTCAACCTATATATATTTAATTTTGAATTATTTTCTTGCAATATACAGCTTCCTTTTAAGATTTGGAAATTTTTTTTTTTTTTTTTTTTGGTATTTTATTAATAATTTATTTATTTTTGATTGTCTTTTGTTTTTGGGAGGCATGAAATTACAGTTTCTTCTATTATTGACTTTTTAGGGGATATACTTGTTTTCTGGACTTAACTGAGAATCTGATAGAGACTTGATCCAAACAGAATTAAGATCCTGTCAGCTGGTCATCTTCAGACTGACTATTGCAGGAAAGAAAGGACTTTTCGTTGGAGCTCAATACCTTGCTACATTTCTCTATATTGGGCTGTGAGACTAAGAAAAAATCCTTTTGTTATTAACACAGAAAAAAATGACTATTAAGTCAAGACTGATTTCACTGTTTAGGGCTTGATTACTTTTCTTCATTCTCACCTAAAATTTGCTGTTTCCATGGTATAATAAGCAAATTTGAAAAGCAGACTTAATCTATGGAGGGATAGCTGGGAGGGTATATTTTTTTTAGTGAAGATGGAGTGTTATTCAACAATTAAAGTAAGTGACTGAGACAAAATTCAGCTTCTCCCACAGATTCTGCTGGGATCCAAGTATGGGTAACTTGCTTAAATTCTTATTTACTGATGAAAAAGATGACACTAATCAAAGATAGTCCAACAGTTAGCAAATCTCAGGAGTGTTTGCTGAATGAGAGCATCCTGAATGCTCAGAATGCGTAGAATATTAGTAGTTTCCATTTTCAGAGGGTTTTTTTGTAATTTTTTGTAAAATTGTATGTACTTTGACTAAAACAAAGTTTTGTGCTTTGTTTTGCTCAGACACAATCTCTTCCACAGAGCTCTGATTAAACAAGTTGGGGGAATAATGGGTAAAAAGTAAAGTAGTAGAATGGAGGCAGAATAACTTTTTTAAGTGCTGAGAGGTGAATTTACTTATGGATACTTTAACTAGAAAGATGACAGGAGTAGATGAAAGAGGTAAGGAGTTTTGTAAAAAGAGGGAGTAGGTTATGGGTAGTGTGAAGGAAGAGATTTGGAAGAAACTTAGGGTCACAGCAGTACAGAGAAGGTCCCCAAAAGTTAGAGAAGGTTCTTGGCCTTACCAGTTACTCTTTCAATCTGGAAGCTTGGTCTGTGTGTTCTCTGCATGTTTTTTTCCCCAAGGCACGAAAGGAAAGCGCAGTTGGCTACCTATACCTTCTAGAATGTATGCATCTATCCACAAAATACACAATGTCAAGAAGTAAATCACTGGTTTAGATCTTTTCTGAGTGCTGTCCAGCTGCTGCTTTTTGACTGCCCTTCTGCCCTTCAAAACCTTTCTCTCTTCACTTCTGTTATAATCAGTTTTGCTTATTCTCATGCCTTTTTTTAAAAAAAAAGTACATTTATTTTGGAGATACTAATTTCTTACTGGTACCTAATGAAACTCTAATAGGGATTTTTTTGTGTTTGTTCTTTCTATGCTTTGTTCACAGAATTGCTATACAGTTAATTCAACTCATTCAAAGTGGTCAGGAAAACCATTTTTTTTCCCTTACTATCTTGATGTTGTTAGTGCCAATGTGTCAGTGGATTGATTTGTTTGTTTTCTTTTGAGTACAGTTTTGCTCAGTAAGTAAACTTATGAACTGGTGCTGACTCAATTTAAAAACTTGCATTGAAATGATGAGTTTCTTCTAACTGGACATGAAGGGGATATAGAACTTCATTCAGTTCTAAATGAAGTCAAAGCACAGGATATGTGTAATACATAAGGACTGTGAGGAGAGTTTGCTTTTTCTGGTATATATCAGATACAGAAATACTTAAATATTATTTTTTAAAAGGAATTGTTTTCCTTAATAATTTTCTTAGTATATTCCTTTTGCAGTTCTGTGTGACATTTTGTGTTCAGATGAAAAGGAAAATAATCTGGGGGGTTATTTTGCTTTCTGAATTCAAGCCTATGTTAGATAGGATAAACAAATCCTTGACACAGGTAGTAGATAAGAAAAATAGACAAGAAAATCCTGTGATTAATAGGTGTAGTTGGGAGCATACTGTAAACAGTCAGGGAAGCCCAGTCTTGGGCACAGGTGTATTTGTGTTGGTAGTACTTTAAGAAAAACCACTGGTGTGACTTCAGGACAATCTTACAGAAGCTCCACAGTCTGATTTTCATGGTTTAGGTTAGATATTAATGGTACTAAAATCACCTATTTTTTTTTTCATTTACGTATAATTTTGCAAATAAATTGTTCTTATTTCAAGTAGTTAATAAAGCAATCCATCATGGAAATTTCAGTCACTTGTAGTTTATACTGCGCCTTTTAATGCAAATAGTTAATTTCTTCCGTTTCTTTTCTAAAGTTCATAAATGCCTCTTCAGAACTTCAAAAAAATAGAATTACCAGTGTTAAAAAAAACTTTGTTGCAATTGCACAGCACTTCTGATATTTTACATGCATGTACATTTATATTTTATTTTCAAAAGTGAACTAAGAGTAAGAGTGTTTTATATCAAAAACCTTTTGATTTCAGTCTGCCCCAGCAAAAGAATTCTGATTCTGCAGGAGTTTCTTTTACAAAAAGATTTCTTTCTTTGCTAATGTAAGAGAAACATCTTGAAAATAAAATACTAAGCAAGGATGCTTCAGCTTCACATTTCTAACTTGCTTTTGTCAATATTTCAATAATTACTTATATAGCTTCTTAGAAATATGAGGTATATCCTGTTTGGTGTGTAGAGTAATACCAATGTCTTACTGGCTGTATTTTTCAGGAACATCAGATGTGTCCGTGAAATTGAGTTTTCATAAGGGATAGATCTTTGAAAATTGTTTCAGAATAGCATCTGTAACTGGTGGGAAAATTTTGTTCAAAGTTCACTGGCTTAAGCATTGTTTGATCTCTGGACCACAGATAAAATTCCAGTATCACAGAAGGGTTTGGGCTGGAAGGGAGCTTTCTAGATCATATAGTCCATCCTCTGCCATGGGCAGTATGATATGGGTAAGTGTTAGGAGGGTAAGGTAGCCTGATTTCTCATGATATTAGGAATATGTTAATGCGTTTCACAGGCTCTTGGTTTGCAGAGAATCAATGCCTTCTCTTTCATTTATTTTTTTGTCTGTAGAAAATGGAATAATCAAATCAGACAAGGTATTTGAAGTAATGCTGGCTACAGATCGTTGCCACTATGCAAAATACAACCCTTACATGGATTCTCCACAGTCTATAGGTAAGGGCGTCATGTAAAAATGATTGAAATTTTTTTCATTTGCATAAGTGTGACTGCTTTTGTCATACATGTGCTAAGAATATGAACATAATTTTTCACATTTGGAAGCTTGTTTAGTTATTTATCAGTTTATTTGATACCATGTAACTAATTTTCAGTTTGTTATGATATACAATTGATGTATTTGGGTGCATCCAGCAGAGAAATGTTCTTCAGTCAATATTAATATATGTAAATATGTGTTTACTGTTTCAAACTACAGCAATTTGTGATGGTGCAGCTGATGTTTAAGTACTTAAAAATCATTTGCCTCTAGTTTAGGACAGAAACAGTCTCTCTCTTTGCAGAAATTATTCAGTTGAGATCCATATAGAGTTTTTTAAACCTTTACATGGAATTTTAAAAATATGGAAATAGGCTTTAAATGGGAAGGTCTACTGATAGGGCAGTTGCTTAGAACCATTGTTTCTCAGCCAGATCCAAGTTTTTTCTTTCCAATACAACAGAATGAATTACGTGAATGTACTGATTACTTAAATCTGCCCCTGCCTTTAATAGTTGGTGGTGAGATCTGTGAAGTGTTTTAGGATTTTACGAGTTGTATAGGAAAATTAAAAAATATATTAAGATACGTACATACTCAAAAGCTTATGTATCTTCAGAGGAATAAATATAGGTGAGCGTTCCTCCAGGTTTCCTCATAGATGTGTGCTGTTTGCAAAAAACATGAGGTTATTCTTCAGAAATTCTATGGTCACCACCACATCAAACTCAAATTAACAAATTCAGGTTTTTACATAGGGACTGAATGGAAAAGGAATTACATTATTCTGGGAGACATTGCTGTTCTGAATTTAACATACTTGATCAAGCTTATGGCAGAATAGTGACAAAATGGATATTGTAACTGAGATGAAGGATAAAACCTTTTTTTACCTGATCAGAGTTGACGTGGCATAGCTTTCAGCTGATGTGCCTTAACTCACTTCTGAAGCTGACTACCTGTGTAACTGTTGGGGTGTGTGTGTCGTGCCCTGAATGAAGGTGACAGTTTAAGGCATTGCATTTTACAGTCAAGGTAATAAAGGTTATAAAGTTCCTGTATGAACAGTGATCAACATGTTCTTACATTCTTTTTTTTTTACAGGTTTCCAAGCAACAATCAGTGCTCCACATATGGTAAGCTTTAAACCCAGGTGATTAGTATAGGTGATTTTATAAACATCCAAACGCTTTTGGAATAAAATATTTATCCTAGCAAATTTAATGAACAGTTGATTGCAGTAATGTGAACTGTCTAGGAGGAGGGCCCAGAAAACATGGATCAAGATTTTTCTTGGAGTTGTACAGTGATAGGATGAGGGGTAGTGTACAAAAAAATGCAACATGGGAAGTTTTGATTAGTTTCAAGGGTGAAAAAGCAAACATTGAGGGTAGTTAAGCACTGGAACAGGCTTTGTAGATTGTGGAAATTCTGTTCTTTGATATACAAAGAAGCTGACTGAACAGGGCTCTAAGTGGCCTAATTTAAATTTCTCCTCTGTTGAAAGAAGACTGGACCACAGGATTTCCGGAGATTTTTCCAATGTAACTTACTCTGTAATTTATAAAAATATAAGAATTCAGGAGTGGATAACACTGATTTCTATTGCATGTTATTGTTGTAATGCCTTTAGTTCTTTGCACACAAAAGAAATACATTGCACTGAGTTGTGGGTTTCTTGCCAAGTGGTTTGAGACCAGGATGAGAGTTAAAGTGGGGATTTCAGTACACAGATCTAACCCAGATACTGTTTTTTTAATGTTTGTTTATTTGAGATGGAAGCTGAATAGAAGCATATATTTTGTCCTTGTAGTGTTTGGAAAGTGTCAAAATATAGTAAAAGTCTGCTTCTCTTGACTAAAAACTATATAGTTGGCTTAGAGTTTACTGAGTTATCAACATAAAAAAATTAGGAATTTTATATAGGAATGTTCATGATATTATTCAAGGAAAGAGGAAAATGTACTGAGGCTAAAGGGAAAAATAAACATTAATTATGCTTTCAAAGTTTTAACTCCCCATAGTCGTTACTTTTGACTTGTCATATGCTAGTGCCAGCAGTATAGGAAGTGTTTTCTCTAATGAAATATTAACAGTAAATGTTCTAATGAGGCATGTTCTAATCACTTCTGTTTTCTGGGTGTGATGGATTAAGCTGATAGAGCATGGTACTGGCTATCTCTGAAACATTCAAGAACAAATTGATTTTTTTAATGTGCAACCTAAGCTTAGCTTGTGTACTGGTCCACCATGGAGGAAAGAAAAGTCATCAAGTCTGTCTACAGACTGCTGCATTTCATACATGAGTCTGGTAATCTGCCTTTGTAAAAGGCAACTTCTTTTTCCTATTCTTTGGTTCAGCAAGTGTGCAGGTAATACAAGAGGTAGTTTTAATAGCCTTTTTCCTTGAGGCTCTGGAGCAACGTTCTTCCTAGCTTATTTTTAGCCCAGCTTATCCCAATGTATATAGCATAATGATAAGCTGAATTTTTTATAGACTATATACTGCCGGAACAGTAGGAGCCACCAGACCTGAGGAGAATTACATTGATTTACAGTGTCTCTCCCAACATATAAATAGAGTCTGTGCTAGAAGCTTGAATGGTCAGATGAGTCTATATGTACAAATACTAACAAAAGAAAGACGTACACAGATAACAATTTTTTGAAGTCAATGAAATAACAATGATTTTGTTATGTAGTTAATTCCCCCCATTTTTTTGTAATAAAAAATGATTCTGAAATTTCTTACACAAATGCTCAGAGTATTTCCCAAAATCTCTAAAGAAATGAACATATATTGAGTAAAACAGACACTTAAAATACTTAGAAATTTTCTGTCTGTCCTCTTCTTTTAGCATGCATATGCTCTTGAACTTCTGTCTGATCAGTTACATGAAGGAGCCAAAGCACTTGATGTAGGATCTGGAAGTGGAATCCTTACAGCATGCTTTTCACGAATGGTGAGATATTTAGTTTAATCCCTTGACTGTCAGAACTGCTCGAACTGTACTGTAACTCTGAATTACAGAGCAGAAAAAAAGCATCCTTTGTACAGTCGACTGAGGCATATTATAAAGAAAATAATTACTCTCCTGGGTGTGATTGATAGCATTTCTTATGGTAGCTGATGCTAAATGTTCAAGTCAAATGGTCCAGTAAATTGTGTGATGGTGAAGAAACTGTCTAGCGGGGAAGTTTGGTTCGTTTTTTGTTTGTTTGTTTGTTTGTTTTTAATTGATTGCATTTTAGTCATTGTTTTATATCTTGAAGGGAGAAGGTGTTTGCCTTGAAGAGTTCATTTTTTATGTTACCTCATGTGGCTATAAATGTTCTTATTGTGATCAATTATCATGTATTCCTGCTATGATGGGAGTATAATGAGACCTAAAAGAATCCTATTTCCACAGGAAAATATATTGTGTATATATATACATAAATTGTCTTTGAATTTAATTTCTTTCTTTTCTTGTTGTATTGCATGAGCATCAGTTTAAATATCAGTTTAATTTTTTATAAGTTAGATATTAGCTTATATTTTACATCTTCTCCAAGTAACTTAATCTCTGTGTTATTCAACCTGTACATAAGGAGTTCTCTGTGGTTCTGCCCTATCTCACATCAGGAAAAAAAAGATGAAAAAATCTTTTTTCGATGGTCATAGCTAGAGTACAGTTAGACTAAATCATGTAGAGGAATATAATCGGTTTTCCCTTCTCTGCTTCAAGGCTTTATAATCGCTTTATTACTAGCAGAGACCTTTTTTAAATGAACTAGATTTGCTTTGTCTTTCTGAGAAGTTAATTTGATATGTGCTGATGCATATAATAAATTCCTGTGTCGGTTTCCTTGCTATTTAGTTTTCTCTTTTCAAGTACTGATCTGTTGAGGCTTCAATCACTTCTATTTTCCTGTGTTAAGAAGTAGCTAAGAATGTTTAGGACTGGGCAATGCACTAGCAAAAGTATTTAGGTTTATAAGTACTAGCTACAAAATGAAAAAAACCAAAACAAAACACATTGAAATAAGTTAACCAAACTGCAGTTTAGAGAAAATCTTAAATGTCGCTTATTCAACTTTCTGCCTATTATTTTTTGTCTAACTTTTTAGTCAGTAATTAAGTGCTAGTAACATGCATGGGAACTCCAATCCTACAAGCATTAAAACTTCTGTCCTAGTTATGTGTATTTCTCACTGAAGTTATGAATGTATACACAAAAAGCAATTAGACATTGGCTATGTTGTGGTTGTGTGCTTTTTTTTCTATTAAAACAGCTGCACAGAAGTCAGAATTAGCACAGAAAGGAAATCTCTTTCCAGTTTTGCTGAGGTTAATCATACTATCTTTTTATTGGCATATGAATGTCACGTTCCTCTTATGAATCCTCCTTGGTGATTTGCTGTGGAGTGCCTTACACACATGTGGTTTATGAAACATTGGGTAATACTTTTGTTCTGTTTCATAGCATTGCTAACAGTGACAAAAGCTTGAAAGAAGTATATTATGGGGATTAATGATAGAGTGTTTTGCAATCAAAATTCAGTTGGGGATGTGCTTTTTGAACCATCTGGATGTTGCTTCTCAGTCTACTTGAGACCTGGAATTAGTAGCTTGCATTTGTCACAAGTGCCTGATTGCACATTGGTGTCATGAGAACTTTATTCCTATGATAATCTCATTTGTGGTACCTCTGGGAAAGCTTTATGTTTATTCATAATAGTAAGGCATCGTTAAGATTTTAGTTTGGGTTTTTGTGTTAAACTGTTGTGATAAACTTATCTACATAGCTTACAAACTGAAGTTTATTTGCTTTTAAAGATTGCTGGCAAATCAAATGAATTATAGTTTTAATCCTGTAAATCCTGGAATTATAAGAAGAGGTGGGTATATTTTTATTCCTAACAGACCATGGAGATCCCAAAAACTGTGTCATTTTGCTGTTACCTTAATTGAATGTGCTTGAGGATAATAGACAGGTAATTGATGAGGACTCAGAAATAGTATTACAGACTGTGACATGTAGCAGGAGGTTCTCTTACTTTTTATCAGGCTATTTCATGCTCTGACCATTTTGCTAAATTTTAATTTCTCTGATGTTACCCTTTGGAATACACTGGATCCTTTACTAGCTTATGGTGCAACTGACTGCCAGATGTTTCTCCAAATAGCAACCTCTAGTTGTCATAGTGAAAACTTGCGTGTCTTGTTCTGTTTCAAAGGCTAGGCTGGTGGTCTTCCACTTGAAAAAGAAAAGCTAACACTGTTCCTCTGAAGTTTTTAATGTAGGACTTGTTCATAATAAGACAAAAGAATTCCCCCCGTTATTCATAACCAGATACTAATTTTTCATGTCTTAACAACATCGAAATGTAAGATACAGAAACAAAACCAATGCATTCAAATGTGTCCAAAGACAGTTACATGACAGCATGGGCTGCTGGGACATATTCTGCTATTGTGTTCTTTGAGCTGAATCCTGTTAAAAGTGGTCAAATTTTGAAGATGTGGATTATTTTTGAATTTTTTTTCTGCACTAAAGACAAAATTCTAGAAGAAGTACCTGTAATGGAGAAATTTTTGTTAGTGGACCTTTTTCCCCCACAGAATACATAAAAATTTTGTGACCTTTTTTGAGTTATGAGCTCTCAGAAGTTCCATTCTTCCTGTGGAGAAGAGCTGTACATCTGAAATTAGATTCATGAATGCAAGGGTAGATGGAAGGTAATTTGTCCCTGACTGTTAAGAGCTGCATTAGCTTCTGAAGGAATAATACTCTTGAGATAACTTAGAATAAAAGGCAAGACTTTGTTCTTGATGTTGTTACTTTCAATAGCAGGTAATGAAAACAAATATAATAAAAATTACTAAAACTTCAGAGAAGAAATCTCCACTAATAGTATAATTCAATTGAGTAATATCTCAAAAATATCACTGTAACAAGTATTTATAAAACTGTGCCAACAAACTTTAATTACCAAGTGCTTCTAGCAATCAGGATTTGTCATTCCAAGCAGGGGTTTTAATAACTTTGGGAAAATATACTTCCACTTTGCTGTTTCTGTTTTCATTTTAGACAAATGGGCTCAGAAGATATAAATACTCATTCTAGTAAATAAAACTAGCAGAAATTGTTCAACTGTATATTTTTATTCCAGGTTGGTCCCAAAGGACAAGTTGTAGGAATTGATCATATCAAAGAACTAGTAGATGACTCAATAAATAATGTCAAAAAAGATGATCCCACATTGCTGTCTTCAGGAAGAGTGAAACTGATTGGTGAGCATCAGACTGATATACTTACTAATTAAACTGATTCTTTCTAGCAGCTGGTTGAAAATGACTGAATTGGATGTGATTAAAAGTTCTAATTTAAGAAGTTAAACCAAAGAAAGAAGAGCCAAATGAAAATTTTAAAATTCAAGTCATCTTTAGGCCTTTGAAAAATAGTATCTTCACCCAGTTTTGAGAATATGACTTCTGGTAACCTTAAATATGTAATTATTCTACTAGAAAAGCTTAACAGGGAAATGTTTTTTTGTCAAAGTACTTTACATGCTGAAGGTGTGTTATGTTAAATTTGCTATTTAAAATTGGGATAGAATTCGCAACTTTCCTTGAATAAATGTCTTGTCATCTAAATTTGGGTCTTTTAACAAAGCCTTCATACTTCTGATACTGTAATTGAGAAAGCTGCATGCAAAGAGTCAAGTGGAAAAAAAAAACGAGTCAAGTGGTACACATCACTGAAGTTTACTTCACTTGTTTTTAAAATTAATGGTATTTGTATGTTAGGGAAGTGGTTAATTGACACCAAACTACTTTAATTCAGTCAGAGTTACTGAGAGGAAATAATGCTAAAATGATACAAGGACATTGAATTGTTTTAAATAATGGATTTTTACTAAAACCAAAAAGATTTTTTGTTCTGTTGTTTTAGAAGATGCAAGGCTGGCAGGAGGAAAGTATTCCTTCATTATTCTATTCATTAAATTTAAAAAAGAGGTAGAAGCTCTGGATTTTTTCAAGGCTCCTTACAAGAGTAGTTGGGAAAATGATTACTATGTGATGTTTGGTTCTTATGTTAACTACCATTTTGATTCTTGCTCTTTGTTTTGTAAATGAGGGAGTTTTCTAATTTTTTTTTTTTAAATAAGCTTGTCAACATGTATACATGTCTAAAATGCAGTGTCCTTCACTGAGAATACCTAAGTCTTAAAACTTATCGGAAAATAAATTAGAATTTTAGGGCTGGAGAAGTGGAATAGGGGAATAATTTCTGTTGTTGCTGTACAAGAGCAATTTTGACTTAGCTTCTGGTTGTACCTGAAACAAACTGGTGCTTTTGGGAGTCTAGAATTCCGGGTAAAAATTATCATCTATATTATCTCTGACTATATATCAGGATGATTAAGAGACCTGTGAATAGTTTCGTTGTGAGGTACATCTGAAAAAAGTACAGGTGGACAAGTAGCACTTTCGTGAATTAGGTGGAGAAGAATGTTTCAACTGTGCTGGATTCCTGGGAGGTCTTTGATGTGGAGCAAGAATCCAGAGCTGGGGTTTTTATTAACAAAAGAACAAAAAAGAACCCCACCCCACCCAAACACACAAACAAAAGAACTTGTGAAAACCCACAATTAATCGATGATGGGAATTGTATGAATTAAGACTAGGTGTGTTGGTTGCTGGCATTTCACAAGTAGGCTTCAGATATTCTCCATTGCTGAGAACCTGCGAATAGGTGTACTTAGACTAACACACCTGTGTTAGTTTGTGGGTGTTTTGGCTTTTTTAAGCTTGTTTTTTGTTTTGTTTTCTCTTAATATCAGGAAGAAGCCTTTGAAGCGAATCTATCAAGTGCTTCTACTTATCACACTCTAGTTCACATGAGAGTATTCCTGGAGAGCACAAATTTTGATTCCTTTTGGATGAAACTAGACAAGATTATGTGCTCCAAGAAGCAACCAAATATGTTTGATATGATACGGGATATTAAGCCAGTAAGACTAGATCTAAACCAAAACAATCATCCTGAAACGCATATGTTGCATGGACACCAAGTTCTCAGCAAAAACTGTTTTGCTGTACAGATCTGCTTCTATTGTACTGCACTATTTGCTGACGCAGACATAGCCAGCGGGGGCGAGGGCATTCTAACCATAGTGAAGTTGTTTTCATCTGTTTCTGTGCTCCTGTTACAACTCTGTATGTACCAGGACTGCATAGAGACACTGAAGGCTTAAGTACCATCATCAGGAGATCAGTTCTAGGTTCATAAACAAACTACAAAACCCTCTTATGTCAGAAAGTCCTGACACTGCTTCCCCCCT
This sequence comes from Xenops minutus, assembly GCA_035221455.1. NCBI lineage: Eukaryota > Metazoa > Chordata > Aves > Passeriformes > Furnariidae > Xenops > Xenops minutus. Next base: position 58,084,080 of record JAWWEE010000105.1, on the reverse strand, counting down.
TAGCACCACCTGCCACCCACCACTGTGATTTCTTCACAAATAGGCTGCATGTAACTGGAGATCTGAGTAGGGTAGGTGATGTTATTGAGGATGTAAGCGCAAGCTGAAAATTTCAGCTGCTCTTTCCCCTTAGACACTGAATAATTATTTTTTATGACATTGAATATATGAATGTTGTCTTAACTAATTTTTAAATCTTCTGGATATGCAAAAGTGTGTTCCCATTGTGGGTGGAAGTATCTCTTCTGCAACCATGAGAATTTTTGTGGATCTTAAAAGGGAAGGCTGTGCTGCATATAAAGGAGCATGATTTTCTTGTTCTTTGGTGTCTGTGTGCTGATTCTGGAGATGTTAGCTATGGTTTGGACTATTAATTCTAAGAGTGAAGTGTTTAGGTGTTTTGGATCTGTTTTACTACTGTCAGTGAAGCGATAATATATCCTGGTTGCATTCAAACTTCTGTGTACAGTGAACAAGTTGCATTTATGTCTCAGAATAAGTATGTTCTTCAGAAGACAACTTAGTTTCTTTCACAGCTGTTTCTTCAACTTTGCAATCTCTGCTTTTGCCAGCAGTATTGTAGATCACTGCTTCCAATGCCTGCTGCTGCATCTTGGGGAATGAGGGTCTGCCTCCCTGTGTAACTGGCATCATTCATAGCAGTATCTGTATGTATAAACTAAAGAAATCTCTCCCCATTGCTTGCTCTGGTGGAACTGCAACTTGATACAGTAACACGTCATTGCTTCTTTAGAGGAGGTGTTTGGTGTTACTAGGATAAATAAGTATAAATTACATACTTGACAGCATTGAGGTGGTTGTTGTAGCAGAACACACTTTGGCAGTGCTGGAACTTTGATTACTGGCAGTATCTGTTGCCAGCTGACTTAGCGGAAATGGTGGTCAGTAGGGATGGGTTCTCTTGAAGCATTGGTGGTTCTTGCTTGGCCGCTTCTGCTTGTGGCCCTTGGTTGGTGCTTGTGCTGGTCAAAATTGATGATATGAGGAAGTGTGTCACTGAGCTTTAAGAGCTTCTCAGCTACTGAGGAAATGTGCTCCCTTGTCATAGTCCTTAGGCTTCGAGTGTAAGAGGTCCTGGAAGGACCATCTTTTAGGACCTCATAAGGAAGATGAGAAACTCCACAATTTTGATTGTTACAACGAGCTGTGCAGATCTTCCTGTATACTCTTGGATTCCTAAGAGTGTTTTTACTACCCAGGTGGTCCTCCCTATCACTGAGGTCAAAATGAAACCTCCTATGGCAACCATGTATTTTTCCTGCCTTGTGAGTTGTTGGCAGGCAAAAAATTTTCAGCATCTGGCTGGGTCTCAGAACTTCTTTTGACTCTTTCAGCCTTTTAATTAACCTGTGATATTAGTGATTGCACACAAGTTGAAGCTCAGGTTGAAGATGGGAAACCCCAAACAACAACTTGTGCTGAGCAGAAGACTTTGCTTTTTAGCCTCCTGCGTTTTCTTATTGACCGATTACTGGGACTTCTGCAATCACAGAGTATGAATTTATGGATGGTTCAGCCTTGTGCACTGCTTTGGTTACCTAAATAATTCCAGAGAGACCCTGCTTAACTTGCTCTGAATTTCCCACTGGTTTTCTGTAAATACTGTGAATACCATAGTCACATCATCTTCTTTCAAAACTTAACTCAGGGTCCAGTTTAGTTTGCCACACTTCAGTGGTTTAAAAAACTCAGGCTATTACTCTTTCCTTCTGCATAATTGGAATGGTGTGAGACATCTGATATGTGCTTCTGACATTTAATGCTTTAGACTTAGAAGTTGCATTATATTTAGGAATGGCCTGTGTGAAGACGAGGCAAAGCAAATGTATGCTCTAAGAGGGTAAATGAGGGGGAAAACTCATTGGCATTGGAAGTGGTAGGGCACATAAATACTTATGTGTCTTTTCTGGGTGGACTACATGTCTCCAAGGACGTTCATTATAAATCATTCTAATTTCAGGTGCTTTAATAGTATTTAGTATTTGTTGCATCTCTTTTACAAATGTGTTAATTTTTTTAAACTGACTTCATCACATTACTACTGCGTAGCAAAACTTCAATTGAAATCTGAGCACAGTTTTTTATCTGCCCGTAGATACGGGAAATCAGTTGTTTTCTCCAGTCCTTTTGAAATGGTTTTAAAAGTGTGTTTTCTTGCAGTGGGAGATGGACGAATGGGATATGCAGAAGAAGCTCCCTATGATGCGATTCATGTAGGAGCTGCAGCACCAGTTGTGCCCCAAGCAGTAAGCCTTTATGTTTTATGCGTGTGCTTCCGTCATCTCTTAGCTGTAAAGAGTGCTTTGCATACATCTATATGTAAAATACTTGGTAACTTGCACTGCTGGGAGTATCAGTGGGTAGTGTGGTATTACTGTATGCTGTGGGGCTTTTGGCTGTTATAATCAGGCTTCCTGTTGGTTTGATAAAGCTGTGTGTTCTAATAACTCTGCTCTAAATGAACATACTTTAAAATGACATGTGTGCAACCCTCTATTACAACAGCAAACTGGAACATTTTATTTAATAAGATAATTGAATTTTATCAAACATTGAGTTACAAAATTTAAGTATTTGTTTCCTGTGTTCCAAGACATTGAGCCTGTTGAGAAAGTAGCATGCTCAGCTGGAAATACAAAGAGTGCCATGTATTTGTAGCTTTCAGAGTGGTTACAGGGCAGTTCTTACTAGAGAAGCTGAAGAGTAACTAGGGGCTTTAGAGTGTGCATAGACGAAGTCCATTCTAGCAGATAAGATTAGTTTTTCCTCTTCCTTTTATCAGGCAAGTGGCAATATGTAGTATGATTTTGATATGTTAGATGTCAGTTAAGTTTTTTTAAAATCTTAATCATGAATAGTGATGGACTGGAGGTTTAAGGTGCTGTAGGCAGATTGAACATTTCCAGACAAGGACCAATGGTGTTTTTTGTTTTGTTTGGTTGGTTTTGGTTTGGGGGTTTTTGTATTATTTTTTGTGGGTTTTTTTGTACAATTTTGTTTGTTTGGGTTTTTTTGTGTTGTTTGGTTAGTGAGTTTGTGTGTGTATTGTTTGTTTTTGTTGTTGGGGTTTGTTTTGTTTTTTTCTTCTTTATTGGTGGGGGTGTGTAGGAGTATGTTCCCAGCAAAGTGTTGACAGATGACAGTTAAAAAAGTGAAAGCTTATTAGTGAATGAAACAGTTCTTAGTTATAACTTTTGTTATCAATGAGAATTAAGGTTTTTTTCATGACATCTGGGAAGTATGGAATTTTCCTTGAAACTACTGTCATTAGCCTCCTTTAATTATTAAAAAAAAAATAAAAATCCAAGCATTTCTCACACACTATTTACTTGTCACTTATCTTACTCATTTTCATGTATTTTGGACTAGTTTCATAATTTCATTCACAGACTGAAAGAGGAGCTGTTGGATGTAGCGAGTGTGTTGTAGACAACTTAAAATTGTTCCAGGAAGAAAAATTAAAAATAGTCACCTATCTCAAATCTTATTCTGAGGCCTTAAGGGGAGATCATTTGCCTCCAAAATTTTAGATAATGGGCCTGTATTGATGCACAATAACTATCGAGCAGTTAAACGGTTTAGAAAGATTGAATCTGCTGTAAAACTCGTTTGTGATTTACATGTTTTTCTCCCTTATATAGAAAATAAAACTGCAAGAAACTCAGTTAATATAAGTATTTTATTGTAATTCAGAATTATACTAAGTTACAGTGAATGTTTTTATAATACCAGTTGTTTTACCATGTTGCTGTGATACTCTCATTTTCAGTGCATTTTTTATTTTTCCTAATGGAAGTAATTGCCTACTGCATAAAAATAGATAGATACCTAATGACAAAGCTATTAATCTACTGTAACAAACTTTGGATCCAGCTTCTCTGAAGTGGCTGGTTACATTCTAATTTCTGTGTTGTGTTCTAGCTTATAGACCAGTTAAAACCTGGCGGAAGATTGATATTACCAGTTGGCCCTGCTGGGGGAAACCAGATGCTCGAACAGTATGACAAACTAGAAGATGGCAGTGTCAAAATGAAGCCTCTGATGGGAGTGATATATGTGCCTTTAACAGATAAAGAGAAGCAGTGGTCCAGGTGGAAGTGATTTTCTGTTCCACTTACTTCTTCCACACACATGCAAGGTGAAAGGGTGTGAATTTTAAGCAGATAGACTGCAAGGCCTGCCTTTGCTGCTGTCATTGCTTTCTGCTCCTCCATACCATGAAAAGTGACTCAGTCTGCATTACTACATCACCAAAAGGAGGTTATACTAAGTTTAAGTTAATTTAAAAGAAGGAGAAAAATATTGCATGGATTGCACTTTGTGTCTTTTGGACATGTTTTCTTTAGTTTTTGGTGTGTTGAAGATTCTTATTTGTTGTTTTAAACACAGTATTTTCTAAGGTTAAACTTCCCTTCTATTGATTTTTTATAACTACGTTGCCCCATAATTAGGGTGAAGTGTAAAATTCTTCTCAATAAATATTGGTTTGTCCTGGAAGTTAGTGCTAATTGGATGTTCATTTTTTATTTTTTTGAAATGCTACAAATGAAGAAAAATCCTTGTAAAATCCTTTGTGGAAAATATGGATAATCTCACAAACATTTTTTCTTCAGCCCGCAAGTAGCAAAAAGTGGAGAAGGTAATCCCTTCTTCCCTAAAATATAAATGTAGTTGAGTAGTGTGCAGAAAATTTTCTCAGTTATGTTCTTAGAAATATGTCATATGTCTCCGATGGGGATTTGCTTGTGTTTGCTAACACAGCAAACTCTATAAAGGCCTTTCTAGAGGTAGTAAACCTTCCAGTTTGCAGAATTGAACATCTAGTAACATAGACGTAACACAGCTGTCAACTTAAGCCGTGGCAGGCATTAGTATGCAAATGAACAAAGCAGCAGTGCTGTTTTGCTTCCTGGCAGAAAATGCTTGTGAATGTATTATTGGCATTAATGAAGGGCATAGATGTGCATTGAGCTCTGAAAACAACTCTTGAGCTTTATAATGCCTAAATTTAGATTTTTGGGTTTTTTTCCCATGATATTCTGGAGTATAACTTGTTATTTGGATACTTGAACACTTAAAGTCTGACCTATCAAAATATTCATAAAAAATACAAATAAAGCAGTTAGCATACTACTGCTACTGAAACCTTGTTTCAGTGTTTCTTGGAGTACTATATAGCCACCATGTACAAGTTACTCTTAGAACAATTTCAGTGAGTTACTGCTTAGTTCAAAGCTTGTGAAGTGTGCTTGCTATTCAGATGTTTTGTATTCATTATGCAAATGAATACTTTGGCCTCGAATATTGCCAGTATTCCCTCAGTGTGGTACTCAGGGGTTTCCTGCTTCTTGTAAGGCTTTAGAAGTTTTGCTTTGTGGTCAGTTTCCTCCTCTGGCAAATGTTGTGGATTCTATTTAAGTTTGGAGTCCATGCTCTGCTAACTCTAGAAAAGAGAAGTATTCTTCTTAAGCCTTCCTTTTTTTCAGAGAGGTTTCTGCATTTCCATTCAATCCGATTATAGTAGCAATTGGATTTTTTTGGCAGCAGTAAATGTATTCAATAAACACTATAGGAAGGATTTCTGGAGTGATAGTGTATTTATCCTTTCCTACTAGTGAAGGTGGTGTACTGCATTAAAGACTAGAATTCTAGGGTCTTTGCATCTCCATTTTGTCTGCTAGCTCAGTCTTCCCGAGATTTTCTTGCCGGTGTTCTTTTCTGAAATACTTACTGATTTTATTTATTTATTTTTAATTTAAGAATTTACATTGGTATTATCAAAAAATAAATGTGTGTATCCTGAAGGGTTATCTCGATCTACAGTGGCGTAGAAGCTGTTTCTTGATATGTGCATTTAAATTTGGTTCAGAGCTGGAAATCTCTGTTAAAGAAAATCTCAGAAGTCCACTTCTTGCAATGTTTGTTTTTTTCTTCAGTTGTCCTTTTTGTGATCTAAAGAAAATTCCCATCCCATTTTCTAGGATAAATGCCAGTGCACTGCTGACCTTACAGGAGGTCACATCTTTGTTTTTTGTTGTTTTTCTTTATTGGTGAGTCCAAAGTATTTGGTCAGCCAGCTGGTTGAAGGAAGCTCCAAAATATAAATCAGCATTTGTTATTTATGCTGGCATCAAAAATGAAAGAGGTGTTTTTCTGCTCTTCCTAGATTTCAGTTTATCTTTTCTAAATTGTTGAAGATCTGTGAGCAGAGATCTATAGAGACTCCTCTGAAAGAGCATCTATATGTCTCTCTGTAATAAAGAACTGTAGTGTATGAAAGGCTCTACTTGTTGTAAATCTAAAATTCATTAAACAGTCATCATTTTAAGAGTAGATCAATCCCGTGTGTTTAGTTTGTCATTCTTTTAGTTTGCATTGTATGATTTCATTCCTAATGCAGATAATTCATCACATTAAGAATTAGTGTGTCCCTTCACAAAATACAATTGATAGACCAACAGCAATTTCCTAGACTAGAAGACCTTCCAGTTGGCAAGAAAGAAGCTGCTTAAATTTTTGCTTAGCCATTCACATGTTACAGAAATTAGTACAGTTCCTTAATGGGACTCTAACAGGCTCTTTGCAAAGCAGCACAGTAGTGACTGTGTGCTAACACTAACTGGTGTTTGAAGTCAAACCTGCCTTCAGATGTTTTGTATCATTCCTCATTATGTAAAACTGGAACTTCTAGCAAAAGAAAATCTGGACTAGCTGGAACAAAAAGATTCTTTGAATTTCAATACATTTATATTTTCATGCCAAATAAAGAATCATATTTTGTGAATACTGTTGAATTTCTTTAAATTTAGTCCATAACTTTTTAGTTTGGGTTCAGTTGCAGTAGCATTTTTAAGCTTCAAATATTGGTGGGAATCCTCTTAAGTATGACTTCCTGAGCCATTTGAAAGTAGAATATACACAGGAACCCTGTCTCTGGTACAAAACAAAACAATGCATAGTGTGCCAGAGATCCAGCAGTAGATGCCCAGTTATGTGATTATACTGGTGAGGATGTTTATTCTTTCATGGAAAACTTATCAATTGGGTTTGTTTCTTACTGGTAAGTAGGGAGGAGAGGAAGTCTCTTGTGTTGCACAGTTGAGAACATGCCTTTTTGGCTGCCTTATTGGCAGTTCTTGTGTAAATTAAGATCTCTCTGGTTTTACTTCTCTATTAAGAGTTCACTTACCACTTACATGGAAAGAAAATCTTAAAAGTCATAGAACTGTAGAATCATTTAGGTTGGAAAAGACCTTTAAGGTCATTGAGTCCACTCTTAACTCAGCACTTCCAAGTCCATCACTAAACTATGTCCTTGAGGGCCACTTCTACACGTCTGTTAAATACCTACAGAGTATACTTTGTATTGCTGGCCACACTATTGCTGATACAAAGAGAAATAAGAGAATAGCAATATAAGTAAACACTTAGCAATGAGTCTGTGTTGCATCTTGGATTTGATTTCCAGACAGGCAGCTGTTTAAAAAAGTTAACAACTACTTTAACCTTAAAATATTGCAATAGTAGAAATTATTTATAAATGTCATGTTAAATTCATACTTGCTGATAAAATACAAAATTATAATGACAGTATAACCTTTCTGAGCAAAACCCACAGTGCTTACACTGGGGCTGTTACAGTATCCCACCTACCTATACATAAAACATGATTAATCATCCTTTCAGAAAATGTATTTACTAGGATATATTTGAATGTGTTTCCAGTTAGAAATTCTTCTTCCGTGTTTCAAATGCCCCTGATGAGCTACTTGTGCAAATTTCTTTGAAATTAGCAAGTATTGTTTGCATGGAATTCTTTAGGCTATGCAGAGTAATGATTATGGTTGAAGTTTTTATTTTACTGTGGTAAAAACAATTGCTGCACAAAATATTTTAGGTTAAATTTAAAATGTATTATTGTGGTGGTTTGACCCTTGCTGGATGCCAGGTGCTCCCCAAAGCCACTTTATCACTCCCCTCCACAACTGGACAGGGGAGAGAAAATACAACAGAAGGCTCATGAGTTATGGACGGGGAGAGATCACTCATGAGTTACCATCCCAGGCAAAACAGACTTGACTCAAGGATAATAATTGACTTTATTGCCAACCAAAATCAGGGCATGATAATGAGAAGTAAATCATAAAAACACATTTTCCCCACTGTTCCCTCCTTCCTGACCTCTACCTTGTCCCCCACAGTGGCGCAGGGATATGGGGATTAGAGTCAGCTCATCACAGGTTGTTTCTTCCTTCTGCTCTCAGGAAGAGGAGTCCTTTCCCTGCCTCACACAAGACAGTTTTCCACAAACTTCTCCAATGGGAGTCCATCCTATGGATTACAGTTCTTTGTGAACTGCTCCAGTGTGGGTCACTTTCCATGGGGTGCAGTCCTTCAGGAACAGGTGGCTCCAGTGTGGGTTCCCCACAGGGTCACAAGTCTTGCCAGGAAACTTCCAACATGGACTCCTCTTTACACAGGTCTGCAAGTCCTGTCAAGAGCCTGCTCCACCATGGGTTTCCCATGGGTTCCTCATGGGTTCACTACCCTGTTTTGGGCATCCACCTGCTCCAGCAGGGACTCCTCCATGGGCTGCAGATGGATCTCTACACCCCCAGTGGATCCCCATGTGCTGCAGAGGGACAGCTGCTCCACCATGGTCTTCACCAGGGGCTGAGGGGAAGCTCAGCTCTGGTGCCTGGAGCATCTCCTGCCCCTCCTTCTGCACCAGTCTTGGTGTCTGCAGAGCTCTTCCCATGTTCTCACTCCATTCTTCTCTGGCTGCAATTTTCATCTGCCCAACAACTTTTCTTTTTCCTTCTTAAAGATGTTATCCCAGAGCCATTACTGTTGTTCCTGATGGGCTCAGCCTTGGCCTGCCATGGGTCCATCGTGGAGCCTGCTGATATTGCTTCTGTTGGATATGGGGGAAGCTTCTGGGAGCCACCCCTGCAGCCCCCCCAGTACCAAAACCTGGCCATGCAAACCCAATATAATTAGGAAAAAATGCATGAGATAAAACTGACACAGTAGATTGCAGAGAAAATTCCTTTTCTTCATCATTTAAACATGCTCTCTCAGTTTTGTGATTGATCATAGCAAATAATAACTATTTTATAAAAGCACCTTTCCAGATTAAAATGCTACAAGTCTACATACTGCATCTAGTTACCTTTAAAGTTAAAAAGGGAAAATTAATTGGCTGCTGTAACAGTGGGTATATACTGTATTTCTAAGTCCTATTAGGCTGCACTCTGAATTTCAGTATCTGTAGTGACAGCATGTTTTCCATAGATGAATGATAAAATGAAAAGGGAAAGCCAAATGCTGCCTAATGACAAGAAAATTGAAGTGGATCTAAAAGAGTGAGATACAAACTTCAAATAAATTCATAAATGCTTGTTCAAATATTTAATTGGAATGCCTTCCACTAAAGAGATGGGGAGGGATCATGAAGCTTCGTGACTTATGTGTATCCCAAAGTTATTGTTGATAAGATTTATGCTTTTTTTTTTTCCCCCCTCATTACAAACTCTGGCTTTTACCTGAAATGCTACCTATTATATTTTTCTGAGAATGTTTCTTAGTTTGTTGTTGGATGTTCACAATGTGAAGTGTGGAATATACATGTATATGTTTTCCCTACTAGTAAGCCAAAACTTTTCAAATTTTCTTTAGTTTATTTCTAGAATAGTAATTTTCAGCTAATGACTTCTGAAATTTGCTTTAACTTGAGCTTATGAAGTTGCTTTGATGCCTTAGTTGAGAGATGAGTGGTTCTCTTACTAGAATTCCAAGGGCCTGAGAAGGACTACTGTGGTGACTTAAACCCTAAATACATATATTGCTCGCTAAGCATGAGCTAGTAAGCAGATTACAAGGAGTGGATATATGAAGGTGGAGGAAAATTACACAAGTCGTGTGAGATTCATAGGAAATAGTTTGGCCATAAAAAAGAAGAAAAATACAAGTTAGTTAATAGGTCTTCCCTATGGCTCTAGAGGACAATCAAATATTTTTAACAAGGAAATCTCACATGTCTTTTGAGTCTCCTTTTAGGCTTTGTAGCAGGATTGATCTTTTTACCACCAGGAGGATAGGCATGTGTCCTGATTCTTACCAGTAATTGAAATGTGGTGGATTTCATAGCTTGGCAGCCTCTGATCCATACAACTGAAGTTCGGGTCAGCTGATGCTGGTTTGCAATATGTATTTATGTCTGCAAGCTGTTCAGTTCAGGTAGAAAGCTGACAACTCTTACCTAGCAGGTGATCTGAGACTTTCCTGAACCTTTCTAATATATATATATAATCCAATAATGCACATATCAGCTCAGCTTCTCCTAGCAGCAGAAAATAAATGCTGTATAATTTTAACATGTGTATCATGGATTGTTAGATTAATGAGTGGAAGAATCTCTTGAGGGAAGCTGATCCCCTTAATACAGTAAATGTTCTAATAAACAAAATATAAAAATCTTTATTTTGAAAGTTACATCTAGAATGTAGTGGTGAGGAATGTTAAAAGTAATGCAAAATACCAACAATTAAAACACTGGCATGTTTATTTTAAATTATATAGTTATAGAATAATTATGTATTTTAGGTGGAAATACCATTTTGTGAAAGAAAAAACAAACCCCCACTTCACATACATTAAGTGAGTTAGCAGCATTATGCAAAACCGTACCAACATCTGTGGCTGGGTAAAATTACCATGTTTAATAGTTTCAGAGTAAATACAGAATTTTTCTTAGGCTTACAGTTTCTTGAGGATATGGCTTGGGTTTGAAGGACTAAGAATTGCTTGTCACAGGAAAAGGCTTTCATAAAGCTGTGAGAGTGTATGGTAGGAATCAGGATGAAAATCACACACACAATTAAGCTTATGAGACTGAACCAGCAATAGCAGTAGTCATTACTTACTTATGCTTTTCAAAGTTGTGAATATTAACTGATGACGTGGCTCCTGGAAGTAGTAAGGATGAATGAAACACTTGTCCTGAATTCACTGGCACTGCATTTTAAACTGGGTATCAGATGCTCATTTATTTTTATCTGTTTAAAGTAAGCAAATACCCATTCTGTGAGATAGGGAAATATAGAGAGCTTCCAAACCTTTGGCTATAAACAGATTTTTCTTTATCCCTGCCAAGATGTGTTCTTCCTCCTTCTTTATTTTTTTGCTGTCTAATTACTGCAACGCTCTCTGAAGTTGTGTGATTAGTACCTTACTATTAGGAGGCAGTGCAAAGTGCAAAGAATGCAAATATTTATCCCTCACAAATCACAAGGTTTGCATCCCAACTGCATTAGATAGAAAACTAGTCATTTAAGCACTAGTTTCTACAGGCTTGGCAGTTGCTTTTAGAATATTCTGCATGCTGTCATACCATGCTATATGGCTCCTGAAGAATAATAATGCCTTTGTAATTTAAAGGTTCTGTTTGTCTGCATGTAGAACTATATTTTTGTGGGTTAGTTTGCATGATAGCTGGAAATACTATTGTGTATGGAGCCAGCAATCACATTAGTGAAGTTTTTTCTAATTCAGACACTGTTTGTTTTGGCTGATGAGGTTGATGCACTTACTAAAAGAAAAATTGCAGCAAATTCATTGTGAATTCATAGATCACTTGTGCCTTGTGGAAAGAAAAAAGGCAAACACTTCTATTTCAGTTTTCCAGCGTTCATAGCAGCACAGTGCACAGCTTTGAGATGTTGTGGACATTTTGCATTAAAGTTAATGCTTTAGAAATATTTAAACAAATCACTACTATATGATAACTTTGCAGTTGGAATATGGGTTCTCTGGGTTTCCTGTTTCAGTGGTTTTAAATGTCCTGCAGGAACAAGTGCCTACATTTTCTAGATTCCTCATAGTGACTTAGAGAGCCTTCTTGCTGCATCCTTACTTGTAACTGAATCTCCTTTTAACAGACACACATACACACACCCCCCACACACCCCCTTTCCATAACCTACTCCTGATTTATCATAGCTCCTTCAGGAGGTATTTGAGCTCCTCGGTGAAATGAATAAACTGAAGTGGTACAAATGGCATGATGTGGATGTGAGATTGTGTTCCTAGCTTTCTTGAGAGACTACAGCTGAAGCTAAACTTGCCTTTTTGGCAGCTACAGAGGATGTTTTTTGCCAATACTCTGTCTAGCAAGTTGGCTCAGTTTCTTGCCAGAGTGTAGCTAGCAGAATTTGGATGACAGGTAGCTGTGTAACTAGTTGTGCAGTCTGGGGGTCATTCATTAAAGCAAGTGATCTATTAAATGTAAAATTGTAGAACCCATATTTCACAATAAATCACGTAATAGAATGAGATGGTATAGATGATATCGGATTGCTGTTGCATTTTCTTTGGTATTTTGTTTGTTTTTTTTTCTTAAAGCTTGAAGAGATTTCTGAGGTTTTACTGACGTGCATGACTGCTTAAATGTAATCTGATGCAATATCAAAACTTTTCAAATACGATTTCCAAGGGGAGGAGAAACATAACTACATGTGTTTTCTTTCTACAGGGATGAATTGTAAAAGCTACATCATCTTGACCCAAACATAGTGTTACAGTGGACTGCTCATCTCCAGTTCTAAAAGCTTTTTGAAAACCAACAGCATTGCAGCTTGTTTTGGACTTCGTTATACTGTTGTTATCAGCATGGAAAAGCGTGGTGTTTGTTTTATTTTTTTAGATGCTCAAGGCAAATCTGATAAAGAAATGGTGGAAAGTTTTATGTGGGCACTGTTTTATTTAACATGCCTTTATTTCACTTTCATCTGTTCAAAGTGAATTTCTGCAAAACTGCAGGTAAAGACCTATAGCTTGTGAACTCTGATTTTGATGGGGGTACTTGAACACACACTTCTCTCAGCTCCTGTGTCCCTTGGTAAAACTGCTTCTGTGCACCTTACAACACTACGTAGGTAATACCAGGTTTTCTGTGTTCCAATGTCTGCTAGATGCTACTAAAAGGAGATGAACTTCCTTTTTAAGCTTTTGACATGGTGTCATAGACTAGCATGCAGTAGATACAATCAGCTGCTTTTTTACCTTAAAACCAGGCATTTGTATATATTTAACTTTAAGACATCAGAGGTGGGTGGCCGCTCTTATCAAACATTGCTGTTCAAGTTGGACAATAACAGATGTGGTTTTCCCTTTCCTTCTAAAATTAATTAATGGAATCTTGAAATTCTGTTTTGGTTTGTAGCTCACTACTGGTATGATATGCATATATTTAACTCCGTAAGTATGGTGTAAGCTGTGTTCCACTCACTGAAAAGTTTATGCAATGCTGCTTTGCCAACTAAACTTAAAAGCAAAAGAGAGGTTGTGTGCTTGTGTGGAAGATGAGGATCAGTATGTAGTAGACTACTGAGATATGTATTGCTTTTTCTTCTTTATAAAAAACCCCAAAATCCTGTCTGGGTCTAAAAGAAAGCTGCTTTTGGCAAAGCCATTTGCTGTATTCACATTCTCATTTTTCTAACTGTGGGCACCCTGGAAAAATTCTGGCATTTTTAGGAAATGAATTCTAAGTTGTTATACAAGGAAAACATCATACGTGCAGAAAGAGTCATGGACTCGTAAATACAGATAAATGCATTTGTTTAGTTTTCATGTAGAAGAATAGTTGGAAGGCTAGAAACATTTTTTACTGCCCTAAGTTTTGGTACTGTAAAATGCCAACAGCAAATCACAAAGCAGTGCAGTAAGGTGGGCTGTTTTGGGAAAGGGGGAGAGTGTGTCTTCAGTCATCTGGCTCAGATTTGAGCAACCAGGAATGAAAGTAAACAGCACAGTATCATTATTTTCTGGGTTTTTATGATAGAAAGGTTTATAGAATAAAATAACTTGCATAAAAGGAACCCACAGTGATCACTGGGCAGGGGGAGGGGGGGAAAAAAGACTTTATGGTGGAAAAGCAATAATTTTGTGCTGGGATTAATCCCTGGAAGCGTAAAGGCCTCTGAGTATGAAAAAGGAACATTTTAAACAATCTTCTTTTTAAAGGTCAGCCTCATCCTATTTCTCTGTAAAAGATATGCATTAATTTATTTAGATGTTTGGAAGTTAATGTACCACCTCCTGATCTGACTGCAGCCTGGGAGCACATACACAAGATTAATCTTATAAAGAAATCGATATAGCGTGTACTCTAGAAAATACAATCCAGAAAAACCCACTTGCATCTGACAAATTTGTACTAACCCACAATCAACTGTGAATCTAGTTCTTGGTGTTGAAGTGAAATATCTTAACTGATGCATGCTAATGTTCAGCCTTCTGGTCACTGTATCTTTCAATTTGAGTTTAGCTTTATTTACATCTTCTCACTAATTTAATCAGTTAAATGAAAGATAGGAGCTCAACTGTATCCAAATTCCTGTCTCTGGACACAGTGTAATAAGCTAGCCTGACTTGGAAGTGGTGTTAAAACTGAGACCCTATGACAACTTTTTTGGGGAGAACCACTTCAGGAGGTGTAAGGCTTCAGGGACCAAGGCTGTTGGGAGTAGTGCACCCATTCCACTGAAGGGGTTGGTGATAATCAAGGTACTTGGACAGAAAGGAGTATCCAGGAGTAGCATTTAGGAATTGGAAAATGGAAACTCCTCCATGATGGAGCAATGGTTCTGAAGTAAAAACCTGGAGACGAGGACAAGTTGAAATGCAAGAAGATTTGGAGAGCTTGAATAAATGCTGTGTGAACTGTCTGAATTGCTACTTTGCCAAATAAAACAAATTGAGAGGAAGCTGTACCTAGGTGTCTGCCTGGTTTTGTTGTTTTTTTTAACCTTCAACAGGACTGCACATGTCCAAAAAAAAAGCAAGTATGTATAAAAATACTGGTTTACTAAATGACCAGAACTATGTGTCCATTTTCAGTCAATTAATGTATTGCTGCAGTTACAAAGCCCATTAATAATATATGGAATGTAAGTGGAGTTTTACATGGCTGTTTGGAATTCATGTTGTTTGCATCTATGTGTTTTGGGGAACAGGCTCTGCACGCATTTCTGCCTGCTGTCCATAGTTGAATCCAGCTACCTCTGAGAGAGGGATCTGCTGCTTCCAAGGATTAGAGTTTTATCTTTTTATAACAGGTGCAATGATGTTTTACTGGGCTGTTACCATCATCTCTAAGCCAGAACAGCTTGGGAAAATGGATTGGCTGAACCACTGAGTCACTTGTCTGGTTGTTTCCAGGATCCAGACAGTAGAAGACCACCAGAGCTTGCACAGAGGAACCAAGAGCCAATACCTGTATCTTGAAAACCCACGAACAGTTGTAGGTGCTTCGCAGAGAAATGTGATGTGCCATATGGATGTTTTCTGTTTCCATAGCAGGAATGATCTGCTGATTTACTATTTCCATTCAAACCAGCACTGCTGATGGAGGCCACCTGGATGGTTCCTGAAATGTTTTGTAATCAGCAGGTTTGAAACAGGCAATAATGCCTGGATCCAGGGAGGCTCTGTGTGGTAGGCTCTGGAGCTTCCAGCTGGCAGCAGTTCTCTCCACATGTACAGTGTTTTTGTGACAGGGTGACAAGCTCCAGGGTTTTTGAGTGTGGAGGGACTGTGGAATTACCCATCAGCACAGAGAGGTAAAGTGAAATGCCCAGAGAAAAATTCTGAACTACTACTCCTTCCTGCCAGGAAGAAGGGTTGTTCACCCATCTTCCTTTTACTCACTAATGTGCCCTAGGATGTACCACTTTTGATTTAAATGCTGTTCACGGAAAGAGGACATGTTCTCAATTACCTCTTGATTTTGACATGCAAAGGATGAATAATGCAAGCCAAGTCCATGATTTGTATCTCTGGTTCTGTTTGGCTGAATTTGATCAGATTATGGTGCAGCGCAAAAGATCAATAATTCTAATTACCTTTATGAAGCCCTTGATCCTTGTCACAAGCAATGTGGAAGAGGTATTCTGCTGAAGTGAATGAAAGATGGTGCTGGCTCAGAAAAAAGGTGGATGGTGAAGACACACCAGCACATTGTGCAGAAACAAACAAAACAAACATGGAGGGGAAGTGTTGCCCAAAAGGCATCATGTGCACAGGGGGATGCAGGAGATGATGAGGTTCTGAAATTGGTCTTTTGCATTTCAGGATGTAAATTAGAGTTCAAATGCTGTGGTACACAATAGATGGATTCAAGTATGGGGTTTAAGATGGTTTTGTGGGTTTGTTTCGTTTGTTGGCTCTATTTGAGTTTTTGTCCATCTACTTATACTTGTGAAAGGTTGCAGACCAGCTGGAAGTGCACAGACACTTTTAAAGGTATCATAACCCCGCTTTGCCTTTACTGTAAACAATATGTGCTTGTGTGCTCAGAGCCCCCCCCGTGGCAAGGTGTGGATTTCCATGCCTCAGCCAGGTCTAAGTAAATCAGCGTGGACTAAAACTTGACCTTACGCAGGCAGAGATGTAAACTTTCCTCTACCTGACTTGTTTGCCTCCCACAGTTCATCCTTTACATACAGGGCTGCTTTCTTCTCCAGGTGGTAGTTTTTTACACAGCACAAATTCGTCATGCAGCTGATGCAGTTGGAGCTTTCCTATGAAAGGCTCTTACTGTTTTCTCATGCTCTTGGCAGGGTGTTAATGAGATGCTCAGCAGAATGTGCTAAGGAACTAAAATTGTATTTCTTTAAATTATGAATTGAATGGACATAGTTAATGCTGAAATATGTATTGAGGAGATCCAGCTGCCCATTGAAAATTTCCTGAAAGCTTCAGGAAGGAGAAATGAAAATAACTCACTTTGGGTCTTATCACACCAGACTTGAAAACTTGAGACACTTAACTCTGTGCCTGTTAGAAAACTGTTTAGCAACAACAGACTATTTTCATAAAGACTGTTGATGGAGTTTCTCTGAGATCTCACTTCGATCTTCTAATGTTTCTCTGTAGTTCAGCCATTTTCATCATATACTTCTGAGGAAATGACCTGATAGACACTCTTGAAAACAGTCCCTGGTGCTACTGGGAAGCTGGAGTCTTTTTTTCAGCCATGTTTAGGCTTATGTTTGGATCTTACGTGTCTTTAGGATGAACAGGTTAAGTTTCTTGTTTACCATGTTCTGCCAAATCCTTTTTCAGCCTATAATGTAGAAGGGGCATCTGAGATTAATCAGTAACTTCTATTGCAGGTGCCTTATGGACTAGGAGGACACTCTCAAAGGCCTCTGGCTAGGGACTGGGTGATTCAGGGCATCTGCCTAGGCTACTGCTCTGATCAGAGCTCTAGAGAGGCTCATCTCCTCTGGATATAGAAGGAGCCTCAGGAAAGTCATCTCTTGTGCACAGAGTTAGCTTTCAGGGATGCTTTCCCTATAGGCCCAAACTTCCATTGTGCTATCTGCTTTCAAGTCCTTTCCAGTCCTGCAGCCATTCAAGTTCCCTGCTCCCTCTCTGTCTGTGTTATCTAGTTGTTTGTTTTGAGTGTAGGTATCTTTAATGCATCTCTTTAGTGCATTAGGATCTGCTGGTTATGAAGAACTATGTTAAAGTTTCTTGCTCTGCTGTCTAGAACAGGATTATGCAATTTCTATTGGCCAAACTGTGACTCTCAGTCCTTCACTGAACCTTTCTGCCTCATCTGGTTTTTCTCAGCCTGCTCAAAATACACTTGATTGATTCATGAGTTGTTTATAACTGTCAGCCAGGAGCCTTACAACTGCAAAAATTAAAATTTTAGCAGGTGTCTTTAAAACTTATTTCTGAAGTGGCATTTTCCAGTCCTTTTAGACTTTGTGTTTCAAGGCTCCAGTGCAGAGTGCAGCCCACTTCCTGACTTGTTTAAATTAACTGTTGAAAAACATATAGCAAGGTTACTTCTACATATTTTTCCTCCTTTGAATATTCCCTGTTTACAGGATATTTCCCTCTTACTCAGCTCAGGCCAATTGTTTTGTAGGCTCTTTGCTTTCACAGTAATTACTGTGTGTTTATTGCCTCTGTCTGGTCTTTATGTTTGTCAGCACCCTCTGGATCTTTTCTAGCTTTTCTCTCTGCTGTTCCTCTTTTAGCTTTTGCCATTCGAAATTAAAAAATCCCAATTCCCGATGCCCATGAAAGCAGTGAGCACAGACCTCAGTGATGCATGACTGGATTCTGTTGGGGCTTACTAGAAAGGCTCTCTCTTTGTTTTGGGGTGGCGTGTTTGCGTTGCTATTGGTTTGGGCCTCTGTCTCGCTCTGTGCAGTTTGGGATTGAAACTCTTAAGCTTTATCTGGGATTTGAAAAGCAAATGGAACATCACACTGACCTATTTCAGCCTTTTTGTTTTGCAAATGTGCTCTTGGAACTGCCCCTGCTATAATCCTGCAGTGCTATGGAATGATTACAGCTGGGATGTTCAGGCCAGGATCCCCTGCAAAAGTGGGCAGCAAGCAACCCATATTACAGAAAAAGCCCTATTTCTAAATATGGATCAAACCTAGGTAAGTATCGTTTGTTACTCTGAAGTCATTTGTACCCTTAAGGTGGTCTGAAGGGCAAACCAGTTAACACAAAAAGCAGTCTGAGTGAAATACATATCTTGATCAACATTAAAATACACTGACAAAACAAATTGCAATGACCTCTTCTATTACACAGTGAAGGAATATCCGCGGGGCTGTGATCTGAGCAGTCAATATTCTCTGCTTACCTGTCTCAGCACGCTGGTAAGAATAGGTGGATTAAGCATATTCCCAGATATGTGGATAAACAAATTTCAGTATTTGGGACAGGAAAAACAGATCTGACAGACCTCAAATAGTGACAGTTTTCACACAGAACGTTGTTCTTTTCTGCAGTATAAACACTGTATCTGCCTGGCCCCTGGGCTCTGCATGAGATGTCAGGAAAGCAGTATTAGCAATGCGTCTGTGAAGATGGCCTGGAAACACTGATCTGAGTGCTCCTTTGTCATCAGAGGGAGAGCCCCAACCTTGGGAGCAGCTGGGAAGGAGCTACAAGAAGTGGTGTCAGCAGGAGGCAAGGGCTGGGAACTGCCTGGGGAGAAGGGAAAAGCACCCCAAGCATGTCAGTGATGGTGTCTTGCCATAGTATTTTCTGCTAGTGCCCAGGTGTGCTCTGGCTCAGTAGTTCAGTATCATTTATTTAAAATCAAATAGCATGAAAGCTATTAAATGAAGACCATGGTACTGAGACCAACGTGTGTGTTAATTCCAGAAGCTGCCAAGCCGATCTGTTAACTTTGCTAACATTGTCTTGCTCTCTATCCAGCTGATCATGCTCAGGCTTTCTGGTAAGTACAGACTTTTTTGTTTATTTCAGTCCAGCTGTGGAGTTTACTATTACCCAGCAAGTAACAGGCTGGTGGCCTGCACAGCAGCAACTGTCAGTATTTCCCCTCCTGGAAAGAAGAGTCCCTGACAAGACTGTGGCAACTGTAACACGTTATTATAACTCCTGGACCATGCTTGCTGTCTGCTGCTCTCTGCTTGGAGGCGTTCATTTTTACCTGTCATACGTGAAATCCACGAAGGTTTATTCCCCTTGCAGCAGCACAGCAACAAAGCCTGCTTTTGGGTAAAGTGACTGGAAAGCAGAGCAGCTTCCTGCACCACTAACTGGCTTGTGCTTTGTGCGGGATCTCACTGTTGTCCTGCCCGGAAGAACAAAACCAAACCTTTTGTCCTGTTGCTGGCTGTGTGCCAGAGTAATGGGTTTCAGTAATAGGAGCATAATGGGCACAGTGAGAAAAGACTGCTTTTCTTGCTGCTGTGGTAAGATGGTGAAGGACAATTACATATTTCATTACAACCCCAAATAAATTTCAGTGATGGGAAATAGCATCCTTACCAGATAGGCAGGGTGTCTTCCCTAGAAGGCTGTATTTAAAATGTGGTCTTCTGGGTCCTGTGCTATTTGGCATGCCTGCTGTAGGCTGGAATGGAAGAGAGACCATGCTTCCCAATTGGAAATGGGCATCAGCAGATGGTCTCCTGGACCCATTGTAATGCTGAAGTACAAACAACCAGACTTTGCCTAATGTGGAACAAGGGCTCTGTGCAAGGAGCACTGGAAACCAGATTTCCTGCATGGTCAGCACAGCCAGCTCTGTGACTGCTGTCTTGCTCACGTCAAGCACTGCTCAAGAGACAGCTCATTGCGGGTAGGTGCCCTGTCATTCTCAGTCTTCCTGAAACAAGTACCTCAACAACTCCCCCCTCGATACACATTCCACCTTCTTATGAGGCTGTATTACAGAAAGGAGAAATGTCTGCTCTCATGATATGGTCTTGTAGCACAAAATTTAGCTGGTAGATGAAAATAGAGACAATGCAAGAAATATAAGAATAAAATATGTTTATTAGAGCTATTTTACATAAAGTAATCAAGAACAAACAACTTGAAGAACTATTTGTATACCATAGCAATATTCTTGCTGACTTGAAGTTACTGAAGTACAAAAGACGACATACAAAAAGATGCATGCCTCATTTGGCTCTGGCTTTGTTGGGACCCATGAGGAATGTGGCATCCTTGGATAGTCAAACAAGACAGACAGCACGGTGTGTGTGTATATATATATGTATATATAACATGTATTGTACACATTTTACTGTTAACACATCTGAAGTTCACTCACACATATCAATTACTTGCTCTAATTCTATGAGAATTTTTCTGGAGTGAGGGCAGATCACTGAAACTTTCAAGCCTTGCAAGGAGCTATGGGATAACCAGCAGGAGTCCTACAACTCTGGCATCTCAGATAACTGCTGCATGCTGCTTTCTCACACTGTGGGAGGGTGGCAGGCCAGGGGTGGAAATGGCTGAACAAGCCCCAAGCCCTGGGGAGAGACACAGCTCTGGGATCATACACAGAATCATGTAGTGGTTTGGCTTGGAAAGGACCTTAAAGATCATCCAGCTCCAGCTCTACCACTGTGGGCAGGGACGCCACTCACTAGATCAGGTTGCTCAGGGCTCCATTCAGCCTGACCTTGAATACTGCCAGGAATGGGTCATCCACAGCTTCTTTGGGCAATAGGACACAACTGCTGTTGAGCACTGGGAAGTCCAAGCTCATCTGCTACAGACTCCTATTTTTTCATTTCAGCATTTAGTAAGCATGGCTCTCTGCTAGCAGCACAGAGGTTTAAACTATGAATGAAAAAAGATGCTTGGTTCCTTAAACCCCAATTTTCTTTACAAAAGCTGGTGCCTAAAGAGTGATTGCTTTTAATTAAAGCATTCTTTAATGAAAATACTCCCAGTGCATCAGGTGGAAAGTACACGAATTGGTCTCTGCTGGACAGTGAAGTAGCGCATTGGCTGGAGCATCCCGGTCCCCAGAGCGGAGCACAGCAGGGGCAGCATGGAGGAGAGCGTGGTGGCACAGGCTGACCCCTATACCTTGGCCGGGGCTGCTGGGCCTTGGCTGCCCCAGTGCTCTGGCCCTGGAGCACATTCGGCCTTGGCTGCAACCCCAGCTGCTGTGGGGAGGGCAAGGGCACCCTGCATCCAGCATGGGGTCGCCCCACCTTGCAGCGTCTTCTGCACAAGAATCAACTGAATCTACTCTCTGGAGGCTGAACGCTTCTTAATATCTGAGCATGGGCATTTACCCACTTTTTTATATTATCACCAAGGGGGAAGAATATGTTCCTCATCTCGTAAGCTGCTTCTACACTTGAAAATTAACTAAGGATTTTGGTCCCTTCATAGAGGCAGAGGTTCATGGACACAAGAGAAAGGGGAGAAAAGAACTGACCTAAATCCAGTTTTTAGAGATACATCCCATTGATGAGGTAATCAGACTCTTCAGATGTAATGGGTCGAGCTTTTTTAAGCTTCTGTTTCACTAAGCGCAGTCTGCAAGCAACCATAAGAAGCAGCAAAGCAGTGATGGCCAAGCCTAAGGCTAAGGGTAACACAGCACCTACAATGAGGTTAAGAGAAATTACATTTAATTTAATACAGTGGGATGCTGGTAGAGAAAACCTGAAATTTTTCTTTAAAAATACAGCTAGTCTATCACTTAGGTGCTAATATTTGAAGCAACTCATGCTACAAAACTAAACTGTATGATCATGCATGTTAGGAACAGTGCAGACTATGAAAGTACATTATTCAATTCTTGACCATTGTATCTGTATCTACAGCAGCTGACCGAAAAACTAACATTTACATGGTTGGTCTTACCTGTTTCTGGGACTGGTTGACCACCTCCAAGCTGATCTCTCTTTGGCACCATTATGCCATTTCCATTTTTATCATCTGTTCTTTTCCCTGAGGAACTGTTATCTGCACAAAGTCAAGCAAGATAAATGAACACTGCTGTTCAGTGACTTAGGAAGTCTTATCCACAGGACACTAGAGTTGAATAATGTAAAGTGCTGAACTTAGGGGTTAAAAAACAACAAACAAAAAGCAGCTTAAGAACTTTTGACTGAAACTATATACTTGAATTTTTGAAATAATGTGAAATTAAAGCTAAAATGTGAATTCAATTTTGCACCCGAAACCACAATGCAGCTCAACCAAACCCAAGAGGGGTCATTTTCCACTGAAAAAAAGAGGGATATAAATTCTGTTTTACAGCCTTCCAAAATGAGGTATAGACTAGTTTGAGCTAAAACTTTGGTAAAGCTCTTATATACATAGTTGAAAATGAGGTCATTTCAAGTTATGTTGATCTCTGCCCTTGAAACGTGCAAAGCAGAAAATGCATAGGTTGGCTGTGCAAGTCACCTTAACTCTGCCTGTTCCCTGATGCATACAGATACAGAACTTAGGTACTTGGAAGACATAAAAATACATGAGGAAAACATTTCAAAGAGGATGACTTGGAGTCATTGCAGGTTGTGTAGTAGGGAACATGTTACAGAGCATTATAACTACTCAAGAAGAGACAATGCATACTTTGCTGCCAAGAAGCGTTCCTGGGAACGCATGGGGTGGCAGTTCTGCTTCACAAGAGCAAAGCGTAACTCAGCTGGGACTCTGTCCTCCTGCCCTCCCACTGAAGTCCTACTCTGATAGCTGTGGGGACACCATGCAAGAGTAACAGCTTAATCCACCAACACCCTCACAAAAATAAGTGATACGCCTACATTTTTAAAATAATGACTATATTTGGGGCTTACTGATAACATAAATAGCGAAGGGCACATTGACTGTGCTGTGATATATTTGCTGGCAGCCTTCAAAACTGTGACAGAGCCAGCAGAAACACACTATGCTACAGGATCTGTAGAATATGAATGTGAAATGTTGCAATTGGAATTACATATAGTGGTGGGCGTTAAGGAAGTGTTTAAATCAATTAGCTTGGAACGTGCACTCTGTGTAACTCCCACCCACCACCACCAGCTCTGAAGAGCCACAGAATGTGTCCCTGCCAGTGGCAGCAGCGAATACACTTGACTGTTAATTAAAGCTTCAATTGTTTCATCGATATGTCATGAGGTCAGTGCTGATGTCCCCACTCTAAGGCAGAACACAGCCTCCCAGCTCTGGCTTTTCTGTCCTGCCATTATGGATAGCGGTGCATAAACACTACCTTCACCTGCAGGAAATGGCTTAGGAATGAGCTGTGGTCTCCTCCTCATTGGACTCTATATTGTTCTGGCAGGTAAACTGGACTTAAGGAAATCCTAAGTGTAAATTGTATCAGCTTTAAAGTACCTGTGTGGTATCAGAGCTGTTAAAGACCACCTGAATGTAACTGACACGAAAACCAGCAGCTGTTTTCTGCTTCTGTTTTTCCTAAATTAATACTTACCTTTATTTTGGAAATACCCAAAAGACATTGGCTCTTCTTAAGATCTGCTCCAGCCCATATGGCAAGGCTAGATCTAAATGCCTGTTTTATAAATTTGTTTCTCTGCCATTTGAGTAAATGGAATATTTAAGCCAAGCGCTTGTAAAGACATTTGGCAAATATGGAGAGAAGTTTAGTGGGAATATTTAGGAAGGGTAGAATAACAGAATCACTTCAATAAAGCTTGTAGGCTTTTGTTAAGACTTGTGGCTGTTTTTACATGACTGGAGAGACTACCAGAGTCAGTGATGCTCAACATCTTACCTATTATCACTAGAAAACAAAGCAATTTCCCCAAACAGGTTTAGGAGCCTGAAATAATCTTTTTATGTGGGTTTCATTTTGTTTTCACTTTCTCTTGATTTTCTGGTCCGTTCCTAGGAAATTGCAATTTACAGCCCTTTCCAGTTACCCTAAATTAGAGATCTAGGTTACAGCTCCTGCTGTCAATGCCTCCACAATAAAAACATGACTAAGGCTTGGGCACTCAGCCAAGTGTTGTAATCCCAGCCCTGAACAGCACTGCACAACAGCTGGCATGGGCAGCCTGGGAGAGGCAAAGACCTTGTGCCAGGGGAATGCAAAGCTGTTATGGTGATTTATACACTTGAGTTGGCTATGCTGGGGAGTGCAAAGCTTCAGGCTGCTCATGAATTCAACCCGTCTGCATGACTCTGTTTGCTACTGGCTGTTGCTGCGTAGAAGCCAGCTCACTGCTCACTCAAGTGTGCTCTGCTGCACCTGTATGTTTGCTATATTCATCTGCAAGTGCAGCCGTGCTAGAATATGCAGCTGGGTTTAAGAACTTCCCCAGAGAAGGACACTGGGGCTCTTTGGAGGCAGATATGCAGAAATGCTGTGCTGGCCTTTGCAGGGCATGCAGTCTGGGTTACTTTACCATGGAGACATGTCTGCAGAGAGAGAAAGGACTCCTTCACTGACATCAAATGCCTCTTCCTGCCTCTGCTTCCAACTTTAGAAGAAAACATTCGGCCTTCCAGCTTGGGCAAAAATTAAACTGAGTCTGTTCCAGAAGACTCTGTGCCCTGAGTGTCTGAGGAAGTTATCTCTAAGCTAGACTCAGTGTTTCCCTGGACTCATCCTGTTGCAGAAGAATCCCACTGAAAAGGTACAAGTGCAGAACAAGATTCACCCATGAATGACTTTTGGGTTTTGTTTTGGTTGCTTGGTTGTGTTTTGTTTCTCCTTATTGTGAATAGATCTCCTGGTAGGTCAGATAGAAGCTTTAAACAGTACTTAACTTGGACTTGCATATTTTCATACTTCAGAGTAAATCCTTAAAAGTTTGTATCAAGTCAGAGACAAACATGAGGGGCCACTGGACTAAAGAAGGCAGGTTAAGGGAAATTTGGAACAGAGAAACTATTAAGAGAAAATGGATTCTGTGACAATTTTTCCTTAGTATCACCCTCATAGGCAGAAAGTTCATATTCCTGCTACCAGGAACTATCCCACAGCGTTTTAAAATGGAGGAAAGATAAATATGGTGGTACTTGATAAGGAGGCCCCTTTATTGGACATCTTTACTGGATTCTGAGATATGAAAACTGTTTATGGAGAGGTAAGCAGCAGATGGAACATGCCCTTACTGGTACTGTAATGACCACTGTAATAAAAACAAATGTAAAAAAGAAAACAAAGCAGCTCCGTAGTCCTGCAACATCTTGGGAAAAAATTCTGTTCTTTAACAGTCATCTGAAAGCTCCTGTATCAAGCATTGAGTCTAGCAACCAGCTGGAAGGTGCCAGATGCTGTCTTCAGTAGATAACACCTTCTCTTACTCTGCCTTGTATTCTCTGGATTTGACAGCATCACATTTTCCTTCCTGAATTGTATTTCCATGACAATCTGAAATAGTCAACTAAGAAATAAGACAAAGGTAGCCCTGAATGCAACAGTCACAAGTTAAAAGCTGGAACTTGTGCTGCCACTGTAAAGCCATATCCCTTAACAGGTATCTTAAGTAGACAGCTTTTCACCACACTGACATTAAAATCATTAAAGCTTATTTTTAAAATTTATGTACAATAGTATATAAGAAGCCTAGATGTTTGCAAAATCAACTGCATGTCAACAAGCTTGGGCAAATAAAGACCTTTTCAGTGTTACTCAGAGACAGAGGTTCAACCTTGGCACCAGTAAAAGGTCCAGCACTGTGTGAGGAGACAGTCCATTCCAGAACAGGATTTCTGCCAGTGAAATTGCTGAAGTTTTGAGACTGGTGGTATGACTTCTGTTCAGTGCTGCTTACCTCTCTCAAAAATGCATCTAGCAATTATTGCCATTCTGAACACTTCCAGATGAACTTCATGGAGCTGCTCCAGCATTTCTGTGTGTCTCATTTTTGTATCACATAATTATTAGATTTGGTCTGCAACTTCCTTAAGATGACAGTGATGGAGAGAAGTCTAATGAATCTGGGTGAGTTTTTAGGAACAGGTTAGATGCCTGTCTCCTCAACTCCATAAAGACTGTGGTCCTTGCCAGTGGGGCGGGACTTGAACATTTCTGGACCTCTGTGAACCATTAACGTAGAGCATATGACTTCTATGAAGTTTAAGTGTCTGCAGGAGAAGACAGCAGCTCAGAGCAGGTTTTGGCAGAGCATTTTTTGGCAGTTGCCATTTGGACACACATATCTAGAATCTCTTCATGTCCCACCACATGCACTCCCTTTGGAACTGATCTGTATGCAATTTTAAACCTCACTGAGCTGTTTGCTGCTTTTTTGGTTAAAAGTATTGGGCTCCTGGGTCAGTAAAGACTGGAACCTTCTAAAGGAAATTTTTAAGCATCTAAAAATAAATTTTGGCTGAGCTTTGTCAAAAGAGCAATATTAAAACCACAAGAATCAAAGCCAGACACGGTCACCTTGAAATCTTGCCTGTTTAAAATGAACACGATTACAACAGCTAACAGTAATTAGTAACAATACTAATTATTGAAGCTTCTCACACTTTTTTAGTTTTATAAGAATTTTTTTCTTTGTCTACTGCTGTGCAAAAGGCTACCTTGAGAGCAAAACTGGTGCAAATAAGTCATTGTGCAATGGGTAAACACAGAAAATGACCATGCAAAAGTGCCACACTTTTAGATGTACTTCCAATTATAACCCCTGATTAGAGGTTGCTGAAGTTGGTGACCTCAGTTCTGGTTTTATATCTGGATTCACTAGTCAAGTGGTTTTTGAGACCTACTTAGCAGCTGACTTTCCATTGGAGGCTGCAATGTTCCTTGGAAATCTCATTTTTAGTTTGGGTGGCCCCATATTAGGTGTCATTCAGGACTATTTGAGCAAGAAGGGTTTGGAGCAGACTTCAGAATTTAAGTCATTCCAGTGAGGAGGACTGGGGTTATCTACACTGACAGAAGAAGGGGAAACTGAAAGAGGATTTTTCTATCAGTCCCTACACATTCACTGAGGCAGTCAGATTCTGGAAGAACATTGTTTTCACTCCCTTTGCAGTCTCCACAGATGAATCAAAGAATCAGCTGGGTTGGAAGAGACCTCCGAGATCATCAAGTCCAACCCTTGATCCAACACCACTGTGATTACTAGATCATGGCACTAAGTGCCACATCCAGTCTCATCGTAAAAAACTTCAGGGACAGTGAATCCTCCACCTCTCTGGGCAGGCCATTCCAATGCCTGACTACTCTCTCTGTAAAGAATTTCTTTCTAGTATCTAACCTAAACCTCCCCTGGGAGAGCTCAAGCCCGTGCCCTCTTGTCCTATTGCTGGTTGCCTGGGAGAAGAGACCAACCCCCACCTGGCTACAACCTCTTTTCAGGTAGAAAGTACAAGCATCTGAAGACACAGTGCCCTTTACAAGAGCCAGCAGCAGAGGGCACTGAGCACTGCTCTGTTGTAGCTGGAAAATAAAGCTGGTTATAAATAGCTGTGCCTTGGGGCACATGAATCTCTCTAACCCATGTAGAAATAAGAATGGGAGGTCTTATACTGATTTTAAGCTCTGTGCACAGAGTTTTCCTTTCATATCATTGCCATTCCAGATAATTCATCAGCATGAACTTTAAAAGACACACCAATTTCATTGCAGCTTCCAGAGCTTTACCAAAGGCCAGGGCTGGGGACTCTGCCTGTAACATCACCACACACTGACTCACTACGGGCTTGCAGCCACTATGGAGAACAATACTGGGGACCTGTACACATTCAACTGAGGTTGGTTGTTACCAAAGACTGAGCCTTTTCTTTAGCAACAAAAGAATTCTCCTACCCTGGAGACACAGTTCGGAAAAAAAAAATGCCCATAACAATAAAGATACTAGTTCAGAGGGAAAATAAGAAAGCATAATTAGTACCAGGAAAAAAAGCAATTACTCTCACCCAGGTTGAACAGTACTTTATTATGTTCTCCTGAAGTACTCTCGTACAGATTTGAAGAGCCTTAGTACATCAGCCTACAGAGCTGAACCTGGGGCAGAATTTGTATTTGGCCCAATGCATGTTTTGTTCCTCAGACTGTATTATTTTCCTAGCATTCCTACATTTTAATTTTCTTTTTACACCTGGTAAAAAGCAGACTTGACAATAAAAAATCAAAACCTATGTAGAACTTCACTATAACAGGGTTTTTTTTTGTATTTTTTACATTTTCAATTTTTTTCCTCTTAGCCAGGCACCAAAATAAAATTAAAATAAATTTAAGGTGCAAGAAATTTTCTTTCTTTAAAGAGAATTATTTATTGAAAGTGATTAATTTCAATTCTTACCTGGCACAAATCCACTGATTTGTTTCTTTGGTCCCTGAGAAAACGATTGGTTAGACATGTCTGCATCCACTGAGAGAAGTGGTTGATTTCTGGCAGTGGCTTTCAGGGTGTTTTCTGCAGAGAAGTTTTCATCTGTGTTTTCAGTGAGTCCTACAGTCCTTTGCTGGGTAGTGCCAAGAGCTGCATGTGTCACAGCCTTCCGACCTGGGCTGACTGTTAACAGAAACAAAAGTCATAATTCTTGTACATGATTAAAGGGAACGAGAGTGTTCTTAAGGAAGTGCCTTCAATATGGGCCTTGAGGCAGGCTAAACAACTTCCTCAGGTTCACACCTATGATGCAGTGTGAGTTCCAGATACATAACAAGTTAGCAGGTGCACGCTGCCAACTGTTAAGCAAGAGTACAGTCATGAACTATACAGTGAAATCCTGCAACTAAAATATCAATGCCAGAGTGGTCAGCCATTGTGCCAATTCACCCTGTGATGATTTTTGTTCATTTAGTTGAGCACAGGCACATACCTGAGGGATGACTAATGAAAGCAAACAGAGTGATGGTGAATCAACTGGTTCCCCTATGTGCTCACAGTGTTTCAGACTCTTATAAGTTGCATAGCAGCACTTTGAAGAGTATCTCTAAGACAACCCTTCCAGATCAAGACCAGGGTTATTGTTTCCAGAATCACGATGCAAGCGAAAAACAGATCTTAGAAATGCTCAACACAAAATCTGTCATTTAGGGACGCTTGACAGTTTTAATATGCTTTGAAGAAAATTTCTGAGCACCTGCTGTATGTGAACATTAAACCTTCCCATGTGCTAATTCTAGTGAAACGCTCTGTGCTGGGAGCAAGCTGCTTGCTCACAGCGAGGGAGGCCACAGAAGTGGCATCATTTCCTTTCGGTCATTCAGGCTTTGTTTACTTCTACAATCTCCACTGTGGGCTCGCACACTTACGATTCTGGCAGAAAGTTTCATCCGATCCATCAGGGCACTGTCTCACACCATCGCAAGCAAAAGTGATGTCAATGCAGCAGCCATCATCGCAGATAAACTGGTAGCGAGAGCAAACCCCAACACAGGCTGTTGAGAAACAATTCCCAAATTACCAAAAAAAAATCCAAGTAGTAAGTACTGGGTCAATGACTAAAATCTGCAGCACCATGGGAAAAGCAAAACCATGCTTGTCAAGAAGGACCAGGAACAACGCAGAAAGTTGAAGATAAGTCAGACTTGGCTATATAATGTCATATTGACATAGAAGCTAATGTAGGTAATAGCTGTTCCTGGCACCTTCATCACAATTCTGGCAATCTCTTTGCTACAGGAATACTCAACCTGGAGGCTGTTGCACCTTTCACCTTATGCAGCACCCTCACAGAGCTTTAAATTAAAAATTAGTAAATGAAATCTCTATGTCTGTGATGGTATCCCTCCGACACATAATTTCTACCACATACCCATTCTGTATTTTTGACAATATGCAGTTCTACATGCACACATATGGATTATATGGGCTCTTTTATAGCATGTTTTCTGCAACCTAATTAAAATACTTAGAGAATGCTCATCACTTATTTACATCAGTAATCCAGTTACTTCAATACAGTACAAACCAGAATAGGACTAGCACAAGGTCTCATAAATGCCTTTCACCAGAAACAACCGACTGCTGCCTGCTTTAATTAGACTCCCCTGGAAACAGAGAGTGTCCTTGGACATTTCATTTTGCATACTCAAAGCTTTCCTGAAACCCATTCTCATCCTATAATTATCAAGTGTTTACATCTGTACTTTTGTCTTTCTAACAGCAGTGTAGTTCATTGCTTTGTAAAGCACTATCATGTTCAATGTTTGATTAATGTTGTAACAGCAAATCGATTTGCATAAGAGAGTCACAGCCTTTGGGTGTTATCCTGCTATGTACCAAAGAGTCATGCAATGCTAAGGGAAGCATGGCAGGAACATGGATGCCTGTTTAAAATCCCTAAAATCAGAAAGTGGATCTCCTAAACTTCAGCACTAATAATAGCTTGGAGCTTGCATGCATTAAGGCACTGGTTTAGCTGTAGCAGTAGCACTTGAATTGCTAACATGGTTGGGGAATCAGAAAAATAAAACAGACAGCAAATCCTCTATGTGCTCCATACAAAAGATACCTCTGACACCCACAGCAGCAAATAAACCAGAAAACCTCTCTGGCTGCTTTAGCTAAATTAAACATTAATGAACATAACTCTATCATCCATTACTGGGACACAAGCATTATTAGCCAGGGTTTTTTGCAATACCAGCTTATTGCCACAAGGTTTTCACTGGTTCAGCTGAACATGGTGATAACCCTATTTATGTTGTGCCAGAGCAGCAGATCTGTACTAGCAACTTGTTAATTACAACATAATTAGAAGTCATTACATTAAAGAGAGCAGGACTGACAGCCACTGAAATCCAACTTACTTTCCACCCTTATGCTTTTTACTTGTTTCTGGAGCTCAGAGTTTAAAAATGATGGGTCAATTCCCATTTTGGCTTCCCCAGTAGCAGAAGGCTTCAATAACAACCATTAGACAGAAAAACTTAAATGCATGAAAATCAGAAGTCAGACTACAGATGCAGGTCAGTATTATTATTAGTCTGCCTCACATACACTGATTTTATCTGAGTCTTCCCTATAGCACAAGCCTCGTCATGTCCACACCATCTCACTGTTTAAATGTGCCTGATACCTATGGCAGTATTTAATTTTTCCAACCCTGCACGCTTATAAGCAATAGAAGAACACACATTCAATGCCTGGAAGTATTATTGCCATAACACACAAGTGATGCTTGCTTGTTTCCTCACTTTGAAAAAGTGATTCAAAGCTGAAAGAGATGTCTTTATGTAATGGATAAGGACATGATAAAACACTAGAAATGGAGAATAAGACTTTTGCCTCCACCAAGGCCCTTGCTCTGCCCTGAATACCATACTCTGGGTGTCACTCAGGCAACAAAAGCTCCTTTTCTCACCTCCTGCAGAATGAACCATGGGCAGAACGGTCACAGAGACGTTGTCAGAGCTCTGCTGACCTGCAGTGTCTGTCACAGTTAGCTGGAAAACATACCCGCCTTCCTGAATGTGAGACAATTTCAGTGTTCCTGGTTGCGGTACCTGGTTAAAGACACAGCGAAAAAAACCATATTGGAATAAACGATCCATCCATAAACTTGTAGGAATAGGGAGCTCATTTCTTGCAGATCAAGTCACTCTCTTAAGTCTAGCCAGCCTACTCAAGCATGTATATCAACATGTTATACTTGATCTCTTTTTTTTTTTTTTGCATCCATTTGTACAAATAAATACACTTAATATTTAGGTAGTGTTTTTTATGGTACACTCAGTTACCTGGAGCTGTGGATCTTAGCACTGGAGAATAAATGGACACATACATTTAACTCAATTTTTCAGTAATTAGAAATGTAACTTTGGAGGGTAGGCAGTAAATATTAGCTTTTTGCTCTCTATCGAGTTAGTCTGTAGACAATATACATGGATCCACAGAAGTGACTTATCCTATAGATTGATTTATGATAAGGTGAGTGGTAGCATTGCTTTATCAGTAAGACTGCCTATCTTTGACCATTATGACATTTGATGTAGTCACTTACAACTTTTGCAAATTGCTGCGCTGAATTTTTCCATGTCCTATGCTGAATTTCTGTGGCTTGCTCTGAACAAGAAATAAGTTCATCTACAGTGAATGACCTAAACGTTAGGTTTCAGAAAGTCATGTGATTAAAAAACCCTTAAAATTGGGTTAGACCATTAAAAAATTAATAAAATAACTTATTCTATGATAATTTAAAGCAGGTACCAAACTAGCATCACTAGTACAATAGAAAAGTAGAAGTAACTTTGTATAAAATCAGTGTGGTATTTGTAAATGTTAAATTTTTTTAACCTCATTAACTATTACCAGTCCCGAATAACTTCAGCTGTCTGAGAACTCACTAACACATACTTCAGTAACTACAAAAAAGTTCTGCAGATTTATTGGACACGTAGTGCATTTTTACAAATGAAGCACAGGGGGCTATTTTTATAAGTAATTGGAGGGCATATTAAAATCCTATGTGATTATCTTTAATATTAAAACATAAAAATCAATAAAGACCTTTGCTTATTTGAAGTTGCTTTTCAGGCCTAAAAGAAAACAGGAATTTTTGATTAATATGATCATAGAGTCCTAGACCCACCCATACAGCAGTGTATTGATAAATGCATTTTTCTCTCTGAGTAACAGAATTGGCTAATTGAAATTTCTTTCCTTTTTTATTTACACAAATGGAGTTGGTTATCTGATCATTCTGTCGATTGCCTCCTGATGGAGTGTATGACCCTTTAGAATTCTGTGTATTATAGAAATTAATATGCTCTAAAAAACACATGCTGCTGTTCACTATGACTACTGGGAGAGAAAATATTGTATTTAAAACTCATGAGCCCTGGAGTCCAAATCTCTTAGTGCAGAGCCAGAGAAATGCCACTGATTTCTAAATATGCCACCACTCCTCCTGGTGACCTCTGTGCTTTCTTTTTTATCTTCATCCTGTCCTGTAGAATGCTTGCCTGTAACTGCTTTCTTAGAAACTTTGACTTAAAATAAGGAGTAAATTTCCAGATAATCTGCATTTTAAAAACACCTCGCCCATTATTGTCCCTCAGTGTTGAGGAGCTGCGCAGCTAGAGAGTGTGAATAGCAATCTGAGAAGCAAATTATCTAAAAAGCAATAATCAGTCACAATAGGAAAAAGAAAGTCACTGGCTTCATTCTAAGATCTCTTTATAGCAGTCCTTCCCCTTCCTTTGTCTTCTATTTATTCTTTAGTACATAAGTGCAATGCAACAGCTGCCTTTTATCTTATTTAAACACATTCCCATTCTCCCTGGTAGCTATGGATTCATGCATTATTCTCAAAGAATAAATGACATGACATTCAGTAACTTCAGGGCAGTAACTAAGGCACAAAAGACATCAACTGAAGAATGTATGAGAAAAAAATCAAAATTATTAATTCAACTCTAAAAATTAAATTATCATGGCTAATCATCAGGGTACATATCTGTAGGAGAAATCCCTGCTCATTTGAACACAATGGAAAAGTATTTATTTAAGCATGAATGCGTGCCAAATTAATTTTCCATTAACAAATACAAAGAAACCACCAAGATTTATGAGATTTTTGCAAGTGTAAATGGATATAAGACTTGTCTGTATTTTTTAGAGTGACTCTAAGTAATAGTAAAAAATATTAATTCAAATATTTTTTATTAAATTTTCTTTTTTTTCTTACTCTAGATATATTACTACATCACAGAGTATTTAATTGCTCTTGAAAAAAAATAATGCTGCAAGGGGTCATATTAAGAACTCTTGCTAATAAAACGTTCATTTCACCAAGATGATCTCTAGCAACTATTCTTAAAGCCTCATTTTGGTCCACACTCTCTCACCTTTACATATCCTTCCTGCTCAAGGTGGAGTTCCCAATGTGCCCTGGATACTGTGGGCTGTGAACTGACTATGAGTAGACTCTGTGGGTTTGAGACATTTTCCCTACATTTTTCTGCTGATTTTAGAGCATTCACAAATAAAGCTAGGATAAAGAATCCCTCCTGATGGTTAATTTTAAGCTAAAACCAAAGTGCAACAGAAAATGTATGGATAAAATATCTCATAAGGTCGGTGAAAATACCTTATTATTTTTAGTAACTGAATTACTGAGGGGTCTCTAACCTGGGTCACAGAAGCCAAAAACAAAATGCAGTGAGCACAAACAATGGTAAAAGAAAGCAGAGCTGAAATACAGTAGAGTATTAGCATCTACTTGTTTGCTGCTGGCAGTCTCATGCCATCCAGGGTAGCAATTAACTGTATAAACCACTGGAAATAATCACTGGAACAAACTCCCCAGGGACAAGGTGTAGTCTCCTTCACTGGAGGTCTTCAAGATGTGATTATGATAACCTCATCTAGGCTGCTCATTCCACAAGATGTTGGACCAGATGATCTTCTGAGGTTCCTTCCAGCCTGGGCTGCTCTACATTTCTGTGAAATATATGTTTGAATTGTATAGATATCCTAATTTTGATGCCTGGCAGATAGATCCGTTTGAATACATTTAATATTATTATCTCTACATTTAAAACTGTGTGAGCACAACCATCTGGAAGTAACTGTCCATGTGTGAGATTGCACATGTACCTGCATTTCAACCGATGAGTCACCTTGCAGTAGTGTCCACTCATACTGCACAATTCCATGGTCATCTGAACTTTCTCGGCCATCCAGAAGCACCCAGTCAACAGGTGACTGCAGCATAATATCTTGTCCTGCCTTGCACTGTGGAGGCTCATCGTATTCTTCTTCTTCAACAAAAAAAGAGAAGATCAGTTATTTATCAGGGAAAGCCAAGTGATTATTTATATAAAGCACATTTTTTTCTTGGT
Organism: Xenops minutus; assembly: GCA_035221455.1. Lineage (NCBI taxonomy): Eukaryota > Metazoa > Chordata > Aves > Passeriformes > Furnariidae > Xenops > Xenops minutus. The sequence goes on along the minus strand of JAWWEE010000105.1, from coordinate 58,048,997 downwards.
TAAGGTATTGTTTCACCGCTGTGCAACTTCCTGAAAGATGGACATGTTCATTAGTGCACATTTTATTAAGCAAAGTAGCATCTACTTCAATTTTAGTTAATTGTTCTATATACAATGATGTCTTCAGGAATTAGTTGCTAAATTAGAAACACATGGCATAGAAAACCTCTCTAGGCACCTGGATGTTTCAGTAATATAACAAACTCGATTGTTAGCATCATTGTAGTTTTTTAATCTGAACTAAGGAAAATGGGTTTAAATATGAATTACATACAGATGGCAGTTGCAGCACACTTTTTATAGCACTTTACATAGCTTAATAGGCTTTTAGTCCCTTTTTATAATACATCATTACAAGAGTGAAAGACTTATTTAGCATAAGCTGGTACCCTGGTGAAGCAGTGCACATAATGATTAAAAATCATCAGAAACAACCACCAATTTTAAGTGCCTCATTTAAGACATTCAAAGCTTGTTTTTCAGACTATTTAGGATTTGTAGTATTTTTCTATATTCAAAGTACAATCGCTATTGATTAAAATTGTGAGCACTAAGTACTTCTGCCAATCAAACCAAAAGTTTTCCAGTTAAACTAACAAAAGCCATGGTCTGTTAAGTGACACAGCCTGTGAGAAGTGGTTTAAGTCATTTGTTCTGCAACCTTCAGGTAGTGCAGGGAAGAGAGAGGGATAAAATCTAGTTCTACAAGTCAGTATTTGATAACTCTAGCCACAGGATTGTATATTTCCGCAGTTCCCCAGTCAGATTTCATTCCTTCTCTGTGCACTCTTCAACTTCTGCAAAGGATACCCTGTAAAGGATGTTGATGTTACACTCAGAAAAGCATCTACTGAATTCAAGGTTGTAACTTCACTCTGTGTGAGCTGCACAAGGAAAGGCACTTCCCCATCAGTGCAGGGGATCTTCCTTGCATGTGCTCTTCAACAGTATCAAGAACTTGCTCTAAGGCATGGAGCTCACTGGAGCAGTGGGACAACTGTTTATCTCTGACTGAAGAGCAAACTTCTTATTTCTTGTTTTTGTCAGTAGCAGGTAAGGCATAGAAAAATTCAAGATAAATGCCTTAAGTTAGGAAAACATACAAATAACTGAAAACAAGGTCTCATAACAGAAAGTATAAAACAGTTCTCACTCATCCAGCTGGCACAGGAAGCTTTGCCTAATTAGTATACACTCAGTTCTCAAAACCAACTTTGTTTAAAAAGCAACATCTATGTGCCAAAAACAACACCCCTCATTTGTTAACAAATGCCACCTTTACAGTACTAGGGCAACTTTTATTTGGTGAGTATGAGTTATGTAAAGTCATCCCACAATTATTTAGTTTACCAATAACTGTCAAAAAGAGACCAAACTGGGTCTGAAAGATCTTCTTCTACTTCTAATTGGAGAGGGGTTTCATATCACCTGTCCGGTTTAAGTGACTCAATCAATGCCCTGCAGGGGCAGAGACAAACCCCACTTCCCCTGGGCCCTAAGCAATAAGGATAATCTCTCTCTTCCTGAACTAACCTTATACTCCAACAGCATGGAAGGACCACTTCACACTGAGGCAGGTCACAGAAATTCATGCCAACTCTTTGCTAAAGATGAGGGAGGGACCACACAGACCTTTGGACCCAAAGGATAGATGCACCATCCTTTGCTTGTAAGCCACCAGATCATCTTCAGAAAAGTAAAGCAATGTCAAAACAGCTCATGTTTTGCTCTAACGAAGGAAAAATTAGCCTCGTAGAGACACACGGCATGGGATGAGATAGTCTACTGAGCTGAAGACTTTTTCCATAGCAAAGTTTTAAGCAATGGAATACATGATCATTAGAGAGTGAAACACCTCCAGATCTGGGGAATACTGCTTCTAAGAAGTCAGTATAAGAAACAAAGGAGGCATACTCAGGAGACACTTACAACCACCACTCACGGGAGGCAAGCACTGTCATCCACAAGTGAGCAGAAAAACCAAGCTCAGAAAGCATCTCAACTTCTGTTTTTAATTTGCATTTACGTTGGATGTAAATAAGCAGTACAGAACTGATATCCCAGCTCAACACTCTTAGATGCTGGAGCTGGCTACTTTATCGAAAAAAGGGTGCAACTTCATGAAAAATGCTTTTTCCTGTCGGGGGAACGTGATAGGCTTAATTTATTCTGCTTTCTCCATTCTTTATCCAGACTTATCCTGCCAATAATGAAGCTGCCAGCTAGTTGTCTGAATAAAGGCTTTGTTATAAAAGTTTATTTCACTGTAAACTCCTGAATGTGTTTGATATTAGTTTACCTTAATATTGAATCTTTTCCATTTCCAAAGTCAAGCACTTCTGGTGAGACACTCAAGTCCTCTTTCTTTCTACATCAAAAAAATTAAAAATTTGCCTAGCATAGGCAAAAACAACTGCCTCTCATTTCAGTATAGGCATATGGGGTTTAACTGTTAGCACAGCACAAACTGCCTGGAAGTGCAACATAAATCCATGGCCAAACCAGCACAAACTGGGTCTAAAGTGAAGAATTTAGATGTACACTGAAATGTTCAGTCCCAAAAACACACCCCACTGCCAAACTGTCCTGGAATGACACAGACACACTTAGTCTGAGAAATATGTATCTTCCACTAATTGGTGACAGAATTAAACAAGTAATTTGGTTTAGTTTAATGAAGATCCTTAACATCAATGAAACCATACCCCAGAGATCACTGTATTCTAATGCTCAAAAGTATTTTGGAATTATGAGGGCACCACATCTATGGAAAAATGTTGGTTTGGTATTCTGACAAAGAAAAACAACAGAAGAGTCAAACCCAAAGTATTCTGGAAAAAAAAAAAAGGAACAGCTAAAAAGTGATCCCCTCATGGAAGAAAATCTTGAAATTAAAAGTTCTTTCCTAAATTTCTTAAATTCAATCATGGGGTGACAGAAGGAAAAAGAGATGTGCCTTCATTGTCCTGTTGTCCAGATTATTTTTTCAATGTAATTCAAGAATTCAGTGGTAACAGAACATCAGAGCAAAGTAATTCAATCTTAATTTTATCTCTTCTGGTCTATGTCACAGCTGACAGATGTTTGAATAAAAGTTCATTCTCCTTTGTGGCTTTGCTTCAACTCCAGTGTAATTACATTAAGAAATCATAATCCCCTGTTTCCAGTATCACCACCACCTACAAGACAGACTTTTAAATAAACTCAAAAGGACATAGAGCAATTTGCAGATTAGAAATTGAAATTGCCTTGCAACCAAGACCATCATTGATTGTCAAAAATCTCACAAAAGGCAAAGCATTTAAGAATTCCAGAACTCAAGGAATTCAAGAAATGCAAGATTTCTAATAGGTAGAGTATCATTTGTACAATAGTATAATTTATATTGTGGCATAATTGCACTTACATTAGCTCCAAGTCTTAATAGAAATAAGGCAGTTCAAAATGAAGCCTAATTCAAGACTTTAATGTCAAATCTAGTTTTAAGACTTCCATCTTGCAAGTGCCTAGGGGCTTATGAAACACAATTACCCTGAAGTTGCTACATAAATAATTGTTGCAACTAATACTTTCCCTGTTGAAAAAGTCCACATCAAACCTTGGATTTTGCTCGTATTTTAAGCTTGCCTCATCTCTACTGACATAAGATCCTTGCTATAGCTCTCCAATCTACCTGCCCATACACTTTGCAAAAAATATTTAGGTATCGTAACACCTCTACAAATTGAGCCCCTGCTCTCATATTTTCCAGGCAATTCCCACTGACATTCTCATGATATAGGCAGGACTGGACAGACCTCAAGCCTGAGGTCTCCCCTGCTAAAGGAGCAGTAACAGTAGGCACATCGGGGCACAGTTTTCATCCACACCAACACCAGGTCTTTTTCCTGTTGCATGCAGTGACTAATTTGCTTCAATAGAGATCTATTGCTGAAGAAGATGCAGATCACATTTCAGAAGGTATTGTCAGCAGAGGTAATGAAATTAAGTAAAAATTAGTTAAGATGCAACTGTTTAACAACTGGAGGCGCAGGAGGGAAAGTAAATTCTTTGGATCAGGTGCTAGGAAACAGACTCCAAACTTAAAAATGCAGACTTGTTTTCATCTACAGCTGCTTGCTCTGCATTATGTTGTTCTTAAATATGCTTAAGGCTTGAACAAACTGCTGCTTTGAATGTGGCCCAGGCTCCAGAGGTGCTTGTAGAGAATGTCCATGCTGTCTCTGTACTACTGGTGAGGTATTTTTGTCTTCTTCAGGATAGGTCTCCAGTTCTTAAGCAGGAAAAATCCTGAATTAACCGAATGAGAAACTGGCTTAGGCAATAACATTTGGACAGCATCCCCAGGAAGAAGGGCATGTGCTTCAGGCTACCGCACCAGGTTGTGGCATAGCTGGGACCAGCACCTCGTGCCTTCCAAGCTGCCCAGCACCTGCAGTTCCTGGGGAGCCAGGATCTCTCTGGCCCACCTGGGGGTGTGAGGCCCCACTGGCCGGCTGGCATGGTCACCCACAAGGGTTCTGCAGAGAGAGGGGTGTGTGGGACAGGTTTCCCAAGCCCGAACACTGCCAAAAGCCTGAATACCCCCCGAGAGTCACCGAATCGGCTGGGTTGGAAGGGACCACAGTGGGTCACCTGGTCCAACCACCGCGCTCAAGCAGGGTTGCCCTGTAGCACATGGCACGGGATTGCGTCCAGGCGGTTCTTGAGTATCCCCAGAGAGGGAGACTCCAGAACCCCTCCGGGCAACCTGCGCGGTCACCTGCACAGGACAAGGAGTTCTTCCTCACGTCCAGGTGCTCTTTCCTGCGCCCCCGTCCTACTGCTTGGCACCACCGAGAAGAGCCTGCCCGGCTCCATCCTCCTGGCACCCTCCCTCTGGAGGGTATCGATACTGAAGAGGTCCCACGGCCCGGCCGTCCCTCCCTACCCGGGGGGCGCATTCCCGGCTCCGGGACAGCCGCACTGACGGGACGGACGGACAGAGGGGCAGAGGGCCGGACGGACAGAGCGACAGAGGGCCAGAGGGACAGCCGCCCGGACGGACAGACGGGCAGAGCGACAGACGGACAGCGAGACAGAGGGGCAGGGAGGCACATGGCCAGGCGGACAGAGGGGCAGAGGGACAGAGGGTGCCCGCCGCCCCGCCCGCCGCCATGCCGGTGCCGCGGCGCTCCCCCCGCGGGGCTCTCCGAGGCCTTACCGGGCGCGGTGCCGGCCGTGCGGCGGCTGTAGGAGCTGTACCCGCGGTGCGGCGCGAAGCGGCACACGGCGCGCCCGCGGTGCGAGCAGTCGAAGAGGAAGCAGGCCGGCTCTGCGGGCGGGCCCCGCGGGCGGGCCGGGCCCTGCACCACGGCCAGCGTGCAGCGCGGCTCGGCGCAGCAGGCCTCCAGGCACTGCCGCCAGCCCCACACGGCGCCCGGGGCCCGCAGGAAGGTGGCGCCGGCCGCGATGGAGTCTTTGGTGCGGATGATGGAGTCGGGCCTGGCGGAGAAGCCGCCGCCGCCGCAGCGCTCCGCGCCGCCCGCGCTGCCGCCCGGCGTGGCCGGCGGCCCCGGCTGCTCCTGCTGCAGCTGCCGGCGGAACTCCTCCAGCAGCGTCTCCACGCCCGAGATCTGCGAGCGCAGGTCGGCCAGCGGCGCCGCGCAGCGCCCGCCCGGCAGCACGGCCCGGCCGCCCAGCGCCGCCAGCAGCAGCGCCGCCCGCAGCAGCGCCGACATGGCCCCCCCGGGCCGCTCCATCGGCCCCCCGGGCCGCTCCCCCGGCTCCCCCGGCTCCCCCGGCTCCCGCGCCCGCCCCGCCCGGCTGCACCAGGCGGAGCGGCCGCGCTCAGCACCCGCCGGCACGAACAGCTCCGGCCGCCCCGCCCCGGGCCGGGCCCGCCCACAGAGCCGCCCGAAGCGGGAGAGGGGAGGGCCCGGCAGTGAACACCGCGGGTATCCTGTGCTCGGAGCGGGGTTAGCCTGCCCGGGGAGGCTGTGGGTGCCTCAGCCCTGGAGGGGCTCAAGGCCAGGCCGGGGAAGGGCTTGGGCGACGTGGTGGGGTTGGGTTGGAGGTGACCCTGCCCATGGCAGCGGGGCCGGGACTGGGTGATCTCTAAGGTCCCTGCCAGCCCTTTTCTGTAAGGTCCCTTACAGCCTTTAACATCCTGTGACTCTTTGACTCCGCGAGGAGAGGTGGCACCTGCAAATAATCAGCAAATAATCAGCGGGCACTGAAACTGCTGGTGGTGCTGTGACCCTGAGGAAACCAACCAACCAACCAACCAACCAACCTACCTACCTACCAACCTAGAAACTGAGGAGGACTCCATCCCAGGTGGAGCACATCTGCTCAGAAATTAAGGAAATGAGGCAAAAAACCACCCCAAAACAGGCCCAGCAGTCCAAAATGTAGCGCACAAAGCCGTGACCTCTTCAGTTTAATCCAAAAATCACAAATGGGACCTCAGCCACCCAAGGCAGTGGTGAAGAACTCTGTGTGCAAGTTTCTGAAGTATTTGCTAAACGACTTTCAGAGAAATGGTTCCAGTTATATTAATCAGTTTTATGTCTGTCGCAGCTTCTATTTTATCATGAATTTAAGGCTGATTCTGTGACAGATTAAGAGTATTATCCCTGACAAACAGCAATCCTCCAAGAGAGCTGCTTTGTTATTTTTCATCAGATATATGGAGCCTCAAAGTACTGGAATGGCACACTGGGGCCTGTCTACCTGCACTGAGAAATATAAGCTTGACAGTAAATTTATAGAGGTGGTGATGGGCCTTGCACTGCCATAAGGGGCTAAGACGTAGCCGTGTCTTTTTGTATTAATTTGTTTCATTCCTGCAAGCATCTTTAGACACAGACTCATACATTTATTGAATAACTGGAAAAGTCTTAATAGCTGCATCAAAAAGTTATTATTATGGAAGAATGTTTTGAACAGGTGGGGAAAAAATGTATATTAGAAATGGCTTTAAGACATCTTTGTACTCCATCGTATTTTTGGCTTATTTCAGGCCATGTTCTCAGCGTAACTCAGAATTGCCTCCAAAACAAATACACTTTATTGTTCTGCCATTGTGGACCCATGAGAATCCAGGAATTGAGTTGCCCAGGAAATTCACAAACAGCTTATAATTTGGATCATGACTTCTCCTCCTCCTCTCCCAAATCATGGTACTCTAGTTCAGTGATTTACTGAAGCAGGTCAGCCTGTTAGCAGTGCAGCTGTTGAAGATGGATTTTCTCTGGTTGTGCCCTCTATGGGTTTTCTAAATTTCTAGAAATCATATTTTTGAGACTTTCAATTTCCGATCAATTTTAGTTGAAACTGATGAATACATTTAAAGGTTACAGGAAGATGGACAAGCTAGACAGTAAGAAGATATAATCCTAATTTGCTTGGAAAACCAGGCCAAAATGATATTATTTTATTTTCTATTAAAATTGTGGAGAGATGATCAATTTATTTATGTAGACATGCTGACTGTTAAGCACTGATTTGCTGGAGATGACGTTGGTTTGCTGCTGCTCTGCTGTTGCACTGTCTGATACTACTTTTGCTTCTAGAATGTAAATAAAAATAAAGCTCACTCCACCATTGTGAAAGTTGAAGTTGGCAGAAGGAACAAATGCACCAGGTCATGACTTCCCAGAGTCATCAAGGATTTGGAACTACTCTGTTTGAGCAGAAGCTCAAACTGGATCAGCACACAGCCAGTGTTGGTTAGTGGGGGCCATTTACAGGGCATAGATGGTTGCTCATCCCACTACCCTTGTTGTATCCAGTTCTACCAGAAAGGTGGTCCCTGGTTGTCAGTGGTGGTGATGCTGAAGCAGCAGGCTCTTGCAGAAAACACCAAGAAAAATTTCACTTTCTGTTGCCTTATGAGGAGAAAGCCATGTTTGGAAGGTGTTTCCAAGGCGAGTAGACTCTTCTTCAATCAGGTGAGCTTTTAAGAGATAAAGAAGGGTATGTCTAAAGAGTTGTCACTGTCCTGTTGGCTTGCTTCAGTGTCACTGTTACCAGTTTGATGGTTAGTAGGTGTCAAATGTTTTCCTGAGTTGGGATAAGGATGACATTCTTACATTTGTGCTTGGAAGTGTTGACACCACCTTCAGAGTAGCTTCTTGAGCGAGAATGTCTAAGTGCAGCAGATTTTTTTTTTATTGATGCTGCAGCAGAACTTGTTTTGTTGCCTAATTTTCTTGGTTTAGAATGTGCATGTCATTACCGTGCCTTGTGAGAAAGATGGATGGCATTTGTAGTTGTGCTGAGCTTTTTTCAGAAGGTGGCAGCAGCTTATAACTTATATAAAACGGATTGCTGCTAGATGTTAATGTCTGCCCGAGGGTAAATAACTACTTATACTTAATTTCACATTTCTTTACTGGCTCATTGTTATATGTGCCTCAGATTTCCTTTGGGTTGTGGAGTTGCAAATCTAAATTAATATTTAGGTTATAGTAATACTTAAGATATTTTATTCCTGCCTCTCATCAAAGTGAAGTCTTGGATGGTTGTTTTTCAACCAGAGGGCATTAGAAATTCATAAAGGTATTTGCCAGGTTTTAGTTCTTTTTTCCTTTTCAAAGGATACATGCGTGGACCACAGTTTAATGTTCAAAATGTCCACTTCATCAGACATGGGACAGCTAAAGAGACTGCTAGCTTTCTTTTCCAAAAGTGGTGGTTAGACTACACATTCTTTACATCCAAACAATACCTGGCAGAGTAATACAGAGATTCGGAATTCATTAATATTCATGTTTCCAACCATCTGTTGATTAGTTTCGATCTCTATTCATAATCAAAATCCATAAATTACTGAAACTATGGAAGTAAGATCCAAGTGCATCTGCTTTTTTCTTCTGTTTGTTATACTTTTTCCAAACTAAGAGAAGAACAGGGATTAAAAAAGCAGGGAACAGAAATGGAGTAGGATGGAAAAAAATGGAGAATGTAGAAAGGGAGCAGGAAGAAAAGGCAAAGTTACATCCACGTTTCCTCATCTGAGCTGCTTTTCTATGGAGTGATGTTTTCTTTTTTTGTTGGAGGGTATGTGCTCAGAGAAAGAAATATGCGTTCCTTTTCATTTGATGTCTTCCAGATGCTCTGCAAACAGTAAACACATAATGCAAATGTTATCTGCAGAAAACGTGTTGTCGGCATGATGCTATCATTAAACACGTTTTCACTGCTCCAGTTTGCTTGTGAGAATCTGTCGAGTAAACACCCATGATAGATACAAATCAGCTCAGATGCTGGAGTGGAGTGTTGATTGACAGCAGAGTTTGAGCAATTTGCCCACGAATGAATTGAAGTGATAACCTTTTCTTTGCAGCTTGAAGATTCAGGTTTCTGACCATGAGAGTGAGAGACGAGGCATTCCACACAAATTGCAGAGGATAGGGTGCTAAATGTTAGGAGGGGGAGCAGGGGAAATACAGGTATATAACTCAGTTTTTGTGTTGTGTCATTTTTCAATATTTTCCATCCCACCCAAGCACAATTGTGTAATGCTCTGGTACCAGTGTTATGAAAACAGCAGGTGGAATAATTTTTCAAATTCCTAAATGAAAAATGTAAATGTAGTCGTGAAAGTGCTTCATATCATTTTGATTATATGAACATCCCATGGTGATGCAAATTAAAAAGGTGTGACTGATTATAGCTTGAGATGGTTTTAGTCCAAGTAGGTAAACAGTTTTTCTTGCCCTCTTTAAGGAGAGAAAAATAGCTAAGCCCTGTCTTGGTAGTATGTGTGAGTGTGTATAATTGTGCTTGTCTTTTTACTGCTATATTTAATCAGTGTACAAAAAGTGAGAGCTCTAGTGTTGGTAAAGTGGAATGTTATTTAACAACTCCCCCTCTTTTCTATATGGCTGACTGTAATTGTGCCTAACACAAAGCAAATATTTTACTACAACACAGGGAAGAAGACAGAGAACAAAAAAAAGGCATGAGACTGTTTTTAGAGACCTTTTCCCACTAACAGCAGTGGTAAGGATGGAGCTGAGACATCAGGTGATTACTTTAGCATTACATTCATACGTGCTGCGATTGCTTCTCTGCCCGGATACTGCATAATTGGCTGCACAGCATTAGCCAGGCACCACGTGGTACCAGCACAGATACTCTGACGGTAAACGTGTGGAGCCTGTGCTACTGAGACAAACCTTTTTTTTTTTTCTTTAAAAAAAACCAACAACCTCCTTCTAAAGAGCAAGGATGGGTAGGGGTGAGAAGGAGGGAGCCATTTCTGTAGAGTGAAGTTATTAATTGTGCTTGTTACCTGGTGTAAGGTGAAATTCACTGTGAGAAGAGAGGTCACATAATGATCATGCTCCTTGCTGCTGAGGTATAGTTATTATAAAAGTGAACTGACTGTTTGATGAAAATCAAAATCAGGCAGGGTAAAAAGAGAGGTAGGGTACAGCTAAGCAAATAAATCCTAATAGTCCTGACAGAATAGTACTCTTATTACCATATATCTTAGCTGGATCTTGGAAAAATACATTTCTTTTCATCTGAAATCCACTAAATACTCCTTCAGCATCCTTCTGGTCAGTACAATAGCACTGACATCTGCTTCTTGGGACATGAAGGCTGTAAAATTGCAGTCTGAAAGGTGAAGGACTAATTTTTTTAAAAAAAATTAATTTTAATTTTTTAAAAAAAATATTAAACCAGTTCTATGCAAAAGGGTTAGTTAGGGTTAGAGCTGCAGATTTTTTGATAGAATTTCAGCCAGTTCTGTAGAAACAGGTTACTACTGATTTACAAACAGTAAAAATCTAATTTAATAGCCAGAGCACAGGCTAAGTCAGGAGCAGAAAAAGTCATTTGCCTTTGAAACAGCACCATTAAGAGGGGAATGGTTGAAAGCATAAAAGTGAGTAAATATTACGCATTTTTTTTACAGTCAGCATATTATAGCCTTTGAAGACACTGTCTTTGCTTATATTTGTACTGGAACAGAAGAACTTGTGCTCCAAGGCGTTAGCTAAGCAAAGATTTGTATAATCTGAGTCTACCGCTCATTGAAAAAATTTCCTACTGCATATTGAGAATGTGGAAAACTATTTCATGTACTGACTGAATGTACATAACTGGCAGCTGAAATCCTTTATGCTTGGGGTTGGTTTTTTTTTTGTTTGTTTGGTTTTTTGTTTGTTTTTTTTTTGTTTTGTTTTTTAATACATGAAGCTTTGATATGTGTTAAACTACAAAGGATCACTTCCCAGAACGAAAATACCTAGCTGAAAAAATTACTCATTGCTATTTCAGCCATGCATTCTTCTGCAGCATGGTATATTGATAAAAATCAGTTGGGTAATATGCTCATGAATAGTGAGTCAATGGAAGCTGGTGGCAGCCTTAGTGTTGATCAATAACGTCAAGATTTTGAAACGGGTTACAAAATAATAGCATGCTTGCAGATGCCACTGAATTTGCAAATATACCGGATGTGACCACCAATACTCCTTTTTCTGGTAGTAACCCTTTGTGATTTTCATAGAAAGAGCAAAACCAAGCCAAACGTTTGGTCACTGGGAGCAGTTTTATGTGGAATTCTTCATTTATACACTCTGCATTTAGTATGCTCCTCTTGAATGAACAGTTTTGAACTTCTTTGCCCTTCTTTTTTTGGCAGTTTCCAAACTCTTCATGGCTTTGGGAATGTTTGCAAGGGCAGCAGATCCTTTGCATCCTTACTGATCCTACCGAAAAACAGAAATATAATTATGATGATGTGTAAGTTACTGGCAACAGTAAAAATGATGAGCTGACTGGACAGCTTGATCTACAGCTGAAGAAGTCAGCCTTTTTCATTCCATTATTTTTAAGGCTTCCCTTTAACCTCCATTGCAAAAGACAAAATTCATTGTAAACTCAAATCTACTTCCATTTTCTTCTGACACTTGGGTTCTCTGTTGTTTTCCTGGTGATGCTGACCAATACAAATGAGTATAGCAATGACTGCATATAATTTTAACCCACTGTATTACAGCTGATAGATGTCTCCGTGGTTTTTCTAAACTGATTTCCTGGATGAAGCTTTTGTCTCTTAATGCTGAGGATGCATTGGCTAGTTTAATAAATCAGCTAGCACTGGAAAAAAATGCATTTTGATTATTTCAGCCACCCCATTTACTGCTTTCCTATTCTTCTACTGTCTTAAGTGCATGCTGCCATGACTAGGTGGAAAGACAATAAAATTCATATGAAGGAATTCTGAAACTTGATGCTTGAAAATACTCAAAGACTGTACTTAGGTTTTCATGTAATTTTTAGTAACAGAAGTGATAGCTTATGGCCTTGCCACACTGGTTTGCCTAGCTAGTATTTTGTCAGAGAAGTAGGACCTGATGTATTTTCCTGTTGCAGGCATAAAAAAATGAACCCATGATGGCTGGAAGCACAATGGTTTTTCTTAGTCTGAAGGTGTACAAAGAAGATTGGCAGAGCTCCTCTCTGTCCTGAAGAGCAGAACACGTAACTTGTCCTCCCAACTCTGACAAAAGTCTTCTGCTGGCTTTAGTTGTCTTTGGGTCAGATTCAAAACCTGCATCTCTTATTTGCAAATTGGAAATACTAATAGATATATACAAATGGAGAGCTGCAATAGAAAACTTAATAACACATTTTGGGGCCATTGCATTGGGTAATTAGATGATGCAAGTAAAAATATTATTGTCTGTTTTTTCACTCAATACAATCCAAATCCACTTTTGCCTGCTGCGCTGTTTCCCTTAGATTGCTGTATTTGTATATCTATGGGGTTTTTTTGAAGAACTGTACAATTCTAGCAGTTCCCTTGTATTTCAGTTGCATTGCAGGTCTCACAGACAAATCTCTCCAGGTGAAATCAGTGATGTGGTTTAATTCCTACTTTGCTACCAGTGGAGAAACAGGTTTTAGGTGTGTCATAACTGGCCTGTTAATTGGAGTACTTATATGAGTTTTATCCCAAGCATTTTGCTTCTATCCTCATTAAAAAAGCCTTTCTGGACTTCAAAGCAGGAGTGCTGTTAAATTAACTTAGACAGATGAGAGTGTGGGATTTTCTTTAAATTGGTCTGCAAATCACAGATTTTGTAGTGAAGCTTGAGGCAAAATGACTTGAATGCAGATAATCCTCCAATGTTCTTCCCAGTGTTCTCCTGTATGTGTCTCAGAGGATGAATGTTTCCTCACAGGTGATGAACTTGGCTAGGCAAATACCACACAGGGTGTCAGCGTAAAAAATCACAGTAATTTTATCTCAGTTACCTGTCTTTAAATGGTGTCACAGTACATACATTGTGGTGGGAGAATATCTGGATTTTAGTTAGGCTTGGATACAGATTACCCAGGGTAATTGTGCAATGAAGATCACTGGTTTCATTAACCAAAAAAGGTCCTAAGTATGACAAAGACTTTTTTACAGGGAGTGTAAGTTTCAAATTTTCCTCACCACTTTGGATTGTGTTATTATTTAATAAGCACCCATGGCTTGAATACCTATCTGAGTTATTGCATGTTAGAATTTCCAGAACTGACTGGTAATACTATAGAAAAGTACTTCTAAAATTAGTGTTGCTTTTTTCTTTCTTCACATGGGGACTTGAAATATTATGGTAACAACCATTTTCTCAGTATTTCTACAATACTTATCTGGGCTAATCTGGAAACCATTTACTTCAGACCCTCAGAAGCAGCTCCCCTGAAGGTCAGTTCTGCCAGGATGTGAAAGTTTCAGCAGGTTCATGGTTTGACCAAAACAGTTTGTTGCTTCTTGTGTTTCTTTTAGAGAGAGAAAAAGAAAATATTTGGACTTGAGCAATATTGACGTTTTGTATAAACACATACATATATATATTTATGTATATGCTAGGCTGCATCAAAAGAAGCATGGCCAGCAGGTCAAGGGAAGTTATTCTCTGCCTCTACTCTTGTGAGATCCCACATGGAGTGCTGTGTCCAGCTCTGGTGGCCCCAAGATAAGAAGGACATGGAATTGTTGGAGCAAGTCTAAAGGAGGGCCACGAAGTTAATAAAGGGTCTAAAGCAACTCTTCTATGAAGACAGGCTGAGAAAGTTGGGACTGTTCAGTCCATGGAGACCTCATAGCACCTTCTAGTATTTCAAGGGGACCTACAACAAAGCCAGAGAGGGACTCTCCATCAGGAACTGCACTGATAGGATGAGAAGTAATGGATTCAGACTGAAAGAGAGGAAATTTTGGTTAGATATATGGAAGAAATTCTTTACCGTGAGGATGGTGAAGGACTGAACAGGTTTCCCAGAGAAGCTGGGGATGCCTCATACCTGGCAGTTTTCAAGGCCCAGGTTGGATGGGACTTTGAGCACCCTGGTCTAGCAGAAGATGTTCCTGCCCATGGCAGAGGAATTGTAACTAGAGGATCTCTAAGGTCCTTCCCAACCCAAACTATCCTATGATTTTATGATTCTATGATTCTATTTGCTCAAAGTACATTCCTACTTAACCAGACAGTGCTTCAGCCAGTATTGTGAATGAATGCAGTTTCTGTGCATTATACAGTATACTTTGCACTCAGGTGGTTTTCTGTTATTAATATTGCACAGAAGTTATTTATATGTGAAACTGCAAAATTGTGATTAGAAGCAGTGCAATTCACAGTAAGAGTGTATTAATTTTGTAACATGAAGCCATTTTGAAAGGGTTTCCCTGCACATCCAGGTTATTGCATTATGTGTATGTGCTTGATGCTTCTGGAGTTGAAAGCCTGCCCATATTTTTACATCTCCAGCAGCTACAGAAAAGTCAAAGTACTAATCCTGAGCCCATATTACCAGTGTAATATATTAGGTCTCTAAGTAAGATGTCTTTTGATGGTAACTCATATTCCTGACTGGAACTCATATCATATTCTGAAGAGTTACTGAGGTTTGCTATAGGATATTACAGAGCTACTTGATTGTAGAACGTTCTCATTGTTGTTGTTTGATTATAAAGCATGGATACAGTGCCAGAGCTCTTTTGATAAAATGACTGCATTTATTTGTTATTCTAATCTAAGTAAGTTTTGTAGAAGGGATATTGCTGGATCTCTTCCAGCGGGACCAGACTTCAACCAGTATACAGTCTACAAGTGTTTAGATTTCTAATACTTAAATAAATACTTGAATGCATACATTTTCTTTTCCATTCTCCTTTCCCTCTATAAAAACCTAGAGTCTTCTCCAAGGGCTAAGAAATCTGGCTGTGCGTGGGACTAATATTCGAATGTGTTGCTTAGTTAGATCAGCCTCACAAATCACACTGTTGGGTCTGTCCGGATTGGAATCTGAGGAATTTTCTCAGATTCTGTATAAACTTCCTGACAGATGGTATGGAAAGTTTGGACAGTGTGTGGGATTGACAGTTTATTTGAGAGGTAGATTAAAGTGATAATGGTATGTGCTATAGGGTTTTCTGGTGTCTTTGAAAAGCTCTCAGGAAAGTTTATGTGCTTCATTTAATGTTGTTAAAAAAGACTTCTCAGTCCTTAGCTTTTCCATTTCTGCCAGCAACTTTTTCAATCCCGAGAAGGCAACAATGTGTTTGCCCTCTTTTTTTTTCCCAAGAAATGGGGCAGAAGAATAATGTAATTTAATGCTTATATTAATTTAATGCTTATATTAATTAGTAATGTAACCACATTATAATAGTATTTTGTTTTTGTAATTGTTACTCAACTCTTGTTTTCAGGAAAAAATTATTAAGGTAATTTCCATACTTTGTAGAAAATTCTTTAAGCTCCTGCAGCAAAACTCTCATTGGTGGAAATACGTTTTTATGAGCAAGCATTGTCCTAGAAAATAATAATGTAATATTTTTTCAAGAATTTCACAATTAGCCAGTTCATGTTTTAGTTACAGCATGCATGATAAAGAGGGAAAAACTTTACTGTTTTTTGTCAGCTATGGTATTAATAAGGCTTTTCAACTTTGTTTACTCACTCTTCATGAGCTGTTGTTGAAACTACAACTCTGAGAATCATTTTCTTGGAACTACTCCCTATTTAGTGTGTCATGAGACGGAATAACATCTCAAGATAAAGATTGCTTAAAATCTGGGATTTGACTCTGTGGTGTCTGAGTCTTCTGTGGCCTCCTATGAGACTTTGGATATTCTCTCTTTGTCTCTCTAGTGGTCTGACACAGAAAGGAATGGCAGATGTGTTACACATTTAAAAATTGTTCAAGCTTTTGTAGGCTGCTTGGTCTGTATGACACACCTACCTGTAGTCTGACATTGCCTTTGGTCAAGGTAGCACTTAGTCACATGCCTATTCGTAACAGAGTTTGGGATCCTGCCATATCTTGCATCATTTGTTCCTTGTTTACAGCAAATTTATCCTCCTATTCCTTTAAGCTGTTTCAATTATTTATTAATCTGTGTATTACTTTAAACGGCTTAGCAATAGCCTGCATAAATACCCGGTATAATTTTCTCCTGTAACAAAACTGCCAAATCCTTACAATGTATTGCCCAACTGCCACCGTGCTGTGCCCCAGCGAGCTCATGGCTTTTCAACATCCAGGCAGCCACGCTAATCCAGGCTGCCTTTCCAAACCCAGAGACATTGGGAACATACCTACACAATAGTTCAGTTTTAGAATTTGAGAAGTAGCATGTTCGTTTTTTGTTTATTTATCTAAGATTTTTTTTGATGGGGGGGGGATTTTTTGCAATTACAGGATTTAGCACTTATTAGACAATATACTTAAAGGGACCATCTGCTTAAACAACTTCCACATTTGATAGTTTTTGAACAGTGGCATGACTTTCTAAGTGAATTCCTAGATACCTTTTACATCCTAAAGAAAATCTTCAGTGCAATTCTTGCAGTTATTTCCCTAGGATATCCCAGTTCCAGATCAGTACACTGTGGAAATGGAGCCTGATCTGTTGGAAGAGTCTGATCCTGCACTTTGAGAAGTAGCTTTAATTTGTACTAGAAATAAATTTGCATTCCTTATACCCCAAGTCTGTATATTGACTAGTCATTGTGCCCTGTCTCTCTTAAGCAGGACACAGACCTTCTGAATCTTCTCTCCTCCCCTGCCCCAGGTAATATCACACATCACTTTTCCCCAGCAGGACACAATCATTTTATTCCTTTTTCACCTGCCCTCACTTCCACTATCTTCTACAGCACAGGCTACCAAACAGGACAGAACCCTTTCACCCCTTTTACTCTGCCTTCCTCTGCACTTTGGGATCAGTTCTCCCAGTAAGATCTCCACACTCTACTCTCCCTTTCAGGCCCATATCTTTCTCCCAGCTAAATGTGATCTGGGTTTAATTCTATTAGAAACCCCACACCCTTATTTGATTTGTTCTGGTTATTCAAAACAAGGAGAGAAACTTTCTGGGTGTAAAGCCTTTATTATATACAGTACTATGGTAGGTAAAGGAATATATTAACCTACCAAGGTTGTGAAAAGGCTGTATTTTGCCTCCTTCCCTCACTAAGGTTCCAGAGCTGTTGCACTATTTCTTGTCTAGTTAAAAGAAGTTCTTCTGAACTTTGATTACATGACAATAATGGGATAGAAATTTAGAAATTTCATTTGATAATTTGCTACACCTTTTATTGAAACAAATCTTGTGGTTCATTTGGGGAAGGACAATATGGCACTTTTATCCTGGTCTGCTCTGGAAAAACATAGACTGAGACCAGAGTTTTCTGCATCCCTTCTCTGGACTTGGATGTGGATTAAGCTTGCTATAGAGTGGTGAGGGGCTCAAGAAAACTTCAGTTAAGCCTGACCACCTCCAGCTCAGTCAAGCTGAAGCAAAGGAGCAGAAACAGCTTACTCAGCTCATGAGTCTTTGCTCCTTAAATTAACTTCTTTCTGCCAACCCTTTTGCACCACCCAGCTCTGCCCCTTAGCCTGTACCTAACCATACCTTACAAATGTGCACAGCCCCACCCCAAACTTTTACAGGGAAATCTGTACATTGTCCTCCAGATGCCCCCTAGCATGACTTCCACACAAAGTCACCCTGTCCCCCAAACAATCAAAACACTCCAAGAGCTGGGGCAGCCTTACACTTGCCTGCACAGCACGGCTGTGTTGGCATGAGTTAAAGTAGATACGACTTTGAAGGCTGGATGTGAATGTGGCATTTATTGTGCAATTGGGTTCCCACTAGGAGAAGAGCAGATACAGGACCTGATTAGAGACACAGAAAGAAGATGCTTGAAAATGAGGAGAATGACAAGACTCTCTATTGGAGGGTAAAATCTCGTGGTCCCCTTGCTTCATCCTCAATTTGAGTGCTGCAAAAAGCCTGCATGTCTGGTACATGGTTAAGCACCTCATCACTGTTACCCCAGCATGTTGGTGCCTGAAGCCTCCAGGTAACCTGGAACTCTAGCTCAGGGTTGTGCAACCTCTCAGTTCTTACAAGAGTGTCCTCTTCTACGTGTTTGGCAATTCTGGCACATGGAGAATGAGTGCTCCATTATGCTTCATGTGGCTTTTCATTTTAGTTTCTTTGTAGTAACATCCAAGTGCAAGTCTGAAGTGATGGATCTGCTGTTTGCCACTAACAGCTCAGCCTCATGGCTCTCTTGGGGAAAATTGTGTATTTGGAGCAATGCTTTGTTTTAATAGGGTTTTGTTTTTCCTTTAATAGGGTCTTATTTTTGTTTTATATATAAACAAGACATACATATATTTGTGTGTATAAATCTATGTAAATGTACTTACATTTTTATTTCTTTCAGAGAAGGCAAGACTCAAGAAGGATGTGTTTTCATTCTGGAAAGGTGGAGGATGGTAATGTTTAAGGTGGTTCTTGGTGGATGCAAGAGTTCATTCTTTAGCCTGAGGGTCTGTCCTGAAAATGATATTAACAGGTGGACTTTATGCTCACGGTGGAAATTGCCACTTTATCTTAGGAATGGAGTTGTAACTGCAGTTCTTATGTCTTCTATAAATGCATGAGAAACTGTGCTATCCCTCCCACCAGCTTTTAAACAACATAAAACCCCTCGGAATTGCTCTTAAAAAGTTTAGACTCTTGATAACCATCATCAAATGAGATGCTGCCAGTGGTAAAAAAGTTATCAACTGGCTCCACTGGTAGCCTGAAATTGACTTCAATATGAGTTGAAAGAGTTCCTAAAAAAAAACCCCCTAAAAACAAAAAAAAGCAGATTTGCATTTGAGTCATGAACTACCTGAGAGTGAAAAAAGATTGCTGTAATACATTAAAAGAAGTGTTGCCTATCTGTCCTCGGACGTTGTAATTAATCTGTATGAGGCCAGAACTAGATACATGAGCGGAGAGCATCCAAACTATTTGTATAGTAGGCAACTTATCTACTTCACAAGCAGCCATGCAGCACCTAGTGCAGCACCTCTAAATATAGACATTAAACTCCTTAAAATTTAAACAATGATTGTGCAATCTGTAACTGCATTATACTGCTGTAAAATATCTTTACCATGCTCTGTATTAACTCCAAGCCCACTCATTCCTCAGTGGGCTCTGAAAAGACAATTCAAACAAGTTTTATTTATTGTTGCTTCATACTTCTTCAGCACAGTAATGTGCCTTGTTACAGGTTAGCAAGCACTCCCTGCTCTTCTGGTACTAATAATGTTCCCTATTGAATTCCAGTTATCTCTGTCAATCACCAGCTTTGTGATCATAGTCAGAGACCTTTTCGAAAGTCCTGTCTGAGGCACTGCTTTCAATCCCCTTCCCATGGAAGTTATGTTGCATGCATAGGATTCTGTGATGCAAAATGTACATGTTAGCACTTTTACCTGCACTGGAGATGAAGATGTGGATCTGACCTAGATCATGTGCACTAACTATAATGTTGAAATTGCTTATCATTATCTATAAATGGAAGTCTGAAATTACAGGATTCATCATTTGCACTATACTGAAAGGACGTACAAAGTGGGTGTAAAGTGAAATAGGGTTTTCCCCCTTATGCTTAAGAAATACATTTCAGAAATACTTTTAGGGAGGCCATTTTGTATACCATGTTTTGGACAAGTGCATGAAACTCAAAAAGTGGTGTCTGCACATCCCTGAAGTTCTGGAGATAAATGATCTGCAGAAAGTTCTGCTAGTTTGTGGAAGTTTCAGTTACCTGGATACTTAGTCTTGAGAGGAATTAAGATACAATCTGGTGTGTAAGGAACATGCAGCATGTCTTTTTATCTGCTTATCTATCCTCCTGTAGAATCCTTTTTGCTGACACTGCCTGCCTGAAACCCCAAACCATGTTCACAAGCTCCATGCAAATGTGTTGGCAAACTGTGCGTTGCCCCATGGTTGATGGGTTTTGGGAAGAGGAGGTTGCAGCCAGAGCCAGCTGGCTGACTCCTACAATGGCGCACAGGTAATTTCTTAAAAAGACTGAAAAATGTGCAGTTTTCTCTGGTTTTACCAATCCATTCCTAGTAAAGAAGAGTGTATGGCAGTGAACATAGAAGGGCTACAGTCATAGAGATAGATGAGGCTCTATACAGAATAGGGAGTAGATGAACCTTTCATTCATAGAATCTCTTTAGATACACAAAATAAGAACTGTATTTAGTATTCCAAACTGGGCAGTGACATGCTGAGGCTTGAGGCTGACTGTGTGGGATCAGGTGGCACTGTCCCCTCCAGATGTGTGTGTGTCTGTGTGTGCAGGGGAAGAGTCCCTGAATGTGCAGAGAGGGTTTAGGCTGCATCCCCCTGCTGCATACAGCTGTGCATTTGCATGCTGGCCCACAATAAGATGAGCCCCGTGTGTATGTTTTTCTTGAGTCATCTAGTGTTATAAATCCCACTTGTATTTTTGAAGAGGCCATCGACTTCCTGGAGTTCTGGGGAAAGGAAACAGCCCAATTATGCCTTAACCACAGACTTTTCATAACTGCAAAATACTCAGGTGTAGATCAAAGGCAGTGAAGGACAGGCATTAGATACGTGCCAGTGCCAAAACAAAGTGGGAAAAAGCCTGCCATAATAATTGCAGACAAAAACTGAAGGAGATAACACCGCCTCTGTCTGTGCATCTCACATCAGTACCTGCCATCACAAGCTGGGCAGATCCTTCTTTACAAACCACCTGAGAAACTTCATGTCTGGCTCTGAGGGTACCTGCCCAACACAAGCAGCCATGCCTCCACCGTCTGGGGTGCTAGACAAGAATGCACCAGGCCTCCCCCTTGGAGAGGTACACAGCTTTTCTTCCAGGAGGCATCCAAAGGTAAAACACAGATGGGGTAGGCACAGAGGCCTGGCTTGAAAAAAACCAGTCAAGAAAACAATGAGCAGGAGACTCAGCATTTTCAATAGTGTGTTCCAAAGGAAAAGGTAAGCTAAAATTAGGGGTTTGGGTGTTTGTTTGCATCTGCTTGGTAAATAATGCCCTAGATATGAAGGATAAATTCAGAGGCCACTCTGTTTTTTACCCCTGGTTTGTGAAAGTGAGGAATTCGTCACAGCATATCAAGTGGCTGAGTCATGAATCAGAAGACTTCAGCAGCAGATTACAGCAATAAAAAAAAATAAAATTAAGCACTTGCCATCTCTGAAACAGGGACTTTCCAGAATGTTAGGGAGTCTTCATTATTTATGCTGCACAATTAAATATTCAGCATTTCCTGCTAAATTTAGGTTATTGAAGTAAACAATGATGCATAAGGGCAGAACTGGACAATTCCATTTTTAGGTATTAATAATTCAGAACCATATTTGAAAACAACAGAGGGATATGTACAATACATCATAGAAGTTTTTATTATATCCACCCACTACCTATCTACCCACACAGAGAACTGGATACCATTTCTACTTGGAAACAATATAGCACCATCATATCTTAGGCTTCTTTCTGTATACAGATATACAGGGTACATTTACAAGAATGCAGTGTTTTATGTTCAGCTGGATGACTCATTCTTTTTTCCTGCAACCAAATCAGCCGCTTATTACTTAAAGTTGGTATTGACAAACATTCATGCTTAGGATAACAGAAACTGTGTTTATCAGATTACATGAAAATAGAGAAAACTGTATTCTGCCATGGGGGAAATATTATTCTAGAATAAAACTCTGTCATGGAGCTCTCAATTTTAGTATTACCTTTTAACTCTGCATATTTTTGTTTAGTACATTTTTAGGCATTATTTATCTTGCAGTCACTTAAAGGGATGTAAAACTCTTTTTGCTTTGGGACCTATCCATTAAAGTCTTTATGCAATACTGGCCACTACCTGTGTGCTCCCTGTCACTGCCTCTGACACAAGTGCAACCACAGCACAAAGAGCTACATGGGTTGTGTGAAAAGGGAAGAAAAGGAGAGACAGTTGGATGCATCTCTTAGGTGTGTATTTCTATTGCAGTCTAGGGTTGTGGTTTTATTTAAGGGCTGATACCTTTGCTGGCTTTCAACAACTTCAAGATTGATTTAGCTCAAGTGAAGGAGGTTTCTGAGTTTTTTGCTTGCCCATGGTGCCAGGCAATGCCTGCAGAGACTTAAGTAGCACTCCGGCTCTATTGGCCTCAGGACCTCTTCACCCCAGCTGCCCCCTGCAGGTTGGACAAGGCTGAGGAGGGATGCGCATAAGACTGATTTCACCTTTCTGGATATCAGTCTAAATGCTGCTCCATGGACACTATATAAGAGATTCAATGAGAGACTTAATAACATAAGGATTCAAATTGAACCCGGAGGGAGGAGATGAATTTCCAACCAGTAAATTCCAGCAAGGGACCAAATTAGGCAAAGACCTAAGATATACCTCAAGTGAAAGAGATAAACAGCTCAGTCCTTTCAATGAAATTCTTTCAGGTTTATTCAGGTGAAATGAAGATAAGAAATTGCCTGGAAGGAGCTTGCTTTATTTTATAGCTATCTGGTTATTTTTTCTGCTGCCCAGACCATCTGTTCCATTGGTGGATATGTCATCATTCGCACACCCACTGAATGCCAAATTAATCCAAGTCACAGCTTACACCTCCCTTCTGACTTAGACCAAACTATATTTTATTCCAGCATAAAATAGGTTTCAGAGCTAAGTTTGCCTCACTCGCTTCCAAGGAGGAAAGGGTGAGCTTTGGCACTCACTCTAATCCCTTAAGAGAACACCAGAACTTTTGTAGCAAGTCCCACCACAGCTCATCATTTCTGGGTAATAATGGATGCACATCAAGAAAAGGGATGCAGGAACAGTTCAAGGACACAGTCATGCTGCCAGACCCCTCTCACACACTGCCAAGATCTGCATCTCTGGAAAACTGCGTCTTTGTATACAGTAACTCTCGACAGATTCCCTTTCCAGGAGCCTTTTAAGCCCACAGAGACTTTTTGTCCCCACAGTCTCCTGTGGCAATGAGCTATGCAGCTGAACTGTAGTTTAAAGAGTTACTGCCTTTTGCTTTATTTGAAACTATCACTATTGATTCCATTTGATGTTATACTGGAAGACCATGAACACTTACTCTTCAGCTGCATCCTTCTAGTCACTTAAGATTGTTTAGATATTTATCATGTGCCCTCTCTGGTTTACTGCTCTCTGAGACAGAAGACTCTTGATCTTGTTGATGATTTCTCACATCAAAACCATTCCAGACTTTGGACCATCTTCATTTTTTTCCCTGCCCACTCTTTTGAACTGGGAGGACATGGGCTGAACATCACACTCTATTCAAATGCAGTCACAGAGTAAATCTGTACAGGGACCTCATGGTATTTTCTGCTTTAGTCTTAATTTCTTTCCTAATATTTGATTTTCTTTTTTAAATGCTACTGAGTGCTGAGCTGACATTTTCATAGACCTCTGTATAATAACCTCAAGATTGCTTTCCACAGTAGTAATGGCTACTTTGGAAACTATCACTGCATATGTATGGCTGACTTTTTTTTCTCCCTTGTGCATTACTTTACATTTATCAATATTGAATTCAGCTGCATTTTTATTTCGAAGTCATTCTGCATTATGACATACCTTTGCAGCTCTTAGCAGTTGGCTTTAAATTTACTTTGAATAACTCAGTATTATCAGCTAATCTTGATACTTCACCTCATCTCACTTTCCAGGTCACTTAGAACTACATCAACCAGTGTTTACCTGTAGGGATACACTGTATATAATATGGAATAGTAATAATATATAATACAGTCCAGTGGGACTCCACTGGTGATCTTCTTCCAGTGACTTTTATCCTTTGTGTCCTATCTTCTAGCCATTTATTTCTCCCTCCATGAGAGTACATTCTTTCCATCTCATTGTAGCATAACTTCTTTACCTTCAGGCTTGCTTTGTCCCACTGAAAATGCAGCTTAGTGACTTCAAAAGGAACTTGAGCCTCAGTTGGATCTAAAAGCACCTGAGTGGGACACTATGAAGATAGAACCAAACTGACTCTTTTTTTGTCAGAACCCAAGAAATTTAGTCTCTCTCAATGATCATGAAAGGATGTTTTGAGGCAAACTGCTGCTTCCCAGCCATGCCCCAAAGATGTTCATACTCAAACTGAAGATGCCCACTGACATCTACAGAAACAAAGAGTGCACCTGTTTGTAAAGATCTAGATTTACTCCACGTTTGATTTGGGTTTCACTAGAACTTGCAAAAGCTTCCTGACAGTAAAGGAATATAATTACCTGTGCTTTGGGGAGTGGATTTGTTGATCTGAGTTTATGTCAAGTGTCAGGGAGACTGTGGCCTGCAGAGATGAGGTCACTGAAATGTGCAGTTGGGAGACAACTGTGGGAGCTGCTGGCAGATTTGCAGACCTGGGAGGTAAACAGTAATGATGGCCTTGGGAAGAAAGGGCAGTGGAGACAATTATCAAGTGAGAAATTTCACAAGGCAGTTCTGTACTGAATGTCAGTGCAGCAGTGATTTAAAGTTAGGGGCAGTCAAAGAGCAACAAAATAGATTTGAAAATATGGAATTGTGAGACTAAAGAGTAAATACATAAATGTCACACAGGACTCGTTACAAGATATTGTCAAAATGGCAGTTTTATTGAAGTTCAGATTTAGCATGGGCTAAATCAACTTGTGAAGTGGCAGGTCTGCCTTTTTGACTCTGTTTTGGATGCTATGAAACTGCTTTCTCTAGTGATCATTTACGTTCACCTCTGCCCCATGTCTCCTTGCCTAGTCAACAATGTTTTTGTTATGCCCATTCACTTACTAAGTCTATATTAATATCCAATGGCTTTTTATCCTTTTCTTGACAAAAAAATATTCTATACAAATTTTCATCTTTTACTTTAAAAAATGTGGAATATTGCATGCAGTCAATTCTTTGAGATCCTCAGCTGAATGGGCTTTATGTCCTAGTTCCCCTCATTTATCAAGGTTGGCCTTTTGGCAGGGAAGTGCCTCTCTCACCTTCTGTCTAACTTAAAACTAGGTCCCTCCACTCAAAATATTAATGCATTTAAAACAAAATATCACCAGAACACAGCAGGATTGAACTCCTTAGACTGGGGTATGAGTCAGGGAGGGTTAACAATGAGTAAGGCTGGTGAAGGCTAACCCATTACTTGTAAATGAGCCAGCATCTGGCACGAAGCTGTTGCAACCTGTAGAAGAAAGCTTTGAATAAAACTTGATGGCTGAAAGATGGGTTGTAGAGACAGCAGAGTCCTGAGGCGGGGAGTGATGGCATGGCTGCAAAATGGCAGCTCAGGGGCAGCTGCAGCCAAGACTGAGGTGGGTAGATGAGGAGACACAGCAATGGTCCCTTGGGTGCAGCTCTTGAAAGGCGGAGCAGTGACTACTGCTTCTGAACCCAGGGAATGGGGATTTTTTTGATTCAGAGAGTCTGTCGGTGACAAGGGAGGTAGTCAGAAGGAAGCCCATGGTCAGAAGGGTGGGGAATTCCTGTTGCTGGAGCTGCAGACAGCTGTGATGCAATACTGCGGCACCCACCTCTCTGACATCAGGGCTGCAGGGCTGTGCAATAAGGCAGCAAAACATGTGTCTCAAAGAGGTGGCTGCTTTAATGCCACTAGTGATCTAGTGTAATCTACAGTGACCAGCTATGGCCAAACATGGTCAGAGAGGGCTGAGGAAAGGGAGCAAAAGTCCATCAACATCCAGTTGAGAGAAAAGTCTTAGAGAACAGAAATTGGATCCAAAACATCTCGTGCCAGGGCTCCAGGGACACCTGCAGCTCTGACAATCCCTGCCAGTTCCCTGGGGCTCCCCAGAGCCCGGCACCCCACATCAGCCCCCAAGGCCACCAGCCCCTGCCTCAGCCATGCTGCAGCATCAGTCTCCAGCTCCCCACAGCCCTGCTCAGCCATGGGCCCCATCAAGCCAGGTGCACCTGCAGACCTGGCACATCCTGTGTGTGCCCATCCCATGGAAGATGCTCAGGACTGGGGCTGCTTCCTTCTGGCTGGAGTTGGGAAGACCCTTTCTGCTTTCTGTCCCATTGTGGCTTGTGAATGTCAGTGTCTCCAGGCTTGAGAAATTTGGTAGGTGTCTGGGGGGAGTACACAAGGTATTATCTCACTCTGCAAGAGCTGCAGGGAAAAGTAGCCACCCCTGATAATCCATATAGTGTGCAGATAAAACCAGAGAGCTCTCCTAGAGCTTGTGGCGTTGGGATAACAGTGCAGGCACAGTGCTCCAGCCTGAAGAGATGACTGCAAGACACTGGAGTACAGTCAGTCACAGGACGATACTACAAGAGCAATTCTACAGCTGGCTGTCTCCAATCCAAACATTAGACTGAATAGACTTTTTTGTCAATAAAAGACAGATGTTCAGGTGTCTAAGCCTTTCATATGAGGCTGAATAAAACCTCTTGGAAACAAATATTTGCCATTATTTATCATGTAAATTATTTGTGTCCCTATGGTTAACTAGGAAGCTGCGTAAGACAGCAGGCAGAGAATTTTCTTGGGGTAGACTTTTTGTCAGACCTTTCTGAGCAAAACACGGTATGAATCATTTCCCATTGCAAAACGTTCCTGATGTATGTATTTTTTGTCATCTTTGTTTCTGCTCAGGTGTCACCAGGGTTCTTCGCTGGCTGAAAGGATCTGAGAAGCAGATTGCCACAGTGGAAATTCAGTCAAGCCAGGTGTACATGTCTTCAAGAGAGGTGATGAATCCTGTGTTACAAGGATAAATGAGGTCAGGATTCACAAAAGAGAACCAGGTACTGCTGAGCCACGGATATGCTGGTCCTGTTGCACTCTTCTTTAACCTGGGGATGGTTGTATGGTTCGCCCTAGCCTGGACTACTGCCACTGCATGTTTCTGGCAGCACAGGGAGGGGGGGAAACCTGTATGTTAGATTTTACAATGGATACTTATTCTTGGAAACCGATTCTTGTTTTCTCAATTTCATTGAATTTGGATGCCACTTAAGAGTTAATAATATCTAAAGCTCCACTGAGAAGCTAGACATTTCTTGCTGAAGAACACCCTCACTTCCTATAGAACAAAGCAGTATGTATAGTGAGTATTTCTCCAACATGATTTCTGTGATTTGAGAGAGGAATTTACAGACATTGGAGAACAATGTGCAAAAAGGGATTAAGGCTCTCTTATGATCAGTGCAATAACATAAGCATCAAGCAGTCACTTCAGGGAGCTGATACACAATGCTACAGGTATCGTGTTTGTATCTCCTTGAGGAGGATGTTTTTATATATCAGGGATTCCTTGGGGTGGGGGAAAAAAAAGAGAAAATGCCTGTGCACAGAGAAGTCTAAGCCAGAGGTCATCAAAATTTTATTAAAGAAAGGCCTTCAATGGCCAGAGCATCTGGCAGCTGGTCTTATAGAAGAGTGTACAGTATTTGTGTTCAGTAGATGTTACACTGAAAATGGACTTTGGGAAAGGTAGCATATAAAAATCTCCCAGGGGCATATGGTCCTAAGGGTTAATAAAATCTTTTTATTTTCTATTGATGTTTATGTGCTTCAAAATGGCTAACTGTAGGTTTCATCCTAAGTGATGCTAGACCACTGAAATCAAGCAGTGTTTTTGTGAGTCTTATCAAAACTCTTGTGCTTTTGGATAGACTGAAAATAGAAAGAGAATTGCAAATTTTTTTTATAATATACATTTTATGGCTCTCAAGCTGATTCTCAGTGGGTGGAAACAGGTAGCAGTGCAGAAAATAGTCTGTTACTGGTAACTGAACAAATGTAAATATAGATGCAGAGTATAAAAGCTTTCTGGCAAATGTAGATCTGGTTCCTAAGATAGAAACGGCAGCACAGCAAAGCAGAGCTGAAGTCCATCCATGCAGGTGTGCTGCCTCTGAAGGAAGCCCAGTATCAGCAAATTCATCTGTAGAAAGCAAACAGAATGACTTTCTGTCCCTGCTTCAGTTTGTGTGTGGGCTATTAAGACTGAAGGGGGAATTATGTGATTCAGGCACAATATGGAACTGCCTGACAGATTGCAGACAGATGTAAGCTTGCTTTGCCTGTGCTCTACACTGACTGAAGCTCAGCTAATATATTCTGTTTCTCTGTCAGGCTTATTGCATCAAGCTCAGCATTGTGCTGATAATGCAGTCACGTGGCTTCTGCATCCAAACTGGCTTGCTTCCTACCAGCTTGAAGCAAACTTGCATCTGTCTTCACAATATGATGTAGACATAACCTTTTAACAGGCCAGCGCTTCTCAGCCTGCCTAATGTGGAGCTGGGACATGCTCTAAGCAGAAGGAAAAGGATCAGAGGTTGTTCAAACTCTTTAAAGTAGAAGGGATTTGAAGATACATGGCAGTACATAGGCAACCTGCAAGGGGTTACAGTGAGCAGGAACAGATGGTGTCTTGATTGACAAGTGGAGATGCCGAGAATCTAAGTATACCAAACTAACTGTGTCCCTGGAAGCAGAAAATTGAATAGTGTATATTTCACCTAAGCTTGTTACTATGGCTATTCCCAGACTAGCAGATTACACCCGTGTGTGACTGTCCCTCTGTGTTTCTGTGATATGTTCCCTACTTGTGATAAAGAGCAACCAAACAATTTGATTACTGCCATGCTGATACAGATGCTTCGAGATATTTCATTTGGACACAATATGTCATTTTGTCATAAAAAAGGAAATATGGATTGCTCCATAAATTATACTGATTATAAGTCAGAGCATAGCAGGGACCAGTGAGATGGCTAGAGAATGCCAGAAAGAATATACCTTCTCCTTCAGAGAAGGAAAAAAATGTAACCCTTTTATTTACAGTATTAATCAAGATTTCTATATGCACTCACAATTAACCCTTAAGTGCTTTTTGCTTTAAATTTGAAACTTCAAGTAGGAGTTAGTTTTTTTAAAACTTTATTTTTTAAAAAAAACTGAAATAGAGAGAAAGATTCTAATGGGTTCTAAGTGCCCTACTTTGCTATAAGTCTCATTTTGTTTATGTTTAGAAGAGCTACCTGTACAGCAGTTATGATAAATACAAAAATATTGGGCAGACTCAAATTTCCTCTTTTTCCTAAACAGTGCACACCATTCCTATAAAATGGAAATGGATTTTTCCACGTTCTTTTTGTCCTAATATGTATTTTTTCCTATAAAATGGAGATGCTTTGCTAAGCTTAGGCAAATTTTCTTCAGTGTCAAAATGGGTATGTCCAACTAATTTTCCAGAGAAAAAGATGTCATAAGTGAAAACATAATCCTAACAATTGATGGAAATGAAAACAGTAATTCCTGCTACAATAGAAATGTTAATGTGTAGAACCTAACTACCGGTGAAAACACTAAATTATTCACTTGGATTTGTATGCTAAGAAAGATTGACACAATTTAGCCATCATTTCTTTTATAATGTTAATATAAAATCGCAAATATAGTTATTTATGAGGCCCTATACTTAATCTTCCATTTAGTTTGTAATTTACTGTTTAAAATTAATACTTGTCATGCCTCATAAAGTTTGTACACGATTAAGCTTTTTCCAGGACTTTCACTCATTGACCAAAATGCCCCTGTCCTGCTTTCCACTGTGGCAGAGCCTTTGGCTGTTCTGAGATTTCTAGTGCAGAGATCCTGACTGTTTTTACCTCCAGGTGACATTTGTAGTCTTGTGTGTTGTTTAAACCAAAGGACCTTTTCTATGAATAAAAGACTATATTAGGCTTCTGTGAAGTTAACACAGGTGGTTTAGTACCAAGGAGAGCATTCAAATAGTGTATCTCTTGGATGCTCTGCCAGATTGCTGTTACATTCTTATTTCAATTTTTATGAAACTCTTGCAGATAAAGATTTGATTTGAGATAACTTCTCTGAAAACCCAGAAGGACTTCTGAAGATTGCGATGATTTTACATGTGATTTATAAAGCAAAAACTTGCTTTTCAGTTTTGTTTTAATTTCCTCAAGCCTCTGTTGTGGTGTCTTATGCAGAGCAGTGCGAATATATGGTTTCAAGACTTCAAAACCGCAGCATAATTAGCAATGTTTCCTAACCAGCTGAACAAGTCACCTCCCACCTGAATACTGGAATCATTGCTTCTTCACTTAAGAGAAAGTGTGAAGGGTCCATACTTTGGTCCCACGGAATTTTTATCAACCAGTAAATGGAAAGAGAGCCTTGCTTGCTGCAGCAAAGCAGCCTGCAGTAGCAACATTTGCTGTGTTGGAGATGTGCTCATGCTTCTCCCTCAGAAGTTGCCATCTATAAGCAGTTGCCTTTCTGAGTGGTGAGAGATGGATGTCCTAGAGAAACACATTTAAATTTAATAATCTTATGTCAAGACCACTGTAAAAGAAGTGGATTTATCCTCTACTACTTCAGTTAAATACTCTACTACTTCCTCAGATACCGCAGTCTTGAACTGCCATTAACCACTAGATTTTCCTAAAAGTCATTGAAATCTTTCATGCTGTAACATAAAAAATTACAGTTTTGTCCTATCTTCAGTCACATGGGAATTTATTAATTCAGGTTATTTTGCAATAATCTTTTAAATATTAAAAAAAATTCTTACATCCCCCATTTTCTAAACTAAATAAAACTGGTTTTTTCATAACTTCTCCTCTTGCTTTCCCTGGACTTTTTTCAGATGATCTCCATCTCTGTTAAAGCCTGTGATATATACAGCTGTATACAGAACTCTAGTTGACTGCCTCTATACACTGCCCCTGCCTTTACAAGGCTGGCTTTATTCCTGACATGTTCAGCTCTGAAGTTGGATCAGTAAAACACATACCTACAAAACATAATATGGAATACATAACAAAATGTATGTAGCACAGCAAAGTAAGGTTCTGTAGCAATCTTCTTTGTAGGTTTGGTTTTTTTTTAAGAGAATGTAGATAGACAACTGAGATCTTTCAGTCAAATAAAAGTGTTAGTAACTGATGAGATGTATAGGAATGGATGATGTGTATAGAAAAGGTGAAAGGCACAAACTGGCTTTGGTATAACACTAGTACTGAGCAAAATGTGGCAGCAGGTGTGAAGTATTTTGTAAGACCCTGGGGCAGGTATAAGGAAGTAGAATATGATGTGGAAATGGAAATGAAAACAGTTAAAGGACTTAAGAGAATTAATATGCCTACCATTCAGTACCCAGCTCATTTAGAAAATTTCAGGTGATTACACCCCATACCATGAAAAATTAAATTCTTTAATCTTATTCTAAGCAAAATTTACACAGGTATCAGTGTATTTTCCCTTGCTTCAAAGTTGGAATATCTAAATACTCAGGACTTCAAACTTGGTTACTGAAAAATAGGTGAGCTGACTGTAGAGAATAAGCCTTACATTACCTTGCATTGAGTGTTTACTCCTTGAGCCATGTTTTAGAGGAAATGGAGAATCCCCACAGGTTAAATGTTTCCCTCCACTTCATTTGGATGTATGCTAGGAGATCATAAACTCAAGCTTTTCTGAGTTCAAGTCAGGAGAGCATATTCCTGTCTCTGTCACTGAACAATTAAAAAGAACCAGTAAATCTCAAGTCCTTCTCCCCTTCTTAGCCAAGGGGGTGAAATATGAGTGTTAAAACAAGTGACCAGTGAGAGAGAAAGTGATAATAGTGTTCAGAAATGGAAAAACAGTGCTGAAAGCAAGTTATAGTCATTTCATTTTTCCTGATTTCTTTGATGCAAAGCTATTTGTGGAACAGGGAAACATAGTCTAGGGGGACAGACCCTGATGCAGCAATAGTTTGCCTGAAAGGAATCTACTTCTTGCTTTGCCCAGTTCCCTTCTCTCATGCTTCTCTGACAGTTCACAGATTAGTTCACTGCCATAAGAAATGGGTCATCTCAGCAGCATTGTAGCAAATGCAGCAGACCAAAGCAAGGACTTGGGCTTCTGAGCCTTCCCAGCTCACTCCGGGAACCAAAGGTCAGCCAGCTTTCCTACTGACACAGCTCAGTACCCACTGCTTTGGTGGGTTTAGGGCTAGCAGTGGTTAGGGTGGTTGTCACTGAAGACAGTAATCTCTCCCTGTGCTGAAGAGACTCTTGGATCAGGGGCCCTTTCAGATTTTACCCCAGCTGCCTGTCCTCCCCTGTCATTTACTCTGGAGTTGGAGTTTTTTTGCCTCCTCAAAATGGAAGCTTTAATTGTCCTTGTGTTAAACCCCATTGCAGTTACAATACATGTAATTAGATGGCCTCAGGCAAAAACTGAGTCTTCCAATAAATTGGCATTATTATTGGCTGCTGGTCTACTGACCCACTGCTTTTCATCTCTTGCATTTATTCCAAAAATTGAGCAACAATCTAAGTGGTTTTGTATTTCCAGAATGTGATAAGGAAGTTTATGTAGACTTCTACGTACTGCCCTATGAAATTTGTCTTTAATGCACATATCCAGTAGGCATATAGTAGAACAGGCATTAAATGTAATGTTCAGTACAGACGGCCAAAGGAAGTGTGTTTAGAAAGCATGGCTAACAGTGTAGGGAAAAAATTCCATTTTGTTTCCTGCAGATATTAAGTCTGACAGACTGTTAGTTGCATGATCATTAGCTAAAGTGAGCTCCACAGCAATGCCTGAGGCAAAATAATAATAATATGGTGGCAGATGCAGCAGGAACAGCAAAAGTCAGCAGCACCAGTTAGCAATTCTTTTGCTTATTACCAGAACGTTCAGATTCCAGCCAGAATCGTTAGACTTGTTTTTTTTATTAATTTGTCTTTCTAAATCCTTCCTGTCTTCAAGTCTTGCATCTTTGTTGAATTCAGTTTTTCAAAGCAATACCTGCAGACCATATATTTCATTTTTTCTGAACAAGCGTATGGGTAAGGGTAGTATTTTATGGCCTGCGAGAGTCTCTGTTCTATAACAGCATGCATTGTTCAGTTCCTAATTACTGTTGCATTTTAAAAATAATTTATGCATCTTTATTATTAGTACTCAAAAATATGATGTAAATTCTGTGTCCTGGTGCCTATCCCTAGGACTGGAACACAAAATTACACCAAAAACCTATCCATAAATATAAAACAGCTCTTTATTTTCTCCTTGATATCCTGAAAAAAAAATGGAGGAGGATAATAAAGATTTAAATACATTCTTTGTGATCTATATTTCTTACACTGTTGTAACAGTTACAGATTTTATAGGTTTGCTCAAAGTCAACCAAATGTGAAACAACTTATGCAGACTTGTGTTCAGTCCCTGAGGGTCATATCCATGAAGAACCATGAAGTCATATTTCATAATGACATATCTGCAATGCATGGCTAAGCCTTCAAATTTCACAGGAGCAACAAGTTATTATAGTCTTATTTTATTTTTTACTTCAGTTCTGAACTGAAATCAGACAGTTCTCCACATTATTTAAAATTTCTTCAGATACTTTCTGGTCTCCCACTGTCCTCTCAAGAGTGAATCAGTTCAGCAGCACCTCTCTAACCATCTCAGTGTCATGCTGTGCTGTGAGAGACTCTAAGACACCCTTCATAATGTGTTTGGAATTGGGATACAGAGCCCAGAAAACTATGCCAGGGAGTGGGTATGTGCATTGTTCAGCCTCGAGAAGTCTCTGTGAGGACCTCAGTGCAGCCTTCCAGTATTTAAAGGGGGCTTATAAAAAAGAAGGGAGAATGATTTTTTACACAAGATGATTTTTTTACAGTGGGAATGTTTTTAAACTGAGGGAGGAGAGATTTAGATAAGATGTTAGGACGAAATTCTTTACTCAAAGGGTAATGAGGCTTTGGGCCAGGTTGACAAGAGAAGTTGTGGATGTTCCATCCCTGTAAGTATTCAAGGCCAGGTTGGATGGGGCCCTGAGCAACCTGGTATAGTGAGTAGCATTCCTATTCATGGCAGGTGGTTGGAACTAGATGATCTTTCAGGTCCCGTCCAATCCTAACCATACTCTGATTCTATGATTTAAATCACTTTCCCTTCAACACAATGACTAGTCAAGGCATGAGCAGTTACTTAATTCTTTACTAATACATAAGTCTCATGGATGTTGAAGAATTTTCTCCACTTTTCTTTTAGGAATGCATCAGAAGTCCTTTATCTTCTGCTATCAACCAGGGTGCCTGCAGTCTGATCTAAAAAAGCTTGATCACACACACAAAGAAAACTCCAAAAACCCAGGTGCTAGACTGGACTGATTTTAAAGTGATATTTGACAGAAGTGACTAAATGATGGATGCTCCTTAATTAGAGCATGTGTACAAGCACTTGTGATTTCTCTCAAGATGTATTATTAGAAATTTTTCAGCCACTCGTGTTTATGTTTTTATGAAGTTTCTGGGCAATAGCACAGTGTCAGCTATTTAAGCTTACTAGTCAACAAGTCATAGGACACCCAGTCTCTACCTCCCCCAGTCTCATTACAGCTTCAGTTCTTGGGTCCTGCATGTCAATAGACAAATTTAGAACTGAGCCTGTAGGAGGTCTTTGAGATGGAAGTACACAGTTCAACAGGAAGGGATTTACCTGCTCTCCTAAACTCACAAATGTGTGAGCATTTCTTGCAAGAGTAACTGCTATGCTAATGCCAATTCATTAGCCATGAATACTTGCATATGTAGCTTCCTAAGAAATGAAGTGTAAACACTGCTGTCAATCAACATTTTAAGCGACCAAATGTTTGTGGAAAGCAAATTCAAGATATTATGAACATGCTGAAAGTGAATTCACCCTGAAATTTTGACACTTTGTTGTGAAAGTGTTTGCAGTGCTGACCCATCTCCATCCGGATTCTTTTAAAACACTTTGGAGCTATATCAGGGCTATGACTTTTTTTTCTTTTTTTTTCTTTTTTTTTTCTTTTTTTTTTTTTCCCCCCCGGTTCTAAAATCGGTCTTGTAATAATAGAATTGTGAAATTTGCTGACAGATTTCCCACTGAGCTACAATGGGCCAAAGCTGCTATTTTAAGCATCCTTGTGAGAAAAGTGATTAGTAGTATATGCACTGAGCCCTTATTCCACAAGATTTGGTGCAGGATCTCTGCTTCATGCTCAAGTTGCAAGAAACATTGAAGAGGAACTCCACATAAATGAATGGATAGAAACATTGTGACATGTTTGGAAAAGCAAGTTACTAATTTTGTTAGTAATAGCTGAAGATTACTCAGAAGAGTTCAGCTCTAGTCAGAATCTCAGCTGATGAAAATGGGCAGAAATTCAATGGGTTCATCAGGGTTATAAAGATTTTACACTTACTCAAGATTAGATCTGACATCTAAATGTGAATTTATTTTAATCACAATTCAATCACAAATGCTGTCAGTTGAATACCCTTACATTTCATTGTTCTGCAACAAAGACAACACTGTTTTCCATCTCTGTGTGATCAACTTGAACCAACTGAGAAGGTGGTTTCACAGGCAGTTCGGCCAAGTTTAGATCATCTAAACCCTTTGGTAGATGGAAGACTTTTGAAAAAGATGTATTTTTTTTAATTTAATGCCTTCTGCACCTAGAAGTTGAAAAAGATTTTAAGGGTGGTCATTCAGATCACCCCATCCTAAAAAGGCCTGGGAAAGGAGGAGGTTTTAAAAGAGTGATTAGGAGTTTTAGTTACTGCACTGTTGAGATCTGAAGTATAGTGAGCCAAGTTAGTTTCGTATTTCTTTTCAGTTGAGGCTGGATTTAGCTGGAGATTATCTCCTGGCATTGCATGAAGCTAAATATGATTCAGAAGGACATTGTCTGTAATAACTTCAGTGGGTTTGTGCTTACTTAATTTTATTTTGTCAAGATCAAATTAAGTCAATTCTAGTCCATTAGGGAGGTGTGTGCCTGAGGAGCTTGGGGATGTGGAAGGGAGAATGAGCCTTTGGACTGCATGGATGCTAGCTCTAACTGCTTTCGTACCTTCTTCCCCGGGGGGGATGGAAAGAATGATGGAGCACACCAGATTTTATCTTTATGTGATACTTACTGTTATTAAAAGGGAATTTCAGGGTGTGGATTTAACCCTCAAAATTATATGTCAGGTAGAATACATTCAGTACTCCCTGGTGAGTCTTGCTCTTTGTTCTCCTTTATATCTGCCTTTATCCACTGGTGTTCTCCTCAATGTTATCACAAATGGAGAAGTTTGGCCTTCTTCAAACCCCCATGCTTTTCTTTGTCCCTCAAGAAAAATCTCCTTCAATGTCTTTTTTCTACTCTTGTCTTGTTCCTGGCTAACTCCTAGTTTTTCCCAAATGCTGGCTTACACAACAGCTGTATACTACTTATCACTCAGTGTTTTATGATCTGAAGGAAGGGATTGCTCTTGAGTATGCAGCCTTTATAATCTGGGGTGGAAGAGATTAAAATGAGCAACATCCAGTCGAACACAGGGTTTAGGTGGGTTTTTTTGGGTTTTGTTTTTGTGGGACCCACCTCCCTTTTTTGTTTGTTTGGGGGGTTTTGTGCTTAAAAGTGGTGTATTTTACACTTTGGGGTACCTCACATGAACTAAGTCTCCCAAGGTTAAAAATATCCAAGACCACCATATGGATAATACCCTGCAACTTTAGTACAGAATAAATTAGTTTAGGCTGAAAGGGTGTTTGGAGACAAGAGGAAGAGGCAGAGTTTAGTGCTTTTTCTCACTGCGTTTTTCTTGCACTAAAACTGGCATACCCAGTCTCTCATGTAAATTTATCACATGCCCATTATTTGTTCCAAATTAAAGAAAACATCTTTTTTTTTCTCTTTTTTTCTTGGGAAGTGTTAAAGACAAAGCCCCAGTCTCCCTTTCCAAGCCTGCCTGCCTGCCTGCCTTTCTGGGCAGCCTGCCCACAGTACAGGATCCTTGTTTATGCCAAGGAGGGCAAAACAGAGCAAACAGAGCAGGCTTCTGTAACATCCACAGCTTTCTGGGCATCAGAGGACAGGCTGGCCCTGAGCCAGGGCACAGGGTTGCTGCTGAGCCCACCACCCACAGCTGGCAAAGGGGGTCCCCAGTGCAGGTGCAGGCAGGGAAATTCACACCAGACATGTAGAGGGTGAGGGAACAGAGTAAGTAAATGCAAAATGGCAACAGTGGGAAAAAACCCAGAAAGTTGTCTCCTGCCTTTAACAGTGCTGCAGAATCCTGGGTTTCCCTGTGGTCACCTCAGGAAGCATTCCTCTCTGGGCTTTTACTGGGCCCACATAGCTGCTTCTTGAAGGTTGTGGCTTACCATCTTAGCTAGATCCTAACTATATGTTTGACTCCACATGTTGTCTTGCCTGCCAGAAAATAAAAATCAAAGCTCCCTTTCTTTGTGGGTCTGGAAACTGTAGCCTTGAACTGCGTTTTCAGTAATTGCAAGATTTATTTTTGTGTTGCTGTACATTAATCACATTGGAATGGGAGGAAGGCAAAAATAGAGGGAAAAGTGCATAATTATTGAGCAGGGAGAATAAAATCGAAACATTCATATCTAATTTTCTAAGAATCTCGAAAACAATGGTTCAGTTTGGGGGGGAAAATAGTAGAGGTAGCAAGCTGCCAAAAAAGTATATAAAAGCAAGTCAAAACTGCATGATGCAAAAAGGCATGATGTTCCTTTAAAAAGTTATATGTAATCACCAGGATACCTGACTAGCTGGTACATAACATGTTTGTATAAGCATAGTAACTCTCCTACTGAGAGAAACACTGTGAGTCAAACAAGAATATACATGCTTTGGAAATACTTTTCCAGAATCATGCTTCTTGTTCCATTAGTCAATCTGGTGCACTTTCAACAGGTAGAAAACTGTTGAGCCTTAAATGAAACAGTCACAAGGAAAATAAAAAGAGAACCTAACCAGGGTTAGAAGTTTTAGAAAATCGAACTTCTGCTGAGAAGAAAATAGGAGGACAGGATATGATCCTGCTTGGGTCAGCCTTAGAGGCCCTCAGAATGCTGCTGTAGTCCAAGCCACAGAAATTCCCATCATTTATCAAGCGAAGATAAAGCTGCAATAATCTTGCAAAGAAAAAAAAAAACCATAAAGAATAAAGAAAGAACTGAAAGCAGTAGAACTATTGCAAAGAAGTAAGTTTTCATATCTTTCTAAATGTCTTCAAGTCTGTTATGCCTGAC
Organism: Xenops minutus; assembly: GCA_035221455.1. Lineage (NCBI taxonomy): Eukaryota > Metazoa > Chordata > Aves > Passeriformes > Furnariidae > Xenops > Xenops minutus. The sequence goes on along the minus strand of JAWWEE010000105.1, from coordinate 58,010,539 downwards.
TTGCTATTCCCTTTGTCTTTTCTGGAAATGAAGTTCATTTTTCTGGATAATGTCTTGTTGCCCTTGAGGTAAAAAATAGAGCAGCAACATAAAACCAGCCATGAGGAAAGGAGGGATTCCCAGTAAAGACTCTGAAATCTTGCTCCCACAATGGTCAATGCCATCTGTAAGCAGGGCAAAGGTAGAAGGGCAAGAGTTTTGGCCCAAAGTCTCAGAGAGAGCCTAAAAATTGCCTACTCCCTCTATGGCAGGGCCTTTTGCCACATTATATATGGGAGAAACAAATAAATCATGTGAAATCCTTTTTGCTCTAAAGCCCTCTGTAGTCACATTTTATGTGGGTTTGCTGGACTGGGTGGCAGCAAGGGGCAGCTGGAGCATCTGGCACTGCCACCTGCTCAAGGCTTCAGTTTCACTGCACTGGCTTGCTCTGTTTCAAAGCCACAAACAGAAAAATTTCCAATCCTTTTCTGGATAAAGTTGAGGGTGTTGTTGATGGGCCTAAAATATTGATGAACCATCAAGATTTTTTTTTCCCATACTCTGATTGATTTCAGGTGCCCAGTAAATATAAGAAAAGCCCTGCACATGTGAAATAGTTTCCAGCTAAAAAAAAGGGAGAAAAAAAAATCTCACAATGACAATCAAGAAAGACCTGGTACTTCCCCTGTTTAGCTGGCTGGAGAAGCTAAATTTCCTCCAAATCAAACCTGTTCCATTATTAATGAGAGCAAATGAAGTGCACCTGAGAAGTAAACAAGTGTTATGGAAGTCCAAACATCTGTTCCCAGTGGTTGTTGGAGATTGTGGCGTGCAAGGGAAGACATGAGTGACAAACTTGCTGAGCGACGGTACTGCCACAATAGAGCAATTGTGATTAACTTACCCTAAAGCTGTCTGTGAACTGGGCTCTCAGTTATAGATTTCAGTACATCTTAGGTGTTCAGGAAAGAACAATCATTTCAAGGATTTTACCGGTGCTTGGACTAAGGAACTGCTTTGTCTCTTTTGGTATGAACTGTGTTTTCAGAGCATGCTGCTGACCAGGCCTCAAACATGCAGCATGTCCTGTAGCTATTGAAGAACATATTGCTGGCTTTGATGCTGTCTTCAGCTGAATATTTGAATGCTTTTGGATTTTGAAATTGTTTTACAATACCTTGACAATGTGTTTGGGTTCACACATCTCAAAGGTTGCATATTTGCTCAGTCTTTTTTCCACAGACACTAAGGCTGAACAAGGACAGCCACTGTGGAGCTACAGGCAGCATCTGAACTTCCACTCAAGTGGAGCTTTGCTGTTGACTTTGGAGGGGCTGTCTTTCATCCTGAGGCTTTACATGGGGCGCAGAAAGAAGGAGCAGGGTTAGAATGGCCACCTGAAGAACAGACAGTGGGAAGAGTTCTGCCAGCCATGCTGTGACCTTCCTGAGTCCCTGCATCCTCCAGGCATGCCAGCATGCAGTGGGCATGGGTGTAGCATCACAAGGAAGTAGCAGTGCTTTGCACAGCCAAAGTTGTCACATGGCTCTACAGAGGGCACTGACGTAACCTGCCCCAAATCTGTACCAGCATGGCTCCACTGTGAACCTTTCCCTATCTCTGCTGGGGAAACAGGACCTGTTGGATGTTGTCAGAAACTAGTTAGCAATTAGTTATAAACAGAACTCCTTTTGGATTATTTCCTGAATTTCAGGGCTTACTTCTGGTTTTGGTTTGTTTTATTCCCTTTCACCTGTTTTTAGCTTGAACTTTTTGCCCCTTTCTCCCCATGCTGAGCTTGGGGTAACCTCCAGTCAAAGAGGTGATGATGTAGCCTTTCCCTGGAAGGGTCCTCCTGTTGCAACAGCGCTATAAATCTACTATTTTCTTCCTCCCTGCTATGCCCTCTGAGAACCAAAATACAGTTCCACACTCCAAAGTGTATTAATGAAAACTGTGCTTTTATAGTGATCCTCAAGATGTTTCTGGCATTTTTCTAAATTGGATGGGTGTGTTACCTCAGTATGGCAATTAATGAAAATTAAATATAAATTGAGAATTAGTATATGCCATCTTATACGATGTAGTCCTACCAGGCATTTTAAGCTGTTTCCTATAGAAGTCATTATTCTTCAATTAAACTATTTTATCTTTGTCAGCTAGTGTATAACCTGTGTTTGTTGGTTTTCCAATTAAAGAAAAGCTTGGCATCGTACCAGGGAAAAATCATGGCATCTGCAATAAAAATGCCAAAATCCTGGAAGCTGCTCCACAAGCCTGAGTATTATGTGAAAGCAGATGGTAGGAAACTGAGTACATAAGAAAATACAAGAGCTGTGTTTTGTGTAACTGTATTGCAACATTTTATTAAACGTAGATTTTCTTCAAGGTATGCAATATACTGGAATAAATACTAATACTAGCAATGTTCTCTGGAACAGGTGCCATTCTTAACATTTGTGCAATAACATAAATCTTCAGAAAGAGAGAAAAGATCATTGTGAATTGTAAGGATAATTTGGAAAGAACACAAAAAAATGTTGCCTGTTCAGCAATCAAGAAAACTCCAACCACTTCACAGGATGCTGTTTCCAACCTTCCTCCTGTGTAATGAAGTGAGCCAGAATACACACATGAACAAACACTTATTTAATAAATGTTGTCATAGATTTTCCAAGTGCATTAGTAATCCAATAAAATAATTCCCATGCTTCAATTAGATATGTGTGTATTTCCCCCTCCCTCGATCTAATCTGTACAAGTTGAATTACATCAGATAGGGCCATCACGACTCCTTGGACACAGACTGGCAGTTGTAAAGTAGCAGAGCACTGCACTCCTGGTGCAGGCAGAGCATTACAACCTGTCGAGTCAAAGTCTTAATCTTTTCTCAGTGTTGAGTCAGTGTTGAAATGGCAGTCAGAGCATGCACAGGCAGCAAGAGAAAGACTTGTTCTGGCTAATGGGAACACTAAAGGAGAAAAACTTCATTTGACTTTATAAAAAATGTAGAGGACTCTGCTAATGAGGAACTAAATTTAATGACAGTACTCATAAGAAAATCAGAAATAAGCAACATAAACATAAGAAAATCAGAAATAAGCAACATAAACATGCTATGAGAGGGGCTTATTTTAAACCTCCTATTAATTTTTATAAATATATTGTAAATGTTTTGACATAAGAAGAAACATGTCATTTTAATCTATGAACCTAGAGGATTCAAGACTCACAAATCCCATAGTAATATAGGAAAGATGGAAATCAGTCAAGTTAAAAAAAACCCCAAACAAACAAAACTCAAACATCTCGTTATTGCTGAATTGCTTAATGGTAAAATTGTTACTGCCATCAATATCCTATCTCTTATAATGATAACATTATTGTATAGTCTAATATATTCATCCAGGCATAGTGCAATATGAAGGACTATCAATTCAGAATAAATTCATAAGTAGTTCCTCCATTTCCCTTCTGCCAATAAGGAAGACCTGTGTTTTTTTCTTTTCATCTTTTTAGAAAAGAATTTCCTAAAAATGAAACTTACACAAGCACTGTGCTGTATTCTTTTGAATGATGCAGGGATATAGGGATGTGCAGCATCTGCTAGCAAGTATATCAGACTAGAGATAAAGTTGGGCATGTATCTTGTCGTAGAAACATGTGTGTGTGTGTGTTTTTACTAACAGACCATAGGCCAAAATCCTGTGGCCCAAAATCCTAGGGAGGAGAACTGAACTGGCAGGAGACACTGGCTCCAGCCATAAGAGAGTGCAATACTTCACTTAAAAACCTGTAGAAAGGCTACCTAATAGTATTTTTCAGAACAATTGTTGGCAGAAGTGTTTTAGGGTGTGATGGGGGTTACTAACTGCTAAGGAGAGGTATTTGTTTTCCACTGTGTAAATAGCAACTCCACAGAGGACTCATAGAAAGATGGAGGGGTTGTCTCAAGGATTGCTTCACTCACCCTAAAAACGTGCCTCCTCCCAGGAGAGCCTGCTCTCCACCCTGGTGCCTGTCAGTGCAGCCACAACAGCCTCTACTGAAGTGATGCTGTGAGAAGCACAGTATATAAACCCAACTGAAGTGCTGCAACAACGTTGCTGTGCTGCTTGTAGCTCTTATTCAGAATCAGCAGAAGCGATTCTGAATGAGTCTCACCACTGTGGACTCAATTTGGGCATCTTCTGCAAAAGCAAGAGGTTTGTTGGATAGCTCTTCTGAAGTGCCTCTTGCACTGTGTAGCAAATGTAGCTGCCTAAACACGGCTTGGAATTCAGCTCTGAAAGGGGAAGGGAGTCAAAGGAGATTTATTAACTCTACCTATAATTGCCTCATTTCCTAGTGCTACAGAGCTGTACTATGTATCATTCCAGGTATAATTTAGATGGATGAATATAAACACACTGTTGCTAGAAAAAATATCAGTGTGAAGTGCACCTATATATAAAAAAATAGTCACAGATAGATAATTCAACAAGAGGATATCTGAGCTGAAGGACCATTTCACACAGCACCAAACATTAGTTCAATCTTTTTCATAAGTCCTACCCCTAGTTTTTTCAGATTCACCTTGCATTTTCTAGAACAGCTGCTTTAAATGCAGCCTCATCATCAGAAAGCACAAAACTTAGCAGGTGTATCTTATCAAATTCAATTTCTGACTGTTTTTTCTTTGATTCATTAAGCTCCCATTCTCAGGATGATCCATGGCAGATTGCAATCTTTTCCCATTTACAATATACCAGGGACATTTAACTGTCTGTTCTTTAGAGATGAATTACTAATGTACTCCCCCACAGAAGCTAGCATATATCTACATGTGATTTCTTCAAATGCCAAGGCTCCTTTGGAGGTCAGTCTAGTGAATTTTTGAGAATCAATAGAGAGTGGTTTAGGAATAATAATTATTATAAATGCCCTAAATGATTAATGATTAATTTAACATTATCTAGGATGCCATATCTAAAATGGAAACATGCTACCATTTTTAAGTGCAAAATATTACAAGCATACCTCAATACCATGCTTTTCACATTGCATAGGACTAAAATTTAGGTAGAATTAATAACTTTCTTTTCATAACTCACATTTTAGGTAGTAGTGTGTGATGGAAGAGCATTTGTAGGCTGTGGGGCAGATGAAGATTGAACTATGTACTAAAATTCATGCATAAATTACTAATGGTACCCTATCGAAGGCTAATATATTGACTAACTCTCCTGTGAACATCAAACAGGTCAGTGCACTAAGAGGTTACTAACTAGCTGATGCCTGTGGTGTTTTTCTTATGGAGGTTTGAAAGGAAAAGAAAATAATCGTGATTTTTTTCAGATGGTATTTTCACTACTGCAAGAGCTATATGGGTTCATTTTGCAACACTTCTCTGAATTTCAATTTAGGAAATAGTTTTATTAAGTGCTGATACCCAGACTCTCGGTGGTGCTTAGAAATGTGCTAGGCCAGAATGATAGAAGAGCTTTAAATTTGAATACAGTTAAAAAGAGTAACTTGTGTTTATGGAATCAGACAGCATTTCACTCTCCTCCCATTACAATTAGGAAGTTAAATATAGGACAATATCTGTAGGTAAAAGTTCATAAATCATGTGTGCACTACCCAGTTCTTTGAAGCTTGTTAAATGAAGGTAATCTAAACAGGCAATTAAACAATTAAACCAGATTAACCAATATGTTGTACATGAAAAGGAAGTGTTGAAGCAGCCATGTCATTGTATAAAGCTTACTGAGCTGAACATCCTGGAAAATAACTTAAGCCTAAATGGAGGAGGAAATGCTAAATTGTGTCTTATACTAAAAATTACTACAGACAATCTCTTTTTTACACTTAAGAAAATGTCCTTACATGACCATGTTTTTTTAACCTGTGCAAAGTCTGGGTCAGGGAGTGGCTCTTGCTGCAGATATGTGAACATACTTAGGATAACGGGACTTTCATATTGGTAATATTGCAATGAATTATAACTATTTTGTATTTATGAACATCTTATGCTTGCATATAGAATATATCTTTTCATATGTTATTTATACAGAGCTGCTAAGTGCAGCAAAATTGCATGAATGCCCCAGAGCTGGATTGTTGTTGTACACATAAAAGCTTATTCATTTAAATTGCACATATTTAGAGAGAGCTTTTGGATTCTCCTTGTTAAAAATAGCTTGATACAGAAATACCCAGAGAAATTAGGACTGGAGGGCACTTCTAGGCTTGTCTTTACAAGAAATGGTGTCATGACCTCTTCTTTCACCCTGAGGGCAAATGCCATGGTGCAGTTGAATACTTTCCCCCCTAAATACGATAGCCTTGTCCACAGTGGATGTTGGAATGTCTTTGGAGATTAGGTTCCCAGGTCAGTGACCACTGCAGGGCTGAGCTGTAATGGGGATGCCAGCCGTAGCTTAATGAGTAACTGGGCACCAGTACTTGAGCCTGCTCCTGGCCCCAGAGAGCTTACCGGGATAGGTGTAGCCTGAGAGGCTCCAGGTTCATCTCCTTGCCTTTGGGCTGGATCAACTATCCCTGTAGAGAAATAAGTAAACAATAAACATTTGCCTTTATCTTTCTGAAAAACCTCTGAAGATGTGTATTCCATAGCTTCCCTAGGCAGTGTATTTTGCTATTTCTCTATCCCTACTGTTGGAAAATTTTTCATCACATTTAATCAAAATCTCCTTTGCTTTAGTTTAGGCTTATTATTCCCTGCACTCACCACATGAGATCCAGAGCACGTTATTTCCCTTAGCTTTATCAACACATCTGCATTTTATAAATTAAATATTTCTGCTTCCTTTAGTTTTTCCCTGTAGGCTATCAAAAAAAGGGCATGTCTTTTAAATGTCCGATCACTCCAGTTGCTTCACTTCAATTTCTGGCAAATTGGCCCAAACTCTTCTGGAGTCTCACACTCTTAACAGGGGCTTTACCATAGATTCTTACACAGCAAAGTTACCTCATGTCTCATATTCATGGCATTCTTTTTTACACATCCCATTGCGATGTAGCTTTTTTCACCACAGAATGTTTCTGAGTCATGTTCAGTCTGCGATTCAGATCCCTTGTTGGTCCTTGTTGGTAGAACTGCTGTCAAATTCACATTTTCCAATCATGTATTTGTTCAGCTGACTACTCCAGGTGAATACGGAGTGTTTGCATTTCTTTTATTGCATTACATCCTATGCTATACATACAAAACTGATGAACTGGTTTGATTGCTGCTCTACATTTTGCTGATGTCCTTTCCTCAATTCCTGCATCCTCCATATTTTTCATTTACTAGATTTTGAGTGGCAACTTGGAATATCCTTAAGGTTTGAAGTGTCTTCAGGACACTTATAAAAATCTTCCGGAAAGACACCTGAGCAGTTGAAGTAGTTCTACTTCTACTTCTTGTTTTGTTATCTATTCAAACCATAGCTGATAGCTTTTACTAGCAAGTCTTCCCAATTGTTTATGCTTCCTCCATCAAAGTAGCTTTTAGTTTGAAAGAACATGGACTTGGATGGCATCCATTACTTAATGTTTTAACAATTATATGCTCTTGGCATCTCTTGTTATATTCAGAGAGACCACAGGCTCTTCTATGCTAAGCAATCCAGTATGGTTCCTTCTTTCCCAAAGGAGGTAACTAAGGACTTAGGAAGTTTAGCATATTTATCTTGTACAACAACCAAGAATAGCCAGGTTTTAGCTGCACATCCATGCCAGTTTTTAGAAAATCTTGGCTTATTCTGCATACATTCTTCTGCAGAATGCTTTGAGATGCAGGGATGAGGGGACCTGAAGGAAAGCTGGACTATTGGCACCTAAATTTCTAAGTGATTGCTTTCTGTCTAGCTTTCTTTTCTTCTTCTTTTTTTTTCTTTCCCCACCCACCTCTCCAGATCCAATCACCCGAATGCCCTCACTCATGACTAATTGCCAAGCAAAATGGATAAAACACATTATGTCCCCTCTTTACAGGCTGGCCAAGCTATCCAGAATAACTTATTATCTATCTTCATTATTTCTTGAGTGCAAGTGAAATGGAGTGTGTAGCAGAGGTGACAGGTACCAGTCTGGGAAATGACTGATCCAGACAATTATTAATCTAGATATTGACTGTCTTTTTCTCTTACCCATAATTTCGTTTAATATTTTTGTTTATCTCTTTTTATGAACTAATACAAATACTTTGACTCATTTTCTCCCTTTGCATTTTACCAAAGGGTTAATACTTCTCTGTAAGCAGAGTGGGATTCAAGGGCAAAACAACAATCAATATTACTAGAGGCTGTGGGATGTTAATTGTCCAGCCCTGCTTCCTGGTTTGTTTTGCTGTTGGCTTTTTTTTCAAATCTTTGCCTTTATTGATTCCCTACCTCCCCACTAATCCCTTCCAGAAAAAAGGATGGCTGTTCACATCTTTCTAAATAAAAGTGACAGCTCAGATGGTAGTGCTGAGGTGAACAATCATAGGTTATTTGTACCAGGAGCTGCTGATGTTATTGAGGGCAAGTGCAACTAAACAGAGGTTACCCACTTCTTTAGTTGCTACCCATCCTCAACACAAAGTGCCATAATGGCACAGTCTGTGCATCCTGACATGACTGAACAGCATGCACCTGAGATGCTTGTACCTCATACTTGAGAGCTCTCTGAACTACTGACTGCTTTCTGAGATGCAACAGTGGGCACCCAGACTGCCTGCCTTTGCCAAGGGGAGCCCTTCCAGAGAGACCTCTGGCTCTAAAGGACCCAGCATCCTTTCACACTACTGGCACTGCAAGAGCAGCTGGGAGAGCCAGAGCAAAACAGCACCTGGGTCCATGTAAACTGCCAAGACATGCACTCATAAGGAGCCTAGAGGGCCAGTTTCTCCCCAAGGACACAGGCTGGGCAGCCATAGGCAGAACTGGGGGAATGACAGCATGCTCCTTTTGACAGCTGGTATACGGGGGTCCTAATTAGCCTTCTTGTCTGGGAGGAGCTACACAGGTGTATCATGTGGTCCTACACTCTGTACGTGAGTTTGGAGGAATTCCACCACAGAGAAATGGATACCACTGGCAGACTTCAGGGCATTGTGCTCCCTAGCCACTTGTGCTATAGGGAAGAAATGAGGCTACAGTCACATCCCATGCTCAGACCTTTGCTCTGAGACAGGAAGAAGTCCTTGTGCACACTTTGTGGAAAATAATGAGTGCATGTGTACAAACTTATTTTTCCCTCTATTTTTTCTCTCTCTCATGTAGCATTTGCCTTGTACCTGAATGTATCTTTGCCTGTGTAACTCATGACTACCAAATTACCTCCTCTTGAAATGCAAATCTTCCAAAGTTTCATTATCAGAGCATCTCAAGCTATAAACAGATAATATCATAAGCAAGAGGGACCAGAGCAAACACTCCAAAATAAAAAATATTTGATTTATGTCATTATTTTATCTGACTAGTATTAGAGTTACTGATTTGGCCATAGGTAATACAGCACTGGGTTGAACAATGAGCCAGTAGGTGCTCTCTACAAGAAAGAACAAAGGAAAAAGCAGCCCTTGGTAACAAACATTTGTATGAGCTAGACTCTGATGAGCATTTTAACAAAGGCAAAACAAACTCATAACACATGGGTTTGGAGCATCAAAAAGAAGACTGCAAGAACAAAACATTGGCAGTACTAAGAAAGATAGATTGACATGAGCACAGTGTCTTTGGAGTATGGAATATCAATATCACAAACAGATGAAAAGTGATTAAAAATGAAAACAAAATCATAATACATCTGGAGAGACAAGGAAGTTACCAGTCTGAAGGAGGGGCATTAATTAGGACATGCAAAGTAGAAAATCACTTAGAGACATAGAAACCATTAACAGCTCATAGCCCCAAGCTAAATTCAAATAGAAGACACAAAAATGGCACTTACACACATGGGCTACTGCTGTGATGAAAACAGAACTTAGTTCTGCAGTGGTGTATGAACTATGGCAGCATCCCCCTGATAAGCCAACTGCTTTGGCTTATTCATGAGGAGGATGGCAACAGTGATGCAGAGAAGGTAATGCACAGTACCCACACCATAGGGATGAAACCTCCTCCCAGCTGAGTGGAATGTCAGGGTTCCTCATTGATGAAACACTTTTCTCACACAAAAATAACATCAAATAACTCAGGATGGTATCTTCAGATGCCTCAGATGCTGTCACCAGGCACAAGTCGTCTATTTGACTGATGGAATTTTCCAATAATGGTGCAAAAGAGAAGCCCTGCAACAGTAAATTTCACTAGTGTGTCTGGAGTGAAATCTTACAGATCACCAACAAGATGTTATGCAGAGCTCTTAAAAGTCAGGATTAGCCAGTAGGCAAAGACTGTCAAGCATGGCAAAAATAATAGTCTATCATCACACACCTAGGAGATTCCCTAGCACCTCCTAACTTGAGTATTTTGTTAACAAGCCAAAGAATACAAGCATGAAATGACTCTTATGATTCTGAGAACATGTAAAGGCAAATGTGCACTTCAGGAAGGAAATAAAATCACCAACTGGTGTGTACTTTGCAGTTTTAAACAATTCTGGGTTGCCGAAAATCTCCAGCTATGAGTTTTCCACTCAACTCCCAGTTTCTTCCTGAACATATCATTACATGAAGCAGAAACCACGTGAATCCCTTAAAATGTCTCAGAGAAAATAACAGATACAAAAAAGAATGAAATTTCATGACACATACTGGTTTATTCCAGAGTTATTTCCAAAGTTGTTAAGAAAAGAGCATGGAAATACCTAAGTTGCTATGAAACAATGGAAAGTCATGGAGAACACACAAGCTGCAGGGGTCCTTCCTTCAAGCAGCCCCTGGGGAAGGAAAACCCATGGAGAGCAGTATTAAAAAAGGAGGTCTCGGTTTTGGACAGTGTAGTATTTGACAGCACAGGAAAATGAGAATTCAGACTATCACTGAAGATAACAAACCTAAACTTTGTTTCCTAAATAGCAAGCTTGCCTAGAGAAGCACCTCTTAGCCACAGAAATGAGTCAACGCTGACATTTGTGGGCAGCATTGATGGGAAGTATCAATTGTTTAGGAAGAGAATACACGTGCTGTCAAACAGGGTTATTAAAGGTGAGCAGGCAATTAACACTCAGGGCCTTGAATCCTCAAAGGTCACTGCCTAAGCCTCCTGAAAAATTAGTCCAGATGCCCTTTATTATTTCCTTTGACTGGAAAACAGATAAAGACCATGTGATATATGCATGGGAAGTGGATACAGCTTCACGTTGCTTACATTCACAAGAGATTTCCACATCCAGTCTTTCGGAAAGAAACATAGGGAAGTGCAGGTTATGCAAATGTTCCTCTGCCTTTGGTGTTTCCTATTTCATATTGTCTGTACTTATCCTGTCACCCAATACAATGCTTTTGTGAGAGAGATCTAGAAAGATCACACTGAAAGAGCACAATATTTCAGTGGTGTAGTATTTTATTTCCTCTTTGGTTTATCAATCAACTATTAACTTGAGATGAAATACAGCATTGTGATTTTCATTCAGCTGCTGGAAGACCCTCAGCTATGAAGCCTAATCTTTTATGCCCTGAATTAATTCCTTAAAGTAGGTCTAAAACTAGGGCTGAAATGTTGGGGAGGATTGTTCTTCCCTCTGCCACCTTAACTCTTGTCTTTGTTACGGATGTAACTATTAATGGTTCCATTGTGGTATGGAGAAGTATTTGTGAGGAAACTTCTCTCTCCAAGAAATGCTCTCCCATGCCTCCAGCCACTCAGGAGTAAAGTAGAGACTGTGCCCACACTGGACTGCATTGCTCATTCCCAGCATGTTAGCAGATCTAAACGTTTTTGCTCAACTTTGACTTTTGAACAACTAGTTCTTTCTTTCAAATGAAGCAAAATCATTGCAGGAAAGATTCTTGGCAGCGCTTTTTGCTCTGGCTTCCTGAGGAATGCGCTCGCTTTAAAAACTGAATGAAAAACCAATGACACATAAAACTGCCTTATGACAATGCTGGCAGTTCTACTCGTTTCTCATCCACCTACATTTACCAAGCACTATGCATTATGTTAGAATTGCAGCTTTGAAATGATAACCTCTGAGGACATGCTTTTTAATCAGCAGTGTCTCATTTTCTCCTTTAAGAGCGTTGCAGAAGTGCTATTTGAATAGCGGGTACCAGATTTTAAACGTCTACAGTGATTATAATGTCCTATGAATGACAGTATTAAAAAAGTCCTTCAGGTGAGACCTTCTGGATTCTCACACTCAGAGTCAATGAGAATATTTTAGCCATTTGTACCCCTGATATTTGCTACTGCAGAGATCAAAAATCTCAGTATTTTCCAGTCAGCTTAGGTCCCATGTGGAACATCTCAATGTTCTTCTGGTTCCAGAAAACATTCTATTATGGTGACAGTTTGGATATTCCTGCTTTATATGCCATGGAACAAGTATGATCCTTAGTATGGATTTTAAAAGCCTCTTGAGCAATATTTACCTTATTTTGCATTAATCCATTTTTTTTCTTTCTCAGCAACTGAAAACAAAACCACTCTGTAAAGATCAAAATGTTCCTGCTCTAAACAGGAAATGTTTCAAGTTTTGTGGCTGAAAACGTCAGCACCAGATTTCCAACATGACATGCAGAGCTGAAGACCCAAATTATAGGCCACTACAAACACAAAAGTTTAAAAAACCAGCCACTCCCCTCTTTCAAAAACTCTTTTGTATCTTTTTGGTTTCTCTAAGAACAAATTGTTGATGATGGTATTTTCCTACTGTGTTTACACAAGCCCAGAGTTATAAAAGTCAGGCAGGCAGCACTACACAGCTGCAGCTGGAAGTCAAGATTCACTTCGGTAATGGTTGTCCCCTGGATAGGGCAGGCTTCTTGCACAAACTCAGATTTGTGGGATGTGACTTTTTCTGAAGCTCTGCCTGCAGCCCAAGCTTTAAGTGTGATCTACACTGATTCCCAGTTGCAGTTGCTCAGTATCTTTGAAAATCACATGGTCCCTACATGCAGATAAGGAGCTTAACTCCATATGCTTTGCTTTGAAGAACTGGTGCTTTTTTGGATGAAAATCTAAAGGCTATCATAGCTTTTCAAGACCAATAATAAGATTTTATCTTATTACATTATCATCCCTTCAGCAGCGCAAGCTGAGTTTTACCTAAATAGCTTGATGAGGCTCAGATGCCTCATGCTAGCCTCTTGCTCGGTGGTGTGTCAAGTGCAGAAAGCAGAAGAGGCTGAGATGCCACTGCTACTGCACGGCCATGCCAAACAGCAGCAAGGATCTGACTGAAGCAGAGACACCCAGGTAATTATGGCTGGTGATCCATGCCTCCTTCCCCTCTGCCCCTTGCTGACCTAAGAAAACCACCCCAGGTCAGTGTGTGTAGTGGATGGTCCCCATAGACTTATCCAAGCTTTAGGACATCAGGCACTTCCAGTCCAAGGTCTGCACGTGCAGGAGATTGACTTCTGCCCCTTCACAGACAAACCTCTTTGCTAACATGGATGGCCTGGGGTCCCTAACCAGCGTTAGTATTATGTTGGCTGCTTACTTGCCGTCACAGGCACATTTTGGTGCATACGACGGGCCATCGGTGATTTCACTCAAAGCCTCCTGAAAGACACGAAGATGCTGAAAGCACTGGTGCTAACCTGGCATTTTAGAAAAAGCCACCTCCACACGGCTAATCGTTACACTGACTGCTGATAGTCCGAGATATTTGCTGTTTGGGTTCACTGTCCTGGAATCATTCATACACACAGCCTTCACGAAGAGAACAAAACGATCGCATTCAGCGTTTTAATGCTGCAGGTATGCAGCATTTACAAATGGAGTGTGTACGGCGGGGCAACGCTGCATTTCCTTCCAAAGGAAAAAAAAAAAAAAAGAAAAGAAAAAAATTTAAAGAAAAGCCATAAACCACCCAGCAAGCCGAAGCCCCCGGGGAGCGCCCTGCCGCGGACACACGCCTCTCCGCCTCCGCCGGCGGCGGCACCAGGGGCGGCCCAGAGGCTGCACGCGGTGAGCCCGTGCCGAGCCGTGCCGTGCCGTGCCAAGCTCAGCCGAGCCCAGCCGAGCCGTGCCGTGCCAAACTCAGCCCAGCCTAGCCCAGCTGTGCCCTGCCGTTCCGTGCCGAGCTCAGCCGAGCCGAGCCGAGCCGTGCCGTGCCCAGCCGAGCCGAGCCGAGCCGAGCCCAGCTGTGCCCTGCCCTGCCATGCCCAGCCCAGTCGTGCCGAGCTAAGCCGATCCGTGCCGTGCCGTGCCGTGCCGATCCGTGCCGTGCCGAGCCGCCCCGCCCCTGGTGTGTCCCCGCCCCCGCCGGTGCGGACCCACCCCCGGTCGGCGGGGCCGCTGCGCCGCCGAGCCATGCGAGGCTTTAAGCGGCAGGTGCGGGGGAGCGGAGCGCAGGCAGAGACACAGACACAGGCACGGGCACCGGCGGCTGCTGCGGCGGCCCGGCGGTAGCGGCGGGCGGGCGCCTTTGGGCTCGGCGGAGCGGAGCATGTCGGTGGCGACCGGGGGCAGCGAGGCGGCGGCAGCGGGCGGCGGCGGCGGGAACCGCGTTTTCTTCCAGAGCCCCCGCGGCGGCGGCGGCGGCTCCTCCGGCAGCACCTCCCGGGAGGACCCGGTGTCGGCGGCGGCGGCCGTGGTGCAGGTCCAGCAGCGGCGCCACCAGCAGGGGAAAGTGACGGTGAAATACGATCGGAAGGAGCTGCGGAAGCGGCTGGTGCTGGAGGAGTGGATCGTGGAGCAGCTGGGGCAGCTCTACGGCTGCGAGGTGCGGGGCCGGGGTCGCGGGGTCCCCGGCGCGGTCGCTGCCGCCGCAGTCCCCTTGCCCTCCACTGCCTTCCTCGCCTCCCTCATCCTCCTCCCGCCCCGAGCCGCCTTTCGGCGGCGGGCAGGGGAGCGCTGTCACCGCCACCTCCAAATGACATTCCTGGCCCGCCGCCCCCTCCCTGCCGCCGCCCCGCTCCTCCGCGGTGCCCTGCCGCAGGGAACGGGGCGAAGGCGTCCCCCGTCCCGCAGAAAGGGTGTCCCCCGTACCCTCCCGACGTGAACGGGAGGCGACCGCCCCGTGGAGACGGGCGGTGGCTGCCGCACGGCCGGGCACGGGGCGGCCCCTCGCTCCTCCGGGAGTGCCGGGCGGGGCGCTCCCGGCGGTGTTTGGCCGGGAGCCGCGGTCCCTGCAGCCCTCCAGGGCTCGAAGGCACCTTCCCCGAGCCGGGCGGGCATCGGTCTGCCTTAGACAGAGGCGAGCTGGGCGAGCGCCGGGGCGCCTGGCGGGCCGGAGGGGATAGCGGTGTGCTGCGGGCGCAGGGCGAGGAGGAGGAGGGAGCGGGAGCTGCGCGGGGGATGTGCGGAGGCGGCTGTTGTGGAGGAAGCCTCTGGTACGGGTACGGTCCCCTCTGGACCGTGGTTTTGCATTACCCCGGCCGACCGGAGCCCGGTAGATACTGGTCAGGAAATCTCAGTGAGCCGTTCGAAGATGATTAGGACGAGAATCGAAATCACTGAGGGGTTTTATGTACTTAATCTGTAGGTACAAACCTGTTTTTCTGTCACTCTGGGCAAAACCCGAGTGTTGCCAGAATGAATTCTCTTTTGTAGAGAACAGATGAGCAGGACGACATCTCAAGATTGTTCAAAGGAATGGCAACTGTTGTCTTCCTTATAGAGATAACAATGTTGTTAGTAAAGGAAGTACCAATACTTTGTTTTGTCAAAGCTTCATTAAAAATGTAGACCTTCTAGTCCCCAGGGGGTCCTACCGCCTTTCCACCTCAGGTATTTACTGTTACAAAGGATAAAAATGTTAAGGCTAACCTGAGGATTGCACATACTTTTCTCATTAGCGGTCTAATTCCCTTTTATTAGAGACTTCCGAAGTGAAATTTATTGAAGCCAAATGTGAATTTCGCAGCTAGCATCTCTGGAGCCAACATCTCACCCCAGGGCGCCTGGGCATTCTGGAGCTAGGAGGGCAAGAGTTTGACAGTCCTTGAGGTGTGGATGTCTTGAGTGGATGTGCAAACAAAAATAATCTGGATGGAATATCTAGCACACAAGTAATACAAATGTTTAAAGAAACTCCTTTAATCTCAAAACCAGTTTATCAGTAAATTTGTTAGAAGCACATACGAAAAATGTGCATGTGGCAAGTTAAAGCTCCTTAATTATTCACATTCATGAGCTATTGGAAGGAAAGATACAAACGGAAACTCTAGTTAAAAATAATAAAAAGAAGCAGTTCTTACTCTTTGTCTCAGTGTGACTTGCCTCTCCAGTCTCATGACTTGTTTGGCCACATAGCCTGTAGGCTGCAAGGATTTCTCTGAGGTCAGGCGTGTTTACAGTTGTTTGCCTGAACTGATGATTTTTTGTGCGCGCAAGCTCATAATGCAGTTAGTAGCTGGTCTGCTGGATCTGTCCTCTGGTTTGACTCTCATTGTTCAAAGCACCAGGCTTGTTTGGTCTGTGTGCTTTTGACATATAGACCTAAGTGTTCTGTTTATGAGGAAGAGTGCGACACGTAGGACCAAATCAAAGCCCAGAGGATTTATTGCTGCTCTTCACAGTGTTCAAATCACAGGCTTGCTGAAGGAAGATCTTTCCTTTTTTTCTTTATTGTAGTTGTTGCCACCAACTAAAATAGAAAGAGACCTGCTTTAGAAAGATGGCTCTCCATTAAGGTTCTCCATATGGCTGCATAAAATTAACTTTTTTGATGATTTGTTTTTTGAGGTGACTCTCAGGGGGGAAAAATGGTTTGACACAATAGATGAAAATGTTTTTAGTTTTGAAGGCAAAAATGAGGGCAAAATGTTTCAGTCATCTTCTGTTCATCTTAGCTATTATGCTTGAACTCTATCCAGTGTCAGCACAGATGATGGTAGTGAAAAGGTCAAGCAATTAATATGCTATCAGAATAAAGTTGAAGATGCATGATGAGTGTAGTGATTAAAGACAATAGCAATTTAATGCAAGATGCGTTCTGTGAATGTGCTAGAATTACTTTTAGGCTTAGAGATGTAGCTCTCAGGCTGAAATTTAATCACCTATGCAGACAGTTAATAACCCTGTCTGAGGGCAGGTTGGGGGTGGGGAGGGAGTTGGGAATTGCTCACTTTAACTTCTGTGGAATAGCTACTATAACTCCCCAATGCAATGACACTGAAGTTCTGAAACAATTTAGTCTTTCATAGTGTCAGAAATAGCCATGGAATTGTTAATCCTGGAAGAGCTAACCAGTGTCAGTGTTCCATTGCTATTCTGATTCAGAGTTCTGTTTATAAGGAGCTATGCATTTCATTCCTGGTAAGAGCAGAAATAAGTAGAGGACACTTGCACTGTGGTGCACTGGAAGTCTGCAAGAAGACTTGAGTGTCAATTTGTGGGTCTGCATAAATGTAGTGCCTGCTCACTGTTTTCCATTTAAATAATGTTTCCTATTATGCTGAGATTCATCAGTAAGTGGATGCTAGCAGAAACACTCCCTTTATTCAAAGCTAAACATGTATTCATAGTCTCTCAAGTACTTGCAAGTTAAGTCAGCTATAAGCCTCTCTTGGCTTGGTGACAAAGTTTAGGAGATGAGGTTGGGAAATAGCAAGACAGGTTTGCTTGTGTTCTTTTTCCAGATCTTGTCTTTACTGATATACTTCTAGTTTTAAAAATTGGATGCAAAGCAATATAGTGGTGTTGGAGGGAGTGGTTTAGAAGGAGATATTTGAGACTATTTTTAATGCAGACCACAGTTATATGATACCAAGATCAGCTTTAGAAAGGTTACTTCCACATGATGCAGATTTAGGGGTAAAAACTAGCCTGAATGGTAAAGGGTTACCAAGGTAGGAAACTTTAATAGGGCCAGAAAGACTTGAGGAGGGTTTGTTGGGCACCAGAACCTGTCAGGCTAACATACTCAGGTCAAGTGCTTCAGGTCAGTTTCAATCTGGCTGTTTGTTTCTGGGACTGCTTCATTAAAAAAAAAAAAAAAAAAAAAAGAGTTTTGCAACCTGTTTGTTCTGGTTTCTATGAATGGTGAAACAGAGGTTGTGGTCACAGGTTAGGATATTGAAAATGCAGTGCCTTAATTGCAGGACTTGAACCGACTTCAATGTTGACCTTTACAAGGTATCCTATTTCTAAAAATAGTTTCTCCACAGATCCTTTGTGTTTTGGGCTAAGTCCATTATTGGTTAAGAATTGCAAAATAATGCTGCACAGAATAACTTACATCATCACTATTCATTCCCTAATGGTTTGCAACTTGTAGTTCAGCATGAAAGTGATGACAGTTCAGTTTTCCAGATGTATGATCCACCCTGTGTGTACCTGCTAAACTTGTACAACTTCATATATGAAATAGAGACTACTGGATTTGTCCCCAGAAACCATTCAACTTTGCAGGTGAATTTCTGTGCTCCGGGATCCTATCTACCCACAACTGTAGCATTTGCTATAAATGGCACACAGATTTTGCACAAAAATGAAGAAAGATTTTGTTTGTGCTATGGGTTTGTTTCTGAGTACTTTTTAATGTGGAGATTTGCATGTGCAAATCAAATGGGCTGTTAGATTTTGCACTCTAAAAGCTGAATATTAGACTTTCTAATGTGAGATATTACTGGGCATAGATGAATAATCAACTATTTTATTAGAGTATGTCTACTCATGTGTGGAAATCAGTACTTGGCAAAGGATATGATGTTGGCCTAAAAGTAAGAGGGTGCTATGTCCAAGAATACCACTCTTCTATTTTAGGAATAGAATCCCAGTACCCTGGGACTCTGTTTAAAAATTCACTGAACAAGAAAATATAGTTGGAAAAGCTGCCCATAAAGTCCCTTCAAGCATTTCCTTTAAGAGTACAAATCCATGCCAGACTGAGAACTGTTATGTGTAAGATTGTCTTTGGTGTCCTGGTATGGGTCCTTCAATGAAAAGAGTGGCACGAAGCTCTGAAATGGCAGGGCCCATCTGTGGCCCTTAGTTGAAAAGGAGGTACTGGTGGAATATGAGAGGGAAGGGAACTATTTAACTCAGTCCTGCATGGATCAAGAGCTCTCTTCCCCTGGGTGCTCTGTGACTGCAGTTCTGGGAAACACCCTCTTTGGCTGTCTTCCTGAAACTGCTGGAATATGCTAACAGTGACCACTTGTCCCTAATATAGCTCCAGAAAGTCTGTCAGTCTGTACACACTTCAATTTGAACTGGTTGTTGCTAGACAGAAGACAAGAGGAAGGCCCTTATTTAGGCTGGAAAGAGTGATCACAAAAGTAAAAATTTTCTAGCCTTTCCCTTCTCCTGCTGCACAAATGTCTTGACTGCAGTGGTGAGGAGTTAGTGGCAAGGTGTGAAAGTTGAACTGAGAGTCGTGAGGAAGGTGAGCTGTCTGTCTTGTTTCAGGCTTTCTGAAAAAGAAGGATTTTTGCTAGAGGGATTCTAGTCACTTAACTTGAAGTTCTGAATGAATTGATTATCTTTTCAAAATACCTTTTAAATAGTGGATCTAGTTGCAGACTGGTGGGAGGTCTAGCAAGAGCAGTACTGCATATGCTGAATAAAGTTCCTCTGCATTTGCATCTAAGCATGTGTTGCTTGTGATTTGGTGGACTTGTTTGTAGCTGTTTCTCCCCTACTGTTTGAGACTGTATTTATATGGGACACTGTCCTTTGGCTCACTATGAACCATCTTCTCAAGGCCACTTGCTCATGGGTCGTGAGATTGTGCTGCAGATCCTGTGTCTGAGAGAGTTGCCATGGTTACCAGTGATCCATTCTGTTTTGGGGTTGGAAGAATGCTGGATAAAAGGGTGCAAGGACTTCAGGGCCAAACATTTCCATTCCCACATTCTGTCCTTTCCAAAACTGTGGTCAGAGTGCTGCTGAGGCTGCCATGTGCTGATGTAGACCTGATGGTATGACAGATCAGCTACTACTTATGCCTCAGGTTATAGTGAGATAATATTTGAAATTCATTATTCATTTCTCAGAAAGGCATTTGGGAAGAAAATCCACTGAATAAAACACTACTGACTACAAACTTATGCCTACTGTCTGACTCTGAATAGACTTCTAACTTGTACTAAGATCTCAGAAATGGTAATTGCATGTGGACTCCTTTTTAAATGGATCAAAAGTGGAAAGAAGCTGAGAACTAGAGAGAGTGTCACCCCTTTAAAAGGTGTAAATCAGTACAATATGTAATAAAGAATTTCTTTCTTCAGGAGGTTGAGTATTACAGTCTAGATGCATTGGAGTGAAATACTTGGAGGTCCATCAAATTGCTTACAAATGTATTTGGATTATTTCTTTTGGATGACTATTACAGATGTTAGATCTCTGTGTGTATGGCATGAACTTTGAAGCACTCTCTTGATGGCAGGGATGCTTCTCAACATACCTCTGTCAGTCGAAGAGTTGCTGTGATCAGAGACCTACAAAGGATGCAGGTAACACAGGTGTAGCAAAGGCTTATTCTATTGCGTAGCAACTACAGAAAGGTATTTGAAACCTAAGAACAGAAAGTAGAAAACCTAAAAAAATGTGTGTTGATGTAAACCAAACCTTGTAAAATGCATGCTGTCACTTTCAGAGGAGTTAAATATCTGTGAGGGTGCCATCACTTGATCATGATGAAACCAGAGTCTTTTGTTTCTAAATGCATCTCAAACTCTCATCTTAAATTCTAAAGACCCTACTCTGGTAGGAAATTCAGGTACTTTCCTTCTTTTTATGTGCAAAATTTGCACAACCTCTCAAAGGAGCTCAAGAAGAGAGAGAAGTTCATCAAGGTCAAGTGCAAGGTTCTGCATGTGGGTTGGGGCAATTCAAAGCACAAATACAGGCTATGTGGAGAATGGATTGAGAGCAACCCTAAGTAGAAGGACTTGGGATTGCTGCTTAATGAGAAGCTCAACACCACCTAGCCGTGTGCACTTGGAGCCCAGTAAGCCAGTGGCATCCTGGGTCACATTAAAAGCAGTGTGGCCAGCAGGTTGAGGGAGGCAGTTCTTCTCCATTTACTCCAGTCTTGTGAGACCCGACCTGGAGGGCTGTGCCCAGCTCTGGGGCCCCCAACATAGGAAGGACATGGACCTATTGGAGCGAGTCTAGAGGAGAGCCATGAAGACAAGCAGAGGGCTCAAACATGTCTCCTATGAAGACAGGCTGAGAAGGATTGGGATTGTTCAGTCTGGGGAAGAAAGCTCAGTGAAGACCTTAGAGGGGGCCTACAAAAAAGCTGGAAAGGGACTTTTCACAGTGGTGTGTAGTGAGAGAACAAGGGGGAATGGTCTTAAACTGACAGAGGGCAGGTTTAGATGAGATATTAGAAAGGAATTCATTACTGTGAGGGCACTGGAACAGGTTACCCAGAGAAGCTGTGGACTCTCCATTCCTGGAAATGTTCAAGGCCAGGCTGGATGTGGCTCTGAGCAATCTGGTATAGTGGAAGGTGTCCCTGCCCATGGCAGAAGGTTGGAACGAGGTGACCTTTAAGATTGCTTCCAACCCAAACCATTTTATGATTCCAAGAAAATTATTTTTCTACTATTTTATCTTTGTATAGTCTAGGTGTCATTTCTGCACTGGTCCTGGTTCATTGTTTTATGTGAACGTGCAGCAATATTCTTAACTTCCAATTAAAGGCTTCACAACACAAATTATCTTTCATCACCTATTCCATAGCAATTTTTTTGTCTTCTCCCTTTCTGTTCAAGATTCAACTGGTCTCTTTGCTGAAGCAATAGGTGTGGTTGTTTTATAACAAGGTGAATAAATAATTGATTGCTTACATCACTTAAGATTTTATAATTGTACTTCTTATAAACAGCATCTTCCAATCTTTATGGCTACAAAGACTCTTGTGCCTTTGGGCAAATTGCTTTACATAGAGCCAGTACTTGATTATCCAGGGTAAGAAGGTAGGGGAGAGGATGGAAGGGAGAACATGCATACAATGGAAAAACTGTATGCAAAAAAATAAATGGTAAACTATGCTGCAAATCATGCAGTGAATGTACAGCTCAAGGAAGAGGGGGAACTGGTCATTAATCTATCCCCTTCTCCCATTCAAATTCATCACAAAAACTCATTATATTGCTTTTGGACTTGAGTCTAGCTTGGATGTGTCTGTACTTGTAGCACAATTAAACTACAATGTAGATGGTCTATCCACGCATAGCTGAGAGTGGTTTATGTTGCACTTTGTTGAAGGTGCTGGGCTGAGTTGGATGCTGTTGTTCCCTGGTACACCTGTGTTATGATGGAGTGGCATCTCTCCTTATTCTCATAGCTTTGCATTAGCTGATCTAACCTGTGCTGTGGAAGCAAATGTCTGAAACAAAAATAACTCTTTAAATGAGGAAAATAAGTATTTCATGGTACATTTGACTCTTCTTATATGGCATATGTTTCTAAATAGTTGTTTTATCTAAGTAAAAAGATGAGAAATGAAGTCTTACTTTAGCAAGAACAAGTACTCTGATAATTTAATCTCATGACAGCCCTAAGCTAATTCTCTATTGATTCATGTTTTGCAAAGGCTGCTGAGCTCCTCTTTGTATTCTCATAGTTTTCCCTTCAGAACAGCTTATGTGCAGCCACTTAAAAAACACTGTACTTGTCCCCAAGCCCAGCCAAAACACCCTATACTATTTTGTAGTGCATATTACTGTACATAATGTGTACATAGAGTACATAATATCCTGACAGTGAGGAGATGTCTGTGGGGGAAAAAAAAAAGCTATCCCATCTCTAACCTGAATCAGTCTCAGTTATGGTCACCTTGTCTCTTGTCACCATAGGTGGTAAAGCAGCAGCAGCAATATCAATCCATTCTTCCTACAGCCCTGTGTCTTTCCTGCAATATTCAAACCCTAAGTTCTCATTTTTCGCTGCCTTACATCTAACTCCAGAAACTTCTATTTGACAGCACAAATTGAGTAGGTTAGACATGGCTATCCATCTTTGTCACCATAGCTTTTGGCTGCCTGTTGTAAAGCATTAGCAGTTTCTTTTGCTGTTCCCCACCATGTGACACATGGAATTACAGAACTCAAGATTTCTAGAACTTATTAGTGCTGGAGGAGGGGGATAAAATCTTAATTATATGCAGTCCATACAGCAGCAGTATGACTGTATTTCAAAGGGTAGAATAAATTTAGCCTGTAAAAGATCTTCTTGGAACAAGGAATTGTTTGGGCAGAAGTACGCACTAACAAATCAAATCTTCTTTGAAGTGATAAGTATTTAATTCTGAGGATCACATTTGAATAGCAGAACTGTTACCTCCCCACCACACCACCCCCTTGGGAGCATGATATCTATTCTAGGAACCAGTTCCACATGACATCTTAAACTATTTTTGGGGAACACACAGATCATAGCCCCAGAAGGCATCTAGTATCTTTTTAATCCACATTATTTATTAGTAGCATAGATCTATTGGATCTAAACGTAGGGAAAATTCATAACAGGTACTGTAGGTCTTTAATTACTAGAATGTTTGTAGACAATTAATTCAATGTATTAGTGTTCAGCACGTAAAGCAAAGCCAGTGCAGAAGACAGCATTAATTTAGTGGCAGAGTGGTAAGTAAATGGCTAGCTTGTGCAGTGGTGCTAGTCTACAGGTGACAGTTCATTGGTGACTGAGAAGAGTTCACCATGTACTACCAACAAAGGGATCACACACTTCAGTCCTGTGTGTTGGACTTCATAAATGCAAATGATGTCACAATCAATGCCTAATGAAAATCCTCTTACCAGACTGTCTTAATAGGATTACTTTTCAGAACACAGAATTGGGAAGGATCTGCTAGGTCACATGGTCTGCCTTCTCATTTGCAGATAAGTTCTTTACATTTTATATCATATTTAATGGAGTAACTCAGTTATATGATGTTTCTTTCCAGATCATTTCATATATTTAAATATATATTTTAAACCTATTAGACAGTAGGCTCTTTCCCACCCCTTTCATAAAATGTAGAAAGACATAGACAGAAGATCAATAATTACTTGGAATGAGCTTGCCTGGACTTTCACTCTGAGGTGAAGTTTAAAGAGATTGTAAATGCACTTTGCTGCCTGTCCTTACTCTGGGCATCATCAGGCTCAAGTGATAACCACAGTCAAGGGGCCGAAGTATTAAGACAGTGATTCTGCTGTAGTTTGCTTACTACCTCATAAAAAAATCTGTATTTTGAGTAGATGACTGCAAACTCTGGGAGAAATATTCTCACTAATATTTCATGGAATTAATTTAGCAGTACTTGTAAAATATATGTTAGTGGCTTAAGATCCTAACTTATTTTAGCACTTGAATGATAACCTCTTTGAAGTAGATATCTAAATTAACTCTAGCTTGGTACAAATGATTTGTTCTACTTTAGGTGACTTGTACATAATATTTTGATGCATTTACTTTAAAGTAAAAATGCCTTGAGCCTTTACAATTGGTTGCTTTACATTTTAAAAGATATACCTTAAGAACAGAATGTCCTTTTTTTTTGTCAGAAAAGAAGTCCAAATTTTCTGGAATTAATTACTTTTCTTTTGTTTTTTAATCCTGGTAGTAATCACGTCATTTTAGGATTATGGTCAAATTCTGTGTTCCTGTTTTAGGTGTGTTGAGGTAAAACTGCTTAGTCTTCTTTTTTAAAAAAGTTGACAAAAGTCCCTAAAGTTTGGGTTGTGTTAATTCTGAAAACTATATCCTTTGAGTGCAGAAACTGGTGTGGGGAGGAGCACTGGTGATAACTAGCTCACTAGCAGCCAGAAACACCTCAGCTCTTACTTCAGCTGTTACTGTAGTACTAGTTTACTAGTCTGCTTAGCTAAAGATTTAATCAACTTGCTTATAGGTATCCAACTGCTACTTGTTTATCAAACCCAAGATCTTACACAGAAGAGTTGCTTTAGTGTCTTGAGGCATTTCTGATAACCAAAGACTGCA
This sequence comes from Xenops minutus, assembly GCA_035221455.1. Taxonomy (NCBI): domain Eukaryota; kingdom Metazoa; phylum Chordata; class Aves; order Passeriformes; family Furnariidae; genus Xenops; species Xenops minutus. The sequence goes on along the minus strand of JAWWEE010000105.1, from coordinate 57,985,565 downwards.
TTTATATGATGAAGCAAGATATTAATCTTTCAGTTTATAATCTGGAGACTGTCTTGTCTCATGTTGCCTGCAAAAGGGGGTTCTAGCACTATTTCTGTAAAAGCCAACACCTAAACAAACTTTCTGCCTTGTTTTTCAATGTCTCAGAACAATTTTTGCTCTCAATTTTTTTTTTTTAAATTTGTATCCAATTTCACTTTAAAATATTTAATGACTACATTTGGTATTAAAATTGTTAGGTCTTACTCGCTGCTAGTAGTTTGTGTGTTGAATGTAGCAAGTGGAAGGAGGTAAGACAATATGTTAAAATACCTTTCGGGGAATCTGAGAGTGAGAAGAAACACTAGAATCAAATGGGTCCCATAAAATCCTTAGCTTCCTTCTCCCAGAGTTTATTGCCCTTGGTGGGATAGTCACAGCAGATTATCCCACCTCCTGAATCTGGAGTTGCTTGCAAATTCATTTTAAAAATCCCTCAGGCACTTTTCCGTATTTTGCAGTCCGGGGACTTGCCTGTGTAGCCAAGTGGTGTCTGTGGCTCCCGGGAAAGAGGAGTGTCTGCTCTAAAGCATGTTAGAACTCCTACTAATACTTCTTGACACCAGTGGACCAGAGCCAAAATGCATTGACTGCCAGTCTCTGGCCTGCCTGCTGCTCAAAACTATCTTGGGGGAAGGAAAGGTCTCTATAGAGCACACTGCTATGCCCAGGCAACACTTGAAGAAATGACTTGTTACAAACCATGAGAAGCAATCCAGATCTCTTGCAGACTAAGTAACTTCAACAAGAGGATTACATTGCTTCTAGATTCTGCAGGATGTGAGATCACTTATTTTGATACCATTCAATAAAACATTTCCCCCCATGCCTCAGAGAACACACTTTTTGTCTTCAATGTGAAGTCAGAAAGGACGTAATATTTCTGACTAAAGAAATATTGACAATTGAAAACTGTCTCCTATTCCAACCAATAACACTGTAATTGGCTGGCAAGACAAAAATGCGGTAAGAAGACCAAGAGTGTGTCAGATGGTTGATGTATCCATACTGTAGGACTTTTACTGCAGAAGTCAATTTACACACAGCTTCTCAGTGTAAAGAAAATCAATACTGGAGACTAACAGATTATTTTTAGAGGGCTGCTGAAACTGAGGTGAGGAGAGCCATTTAGAAGCCTCATTATATAATGTGCTCTTTCCTTGTGTTCTTTCAAACAATTTGATGGAGTAATTAATCCTTGAAATGCCCCAAGAGGCAAACCTACTTAATTGTGCTGCTGTTTAGCCTAAATTCCCAGAGTGCAAAGGACCTAGTGTTGATCCTCTTTGAACAAAATTTTTTCGGAGTATGTTCCTTATGTCTTTTTCATATCCATTCTTACAATACAGCAATCAAACTGCCAAATTTGACCTAGTGTGGCATTGTCCTAGTCACTATTGCATTCTTCCCGTATGCAGAATTATGTACAAATTGCAGGGATGCAGTCAACTGGACTTCTGTTACTTGGAGGTGGAGAGAGACCTGCTCTTGTGAATTAGGCAGAAGTAGGGTTGTCATGTGACTGCTGCATGGAAAATCATTCCACTGGCATAATCTTCAAAGAAGCAACATTTTGGAAGTTCCTGATGGCTGAAGTTCTGTGCCTTTCAAGGGTGACTGTGTAACAGTGATTTCGTGTACAATATGAGTTTGCTAATACCAAACTGTTTCTGCTTGATGTGAAAGTGGGTGATTACAAAAACCATGATGTGTCCTTCCTATCTGCTTTGGATTGTTTTGCTTAACAGAAGTGACATCCAGGCATAGGCTTAGCATGCCCTATTTTTATATCAACAACACAAAGCATTTGCTTTGAAGACAGCACTTGATTTTTAACAAATGTCTTCTTGTTGAGATTGAATCCATGTTATTGGTATGGTTAGGAAGTGCTGAATGCTTCTCTTTTCCTCTGCTCAGTATAGTCTGTGATCAATGCCTCTTCTTCATTTAGCAATTTCACACTCTAGTGATTCCTTTAGACTTCTGTAGAGATGCACAAATTAGACAACACTTCCTTAACCACAGTGTACTGGATATATTTGGATAAGCTGAAGTTGTTTTGATAGTTCATTTATGAAAACAGTAAAATACTGGTGTTAATACTAAAGAAGGCTAATTGAAGTCTGACTGGCTATCAGTTTCTTCTCTATGCTTACTAATGGCAATGCAGTTGCAGAGTAAAAGGCTCTTTACTTTGTCTGTATAATGAGCAGAGATTTTTTTTTTTTTTTAATTAACCTTATGGCTGAATAGAATTCCTGGTGTGCTCTACAATGAGTGGAACTTGGTTTTGGGGAAACAGGTATTTTGATATCCAAAAATCTTTTTTCTATAATCACATCATCTTGACAATGGATTTTTTTCTTTGTTGTGCTAAAAATGTTAGAGAGCTTCAGCCACTGTAGCAGGGGATTGGATTTTATTATCAGTTATGGGCACCGTGAGGTGCAGAATTCTCAAAATTCAGAATCTTGCTGCATTTGCTCTCTTATTTTTTGTGATGCTTGTTTTTCATCATTTACTAGCAATGGCATGAATTCCAAAGAACTTACTGCTCCACCTTGAGTCTTGCCCACGCCCCCACCTGCTGGCTTCGTTTCTGCTTTTACTGCAGGTGACTGGGGTAATTTACCCTCTTAGGAGGCATACCACAAGGACACATCTCCTACCTTGAGAACCTGAAATTTAAGTGCTTGAGGGGATGGAGTGGTTGATAACTCATTTGGAAACAGTTTCCTAGCAAGTGGAAAAGCTGCAGTTATTGGTAGAGCTCTGAGGAAATGGGGTTTTCCTCCCCCTTCCTTGACCTACTGCTCCACTGACAGCAAGTGAAGTTCAAGTCCTGTGCCAGCAAGTTCTATGCTGTCTAAACACCATTCTTTTCATTAGCAGAGAACAAATACACCTCTCTCCTGCAGAGCTTGCTTCTGTCCATCTCTGCAACAGGCAGTAGAATGATGTCCACTGCCTTTGAACATATGGGAAATTTTGGGTTATTTGGGCCAGGTAGGAAGAGATTGGGGAAGAAAAGAAGAAAATGAAAAGTTGGGTGGACCTGGAGAGGCAGAACTAAGGTAGAGAGGGCATATAGAAAATGTATAGTATGCTGCCTGCCTTGTCTCCATGCTTTTCCAGGTTGCTTCTTTTTCTAGTGTGTACTTCAGATCCAGGTATGTGGGTATATGTCTCCTTGCCCAAATTCTGCCGGCTTGCTTGTGCCAATTTGATAAATACAGTAATTATTCTTCTGGGTTGCTTTCCCTCTGTCCCCATCTGTCTTTCTCCACTAAAGATTCACAGAAATATTCACAGTAGTGAAAGAGTGAACTTCAGAAGTCAGGTGTTGTAGGGACAATGAGATTGACAGTAGTTTGTGTCTGCTTCCCTTGCTCTAGACACTGCTCTTCAGATAAGTGAGAGTTGGAATTTTGTATTTTAGAAAAACTTTTTTGAATGATGTTTAAAGCAGTGCCAGTATTGGAGAGTCCACTGGACATGAATTAGAGGGAGAAGTAATATGATCACTATCAGCAACTGCTGATATTTCTACAAGTGTCTGTACATTTAACTCTGAAGACACATGATGTACCAAAATGCTTCTAAAACATTTGTCCAGTTTTTTTTTGTAACTGTACATCTGATCTGGGCAAGTGTCTTCAGGTGCACTTGTGCAGTTGCCCTCTCATTCCAAGCCTAACACCAAGAGGTGAAATGGTCTTTGTAAATGGCTTTTCCTCAGACTTTTCTGGTATGGTAAGCATTCAGTAAGAGATTGATTGTGGCCATAAGGGCTTTCTCATGGAACAGGAACTACCAGGTCTAAATGTCAGAGGTACAGGCCACAGCAAAAATGAAATAATAGACTGTTTTGAGTTGAGGTTCTGCACTATATACCTCTTGAAGGCATGTTATGAGGCAAATTTTTAATAGAAGCAATTTTCCACTCACCAAGCCCAGCTAAACACTTATTTAATTTTAGTACTCCACCTATGGTACAGTGTTAGAAAATTAGTCTTTCAACATTACTGTCAAAATGACCTATTCACCCTGTAACATTATGGCATCTGCTGTTATTACAGCATACCACTATTTTCTCATCCTTTTGACTTTTTAACTGTAGAAAAAAGCAAAACCTGAACTATATTATACAATTATTTACATAGCACTGAGGAGGAACACTAGGGATATACTTCTGAAACATTGCAACAGACTGGCTGGCTATGTCCTGAAAAAGCAAGTTTCTCCCCTTCTCATTTTCACAGCAGCAGTGTTAAGCATAAAAGCAGTGAAATTAGAGTATGTCTGACTCTCTCCTTCCACACTGGCTTGTTTTTCATATTGTATGATTGTTTTTTTTAGCAGTCATCCAGGTTTATGTGGGTTTTGTTTTTATTTCTGCTTTTCAAATGGTCAGTTACCAAATCAACATGAAGGAAGTTGCATGAAAGCCTAGCCTAGGAATTTCTTGCCCCAGAAGATAGAATACATAGACATATATAGACAAGGCAAAAATAAGGGAAACCATCTGTGAGTTAGCCAAGACTGACTTGCAGGGTAAATGTGTGCAGAAAGCTGGCTTTCAGCTCTGCTGCTCTAGATGAGGAGTCTTTGCTTGCTGTAGGCTAAGGAGAAGTGGAAGAATAATAGCAAGCAGAAGGGTGTGTGTTATAGGAGGGGAATTAATATATGTGCTCATTAGGCATTACTTTGACTTAGTGTTTGAGGTGTTGCAGGAAACAGAACATAGAGTGAAAGCTGGAAGAGAAAGATGTGATATCTTCTCTCTCCTAATTTACAAATGCGTCCCTTTTAATCTTGTAATGCTCACTGTGGAGCAGCAGTGATGCTGAAGCTGGCTTCTGGTCATAATGTGGCTGTGGAGCAGTGGTACTGCTGGTGAGCCTGGCTGGCAGTGAGGGAAGGAAAACCTGGGCACCTTCTGAGAAAGGAGGATGGTCATAGAATCACAGAATTGTTTAGCTTGGAAAAGACCTTTCAAATCGTTAAATCCAAACATTAACCTAGCACTGCCAAGTCTGCCACTAAACTGTGTCCGTCAGTGCCACATCTACACATCTATTAAATACCTCCAGGGATGATGATTCCCTGGGCAGCCTGTTTCAATGACTGACACACCTATCAGTGAAGAAATTTTTCCTATATCCAGTCTCAACCTCCCCTGGTGCAACTTGAGGGTATTTCTTCTTGCCTGGTTATTTGTTACTTGGGTGCAGAAACCAATGCCCACCTGTATACAACCTTATTTCTGGTAGTTGTAGGGAGTTATAAGGTCCCCCCTGAGCCTCCTTTTCTCCAAGCTAAACAGTTCCAGCTCCCTCAGCTGTTCCTTATCAAACCTGTACTCCAGACCCTTCACCAGCTCTGTTGCCCTTCTCTGGACTTGTTTCAGAACATTTCAAAATGTCCTTCTTGAAGTGAGGGGCCCAAAACTGGCCACAGTACTCAAGGCACAGCCTCAGCAGATCTGAGAACAAGGGGATAATCACTTCTCTCGTCCTGCTGGCCACATTATTGTTGATACAGGCTGGATGCCATGGGCTACCTGGGCACGCACTGGCTCCTGTTCAGCTGCCTGTCAACCAGCACCTCCAGGTTCTTTTCTGCTGAGCAGCTTTCCAGCCACTCTTCCCCTAGCCTGTAGCACTGCATGAGGTTATTGTGATCCAAGGGCAGCACCCAGCACTTGACTTTGCTGGACCTCACACAATTGGCCTCAGCCCATCAATCCAGCCTGCTCAGATCCCTCTGCAGGGTCTTCCGACCTTCCTGCAGATCAACACTCCCATACAACTTGGTGTTGTCTGCAAACTGACTGAGGGAGCACTCAATCCCTTTGTCTAGATCATCAGTAAAGATACTGAACCGGACTGAACCCTGGGGGACACCAGTTGTGACTGGCCGTGGTCAGCAGCATCAGCAGTGCTGTGGCTGGTTGCTTTTGAAGATGTTGGTGCAGCCCCAGTGTTATCATAAGCAGAGTGGCCATGTGGCCCCTGATGAGAAGCTGTGTGTTGCACCATTAATTTAACTTTTATGTAAAGGCTCATTTTTTGAAGGCTTTGTTCAGCTGTGAAGCTCATTTAAATGACAATTTCTGAAACAGTGTTTCTTGTTTTTATTTCCTCACATCATAACAGTCTGATATGCTGAAAGATTTTGCTTGCTACAGATCCTTTGTTACTGAGGATGAAATAGCTGTAAAAGGCAGAGTAGCCCTACAAGGCAGGGGAGAAGAGGGACAGGCTAAGCCCAGAGTCCGTGAATGTAGTTTGAAGGGACTGAAGCCCTTTTGGGGACTGGCTGGAGGTGTTAAAAGAGAAAAGATGGTAAGAATCCCAGTACTATATCTGATTCAGTATTCCTCCAGAAGCTGGCCATGCAATCCCCTCCTATCACTTTGTCATGGAACTGCAGTGGCAGGCAACACAAGATAAAAAGAAGCACAGGAGCTTATGACTTTTCTGGTTGTATCTTCATAACATTTAGAGCACTATCTGACCTGCAAAGATACATGCAGGTAAAGAGAAAAAGGATTAAACCTATTGGGTAATAATTTCTTTGCAGCAATGTAAGCCAGTCTTGACTGCTGCTGTGTTAATAGTACCTTAAAGAAAACTATCACCAGGCTAATGGCAACTTTGAAAACAAAATCTTTCATATCCAAAGAGATGAACACTTCCAATCTTAATGATCCATTTAACTGCTAGTATTAAATACATCTCAAGAAACATTATACGCAATTAGAAAGGAAGAAGCCTGTTAATGTAACATTGAGGCTGTGTGATTGAGGACAGTCAAGCAACTGGAAGACTGACTTTTTAAAACTGAGGTTAGTTTTCATTTGACTCATAGAATTTTCTTCTTCCTGTTTCCCAGATAGGTGTTTACATTGCTTTAATTTTGAAGCACAGTCAGTCTGAAGTGCTCAAAGGTTAATGAACAAAGCTCCAGCACTAAGGGCTAACTAAGTATTTCCTTCACATCAGAGATGGAAACTATCACTTTATGACTGGCCTAGTGTAACAGATACACTTCATGCTAAGTTCCTACTGTAAGGTTGTTGGAATGATTCATCCATCTAAGCTGTGTTTAATTGTAGGACCACCTTCATTCACTACTTGTAATTCCTGTTTCCTAAACATGAAGTTCTTCGGTCTTTTCAAACACAATCTTCCTTATGAATTGCAAACTTCAGCAGAGTAGCAGTCTTGTAGTGTACAAATTAATTCGCTGTTCAGTTGACATGTTTCTTCTGTGTGCAAGGTAGCCTTGCATGTAAAACACAGCCAGATGCAGAGCAGGTGCACTAACCTGGGCTCCCAGGCCTCGTGTACTTGTAAGCAGCATGGATCACTCTACCTAGGCACTTCAGTCCCACTTGCCTGTTGCTGGGACTGCTGGTGTCTTATTCCCATAGTTTTGTGGTTGGTTTTTTGTTTTGGTTTGGTTTTTTTGCTTTTTTTCCTGCAGTAAACTGAGCTGCTTTTTGTTTCCCAGGGAATTGTAGGAACTTGTCTGTTCTTGGGGCATGTTTTGAGGGGGAAGGGAAGAAGATATTGTGGGAAAGCATCAAATACTGAAATTGCTTTAGGGCTGAAATCAAACGGCTGTAATCATCAAAAGGTGGAAGAGAACCAGCCCACAAGAAAGCAGCAGTGAGGGTTTTGCCTGTAGCTCCAAACAGGCCAGGGTGGCTGGGAGTGCAGTGCCAAGTGCATGGTGGACTGACTATTTACGTCAGGAGGAGCTCCTTTGGAGCGATGCACAAGTAAAGGCTAAAGCTGACATGCTATAAAAGAAGATGTTAAAGGAAGGCCAGAGTAGTTTCCTATGAATAAAAAAAATAAGGCAGGTACTGTTGCCTTGGCTTCTAGGGCAATGTGAAGGTGCTTTGATGTAAAACTTTGGCCCTGTGCTCAAAACAACTTGAGCCAAATTGCCAGGTTGAAAGTATATGTAACATAAGCCACCAAGCTGCACTTGCTAAGGAATAGGTAATTTTTAACTGCTGCTTGTTTCTCTTTGTATTTGGAATCTTTGTAGATTGAAAGCTCAACTTCTCCTTTGGCTCTATCTGAAGTATTTCAGGATTTCACATGTTTTTTCCCTATTTGAGTGAACACATGGATTTTCAATGATAACAAGTAGTTCTTTTTTTCTCTGTGTGTACTTTTTATTTGTTTGTTAAGAACAATACCATGAAGGAACGTAAAAATTAACCTGCTTTCCTTAGTGTATTTGTATAAATAGTTGTCCAGATCTACATCAGAAACCACGGTAGGAAATTAATTCTGGTTTGTGTTGAAACAAGGTGAAACTGATGTCCTAATTTTTCTAATTAAGTACATAATTGTTTAATCCTTTTGGGTTGGAAAATGATGTTGTAAATTTGTGCAGTTTGGTTTTGAATATTTTTGTGTTACAAAGCATCTTATGACTTGGCTTGTCTTTATTCAGTGGTATATGCCAAAGGCATTATATGAAGCATCTTCAGCATTTTTAAAGTGGAATAAACATAGAAGTTCTCTTGGCACAGCTTATCTCCTGCTTGCAGCTGTAGGTAGTGGGGATTTTAAACAAAGGAATATTGCCTGTGTTTGATTTTAGTGAGTGGCAATGGATTCTTCTACCTTCTTTTAACTCTCTATTCTACAGGCCAGTTATTAATCTTATGTTAGACTCTTTCCTGGTCATAAAATGCTACCTGGATGCCTGTATTCTGCTGTGCTGAAATGACCAGGCAATGGGTGCTGCACCTGTTCCATATTTAGTGGATTATCCCCTGCAATCTCTTGTTACGGAAGGTAGCGCTGCTTATTATGAATGTAGGATTTATTAGTGTCCTGACTTGCGTACTTGGCACCACGTGTGCAGAACTGAAGCATTTGTGCTTTATCTAAGATACCTGCCTGTGGGAGGAATATGGGTACAGTGTCCTTTACACATGTCTTCTATGAGCTGTGAGGATGTGTTTGAGGGGGTTGCTCCATCTTGTCTCTTCCAAACCATCTGGGTTTGAAGAAGGATTGAAAGTAGCTATTTGGTATCTTTGGGCAATAATGAGAAAGTGGGGTCCTCACACAATATCCAAATGTTGCTTCTTTAGAAAAACCTCAACATTTTTCTCTTCTTTATTTTCAGGAAACAGTTCTCCCTTCCACAGTCCTTTATGTTGTCTTTGAATCAGCAGAGAGAGACCTCTTAAATGGCCCAAGATTTCTAAGACCTCCATCAGAGAAGGGAGTCAGACATTTCCTAAGTTGTTGCTTTGACAGTGAAGTTCAGTAAACAGGGGTGTGCAGGGATGGAAAGTGTGTTTGCTGGACTTTCTGGAGGAATTTCTAATGTTTAAACATGTGCTCATTCTGGAGACATCCTGAAAGTGGTGAGATGAATTTGAAACTCTTCTTGCATTGGCCATTTGAATGATTAAGAAGACTAGCACCTAGCGAAGGTCAGTGGGAAGGAGCTGATGATACCACCTTGTGCTGACTGGAAGGATTATGTGCCAGCCAGTGCTCCTTCTGAGCTGGGCTGAGAATGCTTTGACTCAGTTTGCTGAAGAAAAGCTTGCCTTTGGAGGTTGCATATATGTGCAGCCCAGCACTCCTTGGTTGGAGAAAAAACCCAACATCTATCCAGGAGCTTGGATTCAGGCCAATTACTGCATGAGAAAATTCTTATGCTGCTCCAGTATTTTGGCATGCTCACTCAGCCTGACCAGCTCCTGGAAAAGCACTAATGCTTCTTTAGCATTTGAGGGTGTCAGACTACTCATCCAAACTTTTAATTTGAAACTGGGTATTCTATTATTAGCTGTAGCCTGAAGTGATTTTCAGAATCCACCTGTCACTTTGATTATGCTTATTTTTTGTTTTGTTTCCTTGTTCATTGATAAGAGAAAATATTAAAGAAATGTGCATCCCTTGCAGCTTGTGACTAATGTGGTATGCTAACATGTTTTAGAATGCCTAAAAGGAGTTTTGAAGAAATCTGGTAATGTAGGCTGGACAAAGACTGGTTGCACGCAATCGTGACAATGCATGGAGAGCCCTCTAAAGCTCAGACTTTTGATTTGGGGGGAAAAAAAGAGAGTTCAGGGCTACCTGAGCACTGTTTTACCACAACCAGTTTTAAAAGGGTCCTCTTCCACTGCAGAAAGTCTTCTGAACTGGTGCTGCAATGTACTTAAAAGCTGAGCAGGAGGACATTATTTTTATGGGCATAAACACTTTTTCCAAGCTCAGGACAGTTTGCTGAACTCGTTCAAATGCAAATCCTGAAAGCAGCTTCTCTGGCCAATAGTGGTTTGGACTGTAACTAGATCAGAGCTGGCTGTATTTTTAAAGGCATTAAGTGTATTTGTTTTCATTATTAAGCTAAAATGACAAGCTAAAAGTGTTTGGCAGAAAAATTGTCTGTGTGTGTGTGTGTCTTCTGCCATGCTAACTCTTATAACTCCAGCTTGAATTTGGCCAGAGAGATAACAATATCATATCATGATGGGAATTGTAGAGTTTAGCTGCCTATTTTCACAAAACTTACAGCCCCCCCCTGAGTATCTTCACTGAAGGGAAGAACTTTCTTCTTTATTAGGTGGTACAGAATCCACACAGATATGTTGTTATAGTTTCCTATACATTCTTGAAAAGGAAAGGGCTTTATTTGGGTACCTGACTATCAAGACAAAGAATTACAGGAAACCCACACTTCCTGAGCTCCAGTGCTCCCTAACCCATGCCATTGTTTGTGCTAGGTGTAAGAACAGATGTGAGGAATCCAAGCACAAATGTGATACATAGCCCTCTTTTGAGAAGCTCCTGTGTTGATCTCTGATAGACCAGGCATAAATCTGCTGCTCATAGCACATCCGAGTGCCATCTTTTTGTATTTTTGTTTTAGTTTATGAGTGAAGGTATTCACTTTAAAGTGGATTTTTTATTAAAGAAAATCACCTGTTAGCAACAAGTCAGACTCTGATATGAAACATTTTCAAGCTACTAATCATCCCCTGAATCTACTTTGTTGATGTTCCATTTCATTGACAAAGGCAGTCTTTACTCTTTTTGTGTGCCACAGTGTAAAACGGGAAAGGACAACAAGGAAAAGAGCAAAATGGCCCACCTCAAAATAGACTTTGTACCCCCAAAAACTTCAGTGATCCTGTATGATACCCTGGGAGCTAGGTGATCACTTGTTTCATCTACAAGAAATCTTGAGGAAGTCAGCTGTTTCAGGATGCACTGGATGTAGTTTGTGCTGAAAACTACTTTGACAACTGAAATCTTTTAAAGTGGAAAACAACAGAAACATGAGACAGGAGCAGCATGGTCCTTCCTCTCTTATATTTTTTTTTTTTCCCCAGGGAGGGAACGGGAGTGGCTGACTTTGATCTTATTCCCTTCCTTCCACCTGCTTCTGCCTGTGTGTTCATGCAGTTTCATGTCTGAAGACTTGATTATCATCTCTGGTGTTCCTGAAATATCTCCCATTTGAGAAAATCTGTAGGTGGAAATAGAAAAGGCTTATGAGAATCTGGAGGAGCAAAGATTATAGGAGACTTTCTCATTAACATGTTTGTGTCCAGACAGTTTCTATAAGGGCTTCAAATCTTAAGACTTTGTATATTTGTAAAAAAAAAATCCAGTCAAAAAGAACTTGATTGTTTAACACAGTATTATACTTTGAATTCAAATTTCTTTGAACTGGCTGTTCTGTGTTAAACATGCAACTGGTACTTTAGAGATGCACAGGAATTCTGTATCCCTTTTGATGGCATTACTTCTGCAACTATGACTGTGAGGTCAGACTCGATGGGGTCTTGGTTTGCAGAAAAGGAGTGATTACTTATGGATATAATTTTTGTGCCCAGAACAGAAATGAGCTGCTGCAGATATTTGGTTTATATGCAGGAGTTTTATAGGCATGGGTCATGTGAGAAGGAGCTCCACTGAAAGTTTATTTTGGGTTCTTTGGAATTAGTTCCTCTGCTATGTCCTGAGGGGTAATGATGCTAAATTTCTTATACATTCTTCACTGCCACGAAAAGGCTTTGGGTTTCAGAGTATATGCTAAGTATAGTGTCAATGAGAACACTGCTGTCCCTTACATCTATCATTTTAAGTGGCAGTGTTTAACTGCTTGAAATTTTCTTCTCCTCCATTTCCAATCCTATGTTTTCTTTCAAAGGTGAAGTAATGTGAGAAGAATGCAAAATAGTCAGCTATTTGGCTAAGGTGTGCTAATGAGAAAAAGCTGAACTGTGTTTAAGAACTGAAGCAGAAATTATGTTCAGATTGTATTACTTCCTTTTCCTGGTATCTGGAAGTAGAAAATTTTCTACAGAAAAGATTATGACACTATATTGAGTAAGTTATTTAAAGTCTGTCAAAGTTTAATGTTTGATTTGAAGAAAGTTAGGGTTGGGGTTTTTTGTTGTTGTTGTTTTGAGTTTTTTTGTTGGGTGTTTTTTGGTGGTTTTTATTTTAGTTTTGGGGTGTTGGTTGGTTGTTGCTTGTTTGTTTTTTCCACACTGAAATTAACATTTGTTGGGTGGTCAAGGTAGCCAGCTGGTAGTGCCTGTCTGTAGAATTTCTGGTGTGTTTCATTTGATCTGGTAGTAAAATAATTAGTCTTAAAATACAGTGTAACAGATGGAAAAATTAAATTCCGTTAATTGTGATTTGTAACACGTGTCTTTTGGTGAAGCATTGTGAGTGACACAGTCAGCCAGACTTGAAGATAGTCTGCCCTTTGTCTCATGTCCTGACACAACCTTTTTCATGGCACACTGATTAATGTCGTCATGATCTGAAGAAGGGCATCGTCTCCTGCTTTCTTGGACTGGGATAATACTGTATTTTGCCTTCAGGATCAAAAATGGCAACAGTAAACTTCAGCTACTCCTGTAACAGAAGGGTGTAGGTCTTCCATGTAGTTGTATGAGAGATTCCATTAGTTGGATTCATTTGCCACGAGACAGACCTCTATGCTATAATGGCTTGATGCTCCCTTAACAGTCTCCTGCTGTTTACTGTGGATGGATGGTTGCTCAATCATAGAATCATAGAATGGTTTGGGTTGAAAAGGGCATTAAAGATCATCTAGATCCAACTCCTCTGCCATAGGCTGGGACACCTTCCACTAGACCAGATTGTTCAAAGCCCCATTTAACCTGACCTTGAACACTTCCAGAAATGGGGCATAACACTTCCAGGGATGGGGCATGATACCATTTCTAAGGTAGACACAGAAAACCAAGTGAGAGAAATTCCAACTTGTCAGTCCTGGGCCTTGGTTAAAAAAAAAAAAAAAAAAAAAAAAATTTTTGTAGCTTTGCTTTAAAGTGTTGCCCAACACAAATGATTTTGATCAGATGATGGTCTCATTCTAGAAGACATCTTCTCCTGAGTTAGATGTGACTGTTCATATATTATGTGCCTTCATGTGTATGAATTTTAGTTGTCATGTGATCAATGTATTTGATCAGTGTATTTGATAGCAGGGAAGATGAAGGAAGGAGAAGGCTAACTTCCAAGTGTTTCCAAGATACAAGATGATGAAAGGAAAGTGAAACTCACAGGAATGAGTAGCTGAAGTGTGAATCCAGGTAAATTCTTTGAAGGGTTCCTTGAGAGTCTGCTGGAGGCTAGAAACTAGCCAGTGTTGTCCAGAAGGAGGAAACACATGATCACCTGATGGCTTGCTCAGGGTGTTCTGGCTCCTTGCTGTAAATATGTTGTATTGGCTGAATTCAAGGCCTAGAAATTTTGAGCCCATATTATAAAAATCATGAGATAATTTAGAAAAACAAAGTTGGTCTGTCCCTTGACTCCTTAATTGCTCTTGCCAGCAGCTTCTGAATGATGCCAGCAAACTTATTAACATGGCTTTGGCAAGATCAAGCCACTGTTATTAGAGGCCTACTGTGATAGGCACTCAGTTGCAAACACAAATGAGATATAATATGAGCTGAAAAATGTGATATTGAGGTGTCTATTGATGGTGACTGCAATGCACCCAAGTGAGATGATGCTGAATCTATACAAAAGCTGTTGGTAGTCCAAAAATCTCATCTGAGTTGTCTGGCCTCAAAGTAGCATACTAAAGATGAGGGTGATTTTGGACCCTGAAAAGATTCTGGGTGGCAGAAGACTTAACTAATATTTTGCTTGTGAACACAAAGGTGCCTTTCTAGAAAGACAGTTGGAAAACTTGCCTTCTGTGAACTTGCAGAGATGGGGGCATCAGCTCACTGGATACCATCTCAGGACTTTGTAGTAAAGTTCCCAGTTTGTCTATAAAGTAGAAAAACCTGCATTTTTAATTCTAGCTACAGCATTTTTCTGATGCTCTTTCATGTGTTCTGTTGCCTGAAAGACACATTTAAGCTTTTAACCTCTCCTCATGGGGATTGACAGAGAATTGGACTCAAAACTTTTTAATCCTAAGCAAATTTTAGCTACTTTAGCTAGATGGTAGTGCTAGAGCAGAAGGCATGTGTTGGTTTTAGCTATCATATGTCTAGGGAGCAGTATACATAGGCATAACCTGTGTTCCTTACAGCCCTGTAAGTAAAGCGTGATGGCATTTTGTAAAACTGTTAAAACACTTCTTTCTGGAGAAGCCTCAGCACAAGGCATGGTGAGTAGGCAAAGAGGCTACTGTAGCATGAAGAGGCAGATTTTAGCAGAACAGAACAAGGTGTAGCTCTACATCCTACCAGAAACCTTCTCCTCTAATATGGCAAAGCTTGCGCTCTTTGCTGAACCATACTTCAATTCAGACTTTATTTGTTCAGAGTATCTCTCTTTGTTGTGAGGATCAAAGTACTATCTGGAGGTACATGTGAGGTGAAGTGTCTGAGATTGTTTCAGAGGTTATGTGACAGCAACATTCTTAGTGAAGAGCAGAATGTATTTTGAAATTTGACTTGTTAACAGTTCCTTTTAATAAGACTTATGCTGGGCTCGTTTCCCTGTTTGGAATTCAAAGGCTGAGGAGTTCATATTCAATTTCAGTCCCAGCTCTCCTGATTTATTTGCTACACAATTTTTTTTTTTAAAATTTATTTATTTATTTGTTTAAGATGCAAACTAGTTGATTTCTCAAGTCAGTGGTTTCTTGGTGTAGTACAGATGATACTGGCTATTTTCACATTTTTGCACCTTTTAATGAACTTGAGCATCTCTTAGCATGGTGCCTGGAGTGCTCTGGACTTCAGAATTGGAGCATTGGGGAAGTCACTAGTTTAACCTTGATTCTTTAGATGCCAGCTTTTCTAGGAGGAGAAACTGAGCTGAGGTTGCTGAGATTTAGCTTATAAATTTTGGAACTAGCAGAGAGCTGTTTTGTGTCTCATCATAATAGCTGGCCCTGACAGTTTAACAGAGCTTATTGACCATCTGCTTTGTCTAGTTTGCCACATGGCAGAGTAACAACTAAGCCAAAATACTGGCTGCACAGTGTATTAATTAAACGACTTGCTTGTGAACACTATCAAGGTACTAAATTGATTGATGTCGTACATTTAACTTGAAGAGTTTTGTCCTTTCTCTTGCTGCAGTTGCTGCGTATTGAGCTGAAGAACATAAGATTGGTGTGGAGAAAGGAGCTGTTTGACTGGATGTTGGTGCCCCTATTTGTGTCCTTGCCCTCTGTCTTCTGTTAACCCACTCTCAACAGATGGGATTCAGAGTATATTGCAATCTTATTCCCCTGCTGCTACTTCTGACTGCTGTTCTTTGCCTCTCACAAAGCTGGCAAAAGCAACAGCTGTTTCATAATTTCTGTTTTAAGGGAGAACTATAGCAATGGGGCAGGGGGAGAGACTAAAAAAAATAGCCATCTTGCATAAGATTACCAAGAAATGTCATTCTTGTCTCTTTTTTGAGAGGTAATACCTCTTCTGAGAACAGATTTCAAGATCCTCAGTGTTTGTGTTCCTGGAAATACAATATGTCTTTCTCCAAGGTGAGAGCACAAGTTGAGAGCTCTAAGCAAATAGCATTGGCTATATCTGCATATCTCTAGCTGGAGAAACCTGACTGTGGGCTGCTTGTTAGTGTGACTAATTCTGCTCAAAGGCACAACCCCCTGGGAAAGCAGTTTTTAAATCCAGACTGTGCTGGTGGCAGAGACATATAACATGCTCTCTGAAAGGGATGTGGCAAGACTTTGGCAATATCCAACCACTGTCTGCTTGATCAAGGGACATACTGTAGGTAGCATCTCTGCATGTAGAAGCTGAATCCTGTTGAGCTTGTTATAATGAACAGATGGCTTGTTAATATGCTCTGCTGGGCTATGGCAAGCCATGCTTCTTCAAGGCTTTGCTACCTATACTTTCACTGCAGATATTTGTGTATGTTCTTTTTCTTCTGGTAATTTTCTGTAACAACAGGTAACTGTGTCATGCATATGTGGATGTAGGTGCATATTTATGGTTCATTAAAGTGATCCTGAAAGGGTAGTGTGTGTATATATATATGTGTGCACTGTGTATATAGTATGCTGTTGGGTGGTGTAACATGAAATAGTATTGCTATTCAGTGTAATGTCAGTCTGAATGAAGCTACTGTTTGGATATATTTTTAATATACCTAAGCTGCTGGAAATGCTTTGCACAATATGGAAACAGTGTCAGGAGAAAGCTGAAAGACTGCTGTACTAATTTGTGTTCTGTCTGAAAAGCTGTGTCTAGTTGGCTGCAGACAAGGCCCCTGATAACACACCCTTGTTTTGACCTCTGGAAACTCCATGCTAACCAGAAGCATCACTCTGTGTTCTGGACTTCCAGGACCTGCAAAGGATCTCTGATTTACATCAAAGTGCTTTGGATCCCAGGTAGTCTTGGTGTGTGCGCTGCCCTACAGAACAAGGAAACTATTTAAGAAATGAGATCTTGAGTATGCATACTGAGTTCTCTCCTTTCTGAGTATCTCTGGTATTCCAGATAATTGAAGGTGGCGCCTTCCGGCATTTAAAGGATACTTGAGAAAATTACACTCCCCTTAAAATCTTTTTTCCTCCTGTGTTAATTAACATATTTAAGAGTAGTCTATCACTTTTTTGTCTATCCCTTGAAAATGTGAGGTTTATGGCCCCTCTGCTAGGGCTCCAACCCTGGTAATGAAGGGCTAGGTTTGATACAGCTTTAAAAGAGCACTCGTTTCCTGGAGTTGTAGTTCAGTCTAGGAAACAGTTAAGCAGTTTTTTCTTTAGCATGTACATGGGAGTTGTACCGCTAAGAAGAGCAGGGGAGTGGGGGGGACACAAAAAAGTGTTCATCCCTTTAGTTCAGCCCAATTGCAATTTCTCTGCTCTTTCTATTGCCAGTCTGTAAGTTCATCTCATTTAAGGGCCCTTGTCAGTCCTGGGCTTGCTCTGTTTGCCTGCATCATCTTTCTGCTACAGTGATTTGTGAGGGCTAGCAGCTGTTGCATGAGCATCTGGAATTTTTATGGTTGTGCTGGAAAATATTGCCTGTTGGTGTATCTGAGGAGCAGAGGGATGTCTCAGTGCTTTGGCCTCATACTGTTTTGAGTTTGCTAACACTGTCATGATCATGTAGCTCACCACAAGTTTTTGTTATCCAATGTGAAAAGGTCTGCCACGTGTTTGCTGCTCGCAAGATAGTTTGCTATGGAAGATGATAGGCTCTTTAGCATTTAAAAAGTAAAACTGTAAGTAAATTAGAAGCTTCAGAAATTACTTCAGTTTTTTACTTTTATACCAAGCCAAAACAACAAATATCTTTCCTTACATTATACTTTACTTCTCTATGCCTTAAATTACTTTTCAAGCTATGATTGTGGAACTACCAAGCTTTTATTTCTTAAAAATAAATATATATATCCATATAATCCATAACCTGTTTCTTTTGGAATGCCACTGGGAAGAAAAACACCTTTTTTTTTCTGCCTATGACCATTTCCAACAATGCATATGATTAGAGATTGCTGACAAGTCCTGACTTTGCAAGTTTGTGTCTCTGTGAAAAATGAAGGAAAATATTTTCACATATATTTGACACCTGTTTAAGAAAGATAAATCTTGAAGTTGATGGAGGAGAAGGAGAGTAAATTTTAGGCTGACCACAGCAAAGTGAGAATTTGGTTGAAAAAGTGCACTGTTTAGGGGTCAAGGGAGCTGAAATGGAAGTTCCTGATGCTGAAGGCTACCTTGGAAGGCAGTTAGGCTGGTGTCTGTTCTTAAAACAGTTGTTGCAGATCATCAGTAGACTCTGCCAAGTGATAGCTACTCAGTTTGCACTTTCAAGATAGCAATACAATTTATAAGATTTGCTGGCTATTCAGAGTGCAATGCTTTTGCAGTAAGCAAAAGTCACCTTCTCTTGGGATAGGTAAATGTGCCCAGAGGGACGTACTGGAATAGGTAGCAGAACACAGGAGGAGCTGGGAGTCAGAAGGGTTTGCTGGGAGCTTTTCTTTTAGTTGTGCTTTGGGCTTCTTTGCAATGAATTCTTCTCTTGCATTTGTGCTCTAGTGGCAAGGATGTGCTTTTGATGTGGAAATGGAGTGTCTCCTTACAACCAGCTTTTTGGAAACTCTCAGGAAAGTGTGAATGTGTTTACTTGAAACTAAATGAATGTGAAGGCATTTTTGGCACACCTTTGGGAGCTTTTAAATGGAGGTACCTAAAATGCTAGCTAAAGCCTAAATTCCTTTCAAATATGCTACACTTGGATATAATGAAAGAATTCTGGAAGAAATGGGTGGGCTAAAACTTACTGACAATTAGATATTAACTAAAATGGGATGAAATGACATGACATTGAACCCATGAGCACCTACTTGTTTTGTCTGTCTTCCAGGGATACAAATTTTTCAGATAAGACACCTATTAAATTGTGAAGTGTTTACAAAATGGAGCTTTCTTTGTATATTTCCAAAGGCCTTGGTCAATTTTGTAAGTAGAGAAGGGTTGGGGAAATGTGCCTTTTTCTAAGTTAACAGCTGTGTCTACATTGGCATCATGATGACTCCTCTGTGGAGACTAGTCAAGAATTTTCCAGCCAGGAGAGGAAAGCACAAAGAGGTATTTTGTCTGTTCAAGAATAGTGGCCATGTTTCTGTTGTACTGGGCAGTTGTATCAGTGTTATAGTCAAAACCATCTGATTTTGAAGGGCTGTCACAATTTTTCTGAAGTTATCAAATACCAACATGATAAAATAAAATTAAACATCAAGTTGTATCTGCCTCTCAACTTCCATTTCCCGACTAAACCAATGGAAGTATTTCAATGAATGATGGGGCCATGAACCAAGTAAGGCTTGCCAAACTGTGTTTTTTGGCCAGCTTGGGATTCCTAGAAGCTGTTCTGTTCCAAGTCAGAGCCTATTTTGGTTTCTCACTGTTGGGTGCTTTACAGCATGAGTTTTGAGCAAGTGCTTCCTAAACAGCTGCTCATACAAGAACTACTGCGTATGGACAGCCCAGAGTTGGCACTGCAAGTGTGTGATCCCTGGCTAGTGTTTCAGTCATCCCCTCAAGCAACAGATAAATACCAAACTAAAAATAGGAAGTCCAGGGCCTAGGATAAGTATTTTCAGTCACCTACATAATAGGCTCTTTTGAAAACTTCTTAAAACATAGGATACCAAGAAACTGATTTGATTAAAAAAAACCTAAGTAGTGTATGTATGCATTTGTTTTACTTTTACAAAATTCCATTTAGTAACTAATTGGAGACAAAGTTACTCCTGTTGATTCTTTGCAAATTACTTCCTTAGATTTTATGTAATAATAATAATTATAAATAAATAAAAAAAAAAGAAAACAAAACAAACTGAGAGGGTAAAATTCTTCAAAGAAGTGGGGAAAAAGTAAAAGGACCTGTTATTTATCTTTGGCCAAGGCACCTGCACAAGCCTCCAGTGCTGTTTATGGCATTGCAGGCTGTATACAGCTCTGTAAGAGTTACCTCCCTGCTGCTGATGGAAGAAGGCAGCCAGTGAGATGTGGCAGCCAGCCCAGGCATCTAAGTAAAAAGGCATGGTCTTCTGAAAGAGCACAGAAAGTCTTCCTTCCAGCCAAGAAAACTTGATGGGTGTGTTGGTCACTGACAATTGGCAGTGTGTCTGCTAGGCAAGCCCAGCCTCAACTGAGTTGGCAGAGTTTGAAGGGCAAAAAAACTCAGTTTAGCTCTCCTAAAAATTATTCTTTCAATAGCAGTGCTGTGGCCCTGCTAGCAAGCAGAATAGACAACTGTGGAAAGAGAGGAACCAAGGTTTCTTCTTCTACAGAGAAACTTGTAGTGTATTTGAACGAGGTCACCATGGCATTCTCATATGGTCTATAAAAGCATGAAGGCAACTCTGACAGTAGTGGTCACATTGATGCTGGAATATACAGTAAATTTTAATAGCTAGTTAGCCATACCAATTAAAGAGAGCCCCCACCATCACTCCTGCATGTAGGTAGGCCAGAATTGGCACTGAAACAGTTTGTGGAAAAGAAGATACTTCATCTATTACAACTTACTAACATGATAAAACTCTAACTTCAGGTTGATATTTCAATGGTTTTTCAATTACTTGCTCTTTTGTTGGTTGCTAAGTATTACCATTTTTTGTTCAAAGCTTTGTATTGGCATAATCATGTGGCACTACAAGAGTTTAGATGTGATGTGCAGCATCTGTCTGTGGTGCAGCAGAACACAGTAGCGGGGGAGCAGCCCAGGTTTTCCATTGCTCAATTCAGAAAAATTGTAGTTGCATGGTCTCTATAGATTGAGTTGTCCCTGTCTCCCTTTCACTGAGTAACTTCACTTCAAGGAGTGGTTTGGCAGTACTTGTACCTGTCTCAGTGTATTTCAACTTAACCTTTCCCTCTTTCAGCTGAATTTTGACACAGTTGGCTATCTTATTTTTCCCCACTCCTTATACAGAGTAAAATGTCATGCTAACCATTGTTGTGAGCTAACAGCTGACTTATATTTAGTGCCTGTAGCTGTAAGAAGTTTGTCCAGGGGAAATCATGGTGTGTTGCCATAATCTTTCTAGCCTCTAGCCTTCTAACTGAAGGAAAGGCAGAACTGCAGTGGCATCTGCAAAGACAGCAGCTGCTTCTGTGTTGAATGTCAGTGCAGGCAGGCTTGTATTCTGGGGCAGGGTGAAGATATTCCAGGAAGCTGGGTGGGGGGACCCATGCTCTGGATGTGGATGTCTTTTCCAGGTCCTCTTTCACAAAGGCTTACCAATAAAGGAAGCTTTCACAGGAATTGCATTGAGGGATGAACCCTAATCCCTCCTTGGTGATAGAGGAGTCCCACATGAAATAACAGTAAAACAAAGTTGTGCCTTTTTGTATCACCTAAATGTCAGGGTTGTGCTGTTGCCATTTTTGTGTGCTCGTGTGCTATTTTACAATAAAAACTTTGGGGTGCATTTACTGCTTTAGAAGGGCTGACTCTTTGAATGGAACTTGGAATTGGAACAGCATCTGTGTACTTCATCTGCTCTACTGTCACTTGAAAGCCAAGAGGAGAGAATGATCAGTGGCAGTGCCAGCTTGAAACAAACAACAATGGTTTACAGTGACTGAGGGAAGAGAGAGCCAGCTTGAGTAATGAGATGGAAGAACTTGGCTTGAGTGGGTGCTCATCCCCTACTTATTAAAAATATCAGTTGTTGTTAATTGCTTTAATGAGGTTTGTAACTAGAATTTTAAGTGTTTTGTGTACAGCCATTGCCCTGTTAGTATATTTTTCATTTACACTTGAATTCTGAAGCTGTAGCTGTACCTACCTCCTGGTACACACATGAACATTAAGATGCCCTTATACTTAAGTGATTCCCAGTGTGCCATGTCTTTTCTTTGTAATTATTTCTAAGTAAGGAAGTTGGAGCTGTTCTTGGCTATTGATAAGTAACACCAACATACTGGAGTAGTGCCCCAGTTTGCCTGAAGTGATATCCTTATACAGGGATTATCCTGCTTGACGTTGTTCTGTTCTGAATTCATTCATCTTTCTCACCACCCAAAGCCAAATCCGCCAAACCTGTGACCCTCATGACTTACGCTTTCTAGGCAACTTGCAAGAGTACAGACTGAGAATCTCTCTTTTCACGTCATATAACTCAAAGAGGGAGCATCTTCCTGTTGTTTGACTGTATCAAATCTCTAAGCCCGTCATTATGGAGACTTATTAAATCAAAACTTTGTGTCCCTCTTTTGCCTGTAAGGGACATACTGCTCATACTGATCTGCTATCTGTATGACAGGAAAAGATAATGGAGATGGTGGTAGATATGGAGGAGGCCAAGTATTCCTAACTATGCTGTTTCTGGGAAGGTTAGCTATGTTGCAGGATGGGTATGCTTTTCCAGTTGTCCAAGGAACTTGGTGATATCAGTTTCAAAATGTAATACTGCGCTTTTTCTCATAATGTGTGTCTGGCTGGGAGCAGCACACACCTAAGTTGCATACTGATGTGGGTTCTGGGATGCTGCTAGACTACGGTTTAGACCTTGGAGCTTGAGAATGCTCCTTATTCCTGGGGTTCAGACATGAATCTCCAACAGATCTTACTGAGATTTCCTTCTATTATGATGTGCACTTCCTAATATAAGTGTCAGACTATTTGCCAACTAACCTACTAACCAAAACAGGGTGAATTCATAGAAACAGACAGGCTTTAGCTATTTCTTTCTTCTCTGAGCCAGGTAGATGTGGGTAAGCTTTGGTCTGGAAATCCAATTCCTCTGTTAATGAAGCGTGGCACTTGAATGCACATGCTCTGCCAACAGGGATTATTCTCTTGGTCTGAAAGCTGCCCTAATGCAGCTATATTTTCTGGACTGTGCAGTTTGTGCACACTGGCTGAGTAAACTGCAGTCCAGTTGTGCCTGCCTGTGTAGACACTATCACATGTGTGTATCTGTCTATCTTTCTCACTTTTTCTGAAGGTTTGTTCCATTCTCTTCTTTGCTAGCTTTGATTCCTAGGTAAGCTCCCTTTCTGCTTCATAGCAAGGTGGGTAGACCTCCATGCAGAGCCCCATAAACATTGTTCTTGGCATTACTCTTGATCTAACAACTGGCTAGCACACTTTAAAAATGTTAAACTTGTCCAAATTGAAATAATCTGAGCTGAGGAGGTTCTCAGTATGTGCATGTCTCATATAGAATATCTTGGAAAGGATTTGAAGTAAGACTTCATTTATTTCTGATGTTGAGACTAAAATCAGGAGGGGAAAAAAGTGAGTGGTTTTCCGCATTGCTTGAGGACTTTCAACAGCTGAGTTATAACTCCAGTATGTTCAATCTTGGAAATTTAGGAGGTACCAGACTTGCTGTGTATCTGAGTTACCTGTGACCAGTTTATGAGAGTGTTCAGTTTAATTATGCACCTCCCCTCCTCTTTCACTTGTGCTTGTCGTGTGCCCGAACTTGTTCAAGTTTGGCAATAAGCTCAAAGATTGTCATATGTGAACGAACTTGCTTTGTAGGGAGCTAGAAGAGGCTGGGCTCTTGCAGTTCACCTTGGCAGAGAGCCCTTGTCACAGTGCCTGCGAGCTGAGTTGCTCCTTTTTCTGCTTGCAGTGGTCCTTTCTCTGGCCCTCAGTTGCAGCGGAAAGGTACACTGGATGGATGTAGAAGTGATACCCCAAAAGGTAGGAGCAGAGGTGGTAGGATTTTACAGGAACCAATCTGTGAGAGTAAAAGCTGAGGGCTACATTTTTACAAACAGGGGCAGAGGGCTATGTGTACTTGAGGACAAAAGTTGGACTGCTGTTTTCCAGCCCCAAGAACTGCACTTAGGTCTCAGAAGACCTTTCCATGCTCTACCAGCAACTTCACGGGCCCTTGCTGTGTTTGCAAAGTGTTACCTCCCTCTAGTGGTGTGAACGCAAGGCTATGGACTGCCCACTCTGGGGGTGAGGATAGGTCAGATCTAGGCCATATAGATAAAATACCATCTCCTTGACTTTTATTCGGGTGTTCATACCATGTTATGGAGATGTGAGATACTGGGCAACTTGTCATTCTGTTGACAGGTGTGCACTTAGTGTCCCTCCATTTCTGTGTATTCAACCATCTCCATATGATGTCAGACTTGAAGACAGGCTCAGCACAGGAAAAGGTTTCTGTTAAATAGCGACACTGCCACAGATAAATTCTGATTATTCAGAAACAGGAGGGTCATTGACTCAGGATGAGTGGATAAATCTTGTAACTTTCATTTGAATGTGTCTACACTTTCCTCCATCACTCCTGTTCATTGAATAAGACTTCCTGTTGGTAGAAGAAGCTGCTGCTCTAGTTAGAACAGATTGGGTACAACACGGGTTTTTCTAACTCTTAGTTAGAGCCAAGACTGGATGGCATGAGCTCAGGAGTGTGGGGCCTCACACTCTGTGTTGCCTTTGAGATTTTAGATTCAATGACTGGTTGCTAATGAGATAAGTGCTTGATGGGGGAGAAAATAATATGTAACTGCTTGCTAAAGATTGTATCATACTGGGAAGCTGCATCCTAAATGCGTTCAGTGATTATCAGCTGTACCAACTAACACTCACTGTTGCATGAACTGCTTCACCTGGACCAACAGAAATGAAGGATGATTTTTTTTCCAGGTCTAATATTAAATCACCATGTCTGCTATGGCATTACTGCTGTCAATACTTTAGGATTGGAGAAAACATGCTGTCTTCTAGTAATTGGGTTGTACCACTGAGGATTCTTGTTCCTACTGCAAGTTTCACAAGCCCTGGCACTTTTGAGTCTCTTCTTGCTGTCTTCAGCATCCTTTCCTAGTCTTCTCTTCCTCATACCAATCAATCAATAGACATGAACAGTCTTTTTGTCCTGCAAATACCTTTATTTTACCTGTGTATTTTGACTCTCCAGTTAACTATGACTAGCTTATGTAAAAAAAGAAATTAAAAAACCCCTTTCATTCTGGATTAATAATTTTGATCACTTAAACTATTCTTTTTTTATTCTCACTTTTATCTACTTTGCCCTGGTGCTTAAGTCCCCCAAAACAACGGAAGCTTTCAAACAGGGAACACATGCGTTTTTCCTTCGTGTTTTCTGCAAATGACTATTTGGTCATACTAATTTACCTGGATTAAGTGCAATCCATTCATCATCCCACTAGGTTACATATGCAATCAATGACTTCTACGCCTGGTAATTTGTGGCACTTTTATTTATCATCCTGGGACTTAAACCATTGTATTGTAGTACCATCCATGTCTGCAGGTGACCTTGTTTAGAGCAAACTGTATTAGATGCTCAACAGATGCCTGTTCTAAAATAAACAAATATTTTCATATATTAAATGGATATTTCTAGAAAAACTGGTACTATTTTCTAGTTTGGTTTTGATTACTTACATTGGCATCTTCCAGGACTTTGAGAGAAATCTCTGATTCATATGGTCTGAAACTTTCATAAGTTTCAGTTGTGTGGTTGTCTTTCCTTACTTTTCCTTAATTTTTCTCTTGCTGTCCTTTCATGTTGCTTCCAAACTCACTACGAAAACGTTGGCTTTGACTTTTCTTGCTGTATTTAAGTTCTCCTTTCTTCCCCAAATTTAAAATCTAAAGTGAAAACCAAACCAGCCTATTTAATTATTTCCCAGCACTGCAAAGGAGATGATGCACAGTGAATGGGCAGTGAGGATGGAATAACAGGCTAATTTGAGAGTTGGTTTTATAGTGGGAAGTTATCCATAGAGCAACTATTGCCCTTTAAATTTTAAAGCCTCAGATAAATGTTTAATTAGTAAATACTTGGAATGATATCAGACCTGCACTGGAGGTGCTGTCCTGAGTATCAACAGACTGTAGTGTTCTTCAAGGTGCTCCTGTTAAATCCAGCCCTTTGGCTTAAGCTGCTGTGGGAGGTGGTTTTAAAGGATTTTCTCTGGTCTCACTGAAGGATGTTCACCTGTTTCTGCTCCATTCACCACTGGGGCTGTTATCATCTCTGCCAGTTGAAGAGGTTGTCTTAACTGCTGCAGCTATTTACTACTTAATGCATGTTTATGCCCAAGGTCTTTTGCCAGTAGCCTGAAAAGAGTTCATGCAACCTGAAGAGTCATAGGGCTGTCTTTCAATGCAAGGTTGAATTTAAGTTGCATCAAATATCACGGAAACTAACTTTGATTTTTTTGACTTTCAAATACTGAATCAGAAATCACCTCATGTTCTGCCTTCTTTGTTAATGCAAACTGGAGAGTGTGCTTAAAAGTAGAGTGTCCATCCTTCCCTCTCCCAAGTATTTCAATTGGTAGATGTTTGCACCTGCAACCACCACACCTCTTCTGTTTTGGCTTTCCCGGGGACTGTTCTCTGTCAGCATGCTGCTTGTGAGTTCTTTCCTCTCGCTCATTATCTGCTATTTGCATCACCTTGTCTCCCTCTCACTGGAGCAGAACATGGCATTGCTTTGGGTTTTTTTCACACAGCCGCAGGAAACTAACAAAACCCTGAAAATACCATCTTTTGGCTATTCACAGACCCTTTGAGGCTTGCCCCAGCCTAATCTGTATCTAGCTGCTTAATTGTAGTAGGAGCAACCACATTTATTCCACTGATAAAGTGTGTCAAACAGAAGACGTGACTGTCTTTCTTCCCCCTGTCATTACAGCTGTTGTGGAGCAGTGAGGCTCCTGACCTAAGGGCACATTTTTTATGCCTAACATAAAACTCTTGAGATCGTGCAGGCACAGTAGTTCAGATAAAGAAAAAAATGCTTTGATTGTTTGTTCATTCAGCCAAAAATAAGAGCAAGAGTTACTCTTTTGGGCTTCCCCCTCTGTTTGTGTTGTGTATCAGAGTTTAAATCAGCTCTGAAGTGAAGAAGATACAAATGAATTTTTACAGAAAATGTAATTTAATTGAATGAATCAGACACAACTAAAGTTCCTAATTTTGGAAGGTTTTTTTTTTGTGTGTGTGTTTTGTTTTATTTTTGTTGGATTTTGGTTTATTTAATGACTTTCTGTGATGTAAAGGTGCTGTGTTACCTCTTACACAAAAGCTTCAGTGAATTGCTGGTACAGTTGCCCTCTGGACTGAAGGCATTGTGAACCTTGAAGATGTAGGACAAACCTGACTTGAAGAAGATAAGAGTGAAGGAGGATAGAAGCAAGGATTTCTCCCACTTAATTGGTACCAATCAGAGTAAAACTAGCTCTTCAAGAACGCTCAGCTTCAATGAAGTGTGATCACAAAAAGGAATTATATACCTTATGGGCAATTTACCCTCACTGTCGCTTTCCAGCATTGTTTTGGTTTGCCAGAATGCTGCTCTAACAGACAAGAGTTCAAAATGTGTATCTGACAAAATATCCAGTGTGCTGAACAGCACATATGAATGCAGGCAGGTGCACAACTGGCATTTACACAGGTCGATGAATGTGTATTTTGATGTTTACAGTATTAACAGTAACTCCAGGCACCTTGTTTTAACAGTATTTATGATGAGCTGCATAGGTAAAATATTCAGGAGGTTTACTCTCTATTTGAGGAATTTCTGGTTCTTGATGTGATATGATACTTAGCATAGAGTCAGGATAGTAAGCTACTAAGTGTACCGCTTAGTTATGGATTAATCTTTATCCTTTCCAATTCTAATGATTTTTGCTGAATATCTTTATAGTCTGTGGAAGATTTCTCTCTTCTTCTCTTTGTTGTTTAAATTGCTAATGAGTCTGTAGCATTATGCTAGAAACTCCCTTATTGCCAGATTGTGTTACCGTAACTAGTACCTTTGATTCATCGCAGCAGAAATCCATGCTTCCTTTCTAAACCTGCTAACTGGGCAAAGGGTGTTCTTTGTGTATTTTTATTCATTGGGTCTAATGGCCTGAACAGCAACTGTGCTATCGTGTTCCTGCACGCTTTACTTCAGAGATGGGGAATAGGGAACTTAATCATCCGAATTCTGTCCTTCCTCCTCACACTCAAAAAGATGTTCAAGAGTTGGCATTTTAGCTGGAGTTTTTGATGAAGGTAGTTGTTTGCCACCTTGATGCTTAACATCTGTTAGATTAACTCAAGTGAATTTATCTTCCTTGCTAGTGTTTAATCCCATCTTTTATCCAGTACAAGAGTAATTTTAAGGGATGGTGGCTTGCTCCTAGGCGGAGTATTACCTGTGGCTGTTGCTTTGGAGCTGTTAAATTATTTCACAATTGTTGAAACTTCTATAAATTGCTGGAACCACCATATTGTTGTCAGAATGCTTCTTTAAACGTTTTTGAAAAATGTTGGTGGGGTTCAAGAAGACAGCTGCTGATGGGGATAGTGGTCTTACTGCTTCATCCTGACTCTTAACTCCACTCTCCCCTTTGGGGGCTTTCAGGTCCCTGCATTCATTCAGGAGGTGCCAAGGTGATGTTATGTCAGTGAGTGATCAGTGGCACCATACTTGTGGTAAAGGACAGTCTTGTAGTGTCCAGGTGTTGGCTTGGATGGAGGAGGGGCAGCAGAAGAGCTGTGTGTCCATGGCCCTGGGGGCACTGTCAGGGTTGGTGAGAGGTTGAGACCAGAGTTTCGTATGTACAGCGAAGTGCTGCATAACAATTCTGATGAGAAAATGCAAAAAATGGCCAGCAGGATAATTTTTGTGTAATTGAAAATGCAAGAAATGGTGATGCCTGTGGATGATGAATTCTCATTGGGATTCCAGAGCTCAGGGGTCCTTCAAAACTGTGTGGATTACTGCTCTGACTTGGAATAATGCAGCTGATGTGTTGGTGATGCAAAGGGAGAAGTGTGTGGCTGAAGGAGGTTTAAGAAAAATTCTATAAAATACTCAATGCCTTAGACTTCGTGCTTCACTGAAGGCACTGAAAATCTGAGCTCCTCTGATGGAACATGTATGTCATCCTTGTAAGCCAGCTTTAAGCAAGGGACATCTTCCACAGTGTTTTCAAAATAAGCAGTTCAATTAAGAATGCTTTCAAAGCAATTTTGTGGCTTGCTGCAGCGGTTATCTACTTCCTCTTCCCTGACCTCTTCATCCTCTTGCCCAGTACTGTGAGAATAGCATGACTTGTGCTGCTGGGCATGAGTTAGTAACACAGCTCCTGGCTGTGAGTGAAGGATTGCTTAAGAATTGTCACCTCCTGTATGGCTGAGGCTTGGCCTTCTGCTGGCCTGGGAGCAATGAATCAAGCCACCATCCCTTACTGATTTTGTTGTCTGGCTCCAGGAAGATGGGTTTGTGTGCTATCACTATGCTGCTTTTGAGGTTAGTTAAAGGATAGATCTATGAACTTAGTGGGTATTTTTTCTTTTCAGGAAGAAGAGATGCCAGAAGTAGAAATTGACATTGATGACCTTCTTGATGCAGCCAATGAAGAGGAGAGAGCCCTCAAATTACAGGTAATACTATTTTATAATTTTAAATCAGAAAGGAGTTGAAGTAATGCATCTGGATCCATATTTTGTGCTTGATTGAATCCACTGTAAGTGTAGAATTAGAACTGAGAGATTCTTAGGTCTGAGTTTAGCATAATCTACCAGACTGCTCAAAGATAATCAAAATCCTTTTAGTTAAAATTTCTGGAATATAAGTGATAACAGGAATAAACAAATGTTCAAAGAATCCAGTAATCTAGGGAAATATGCTAAGCCATATTAGCCTCATTCTAATTCATGCAAGTGTATAAAATAAAGAAAACATTAAAAAAACCAAAAAACCTCACAGTCACATAGAAAAGCTATATGACTGAGAGTCAGTTATGATGACCAGATAGTTTCTGTGATTCATTTCAGCAGCAGAAATGTATGTGCATGCATATACAAACCAGAAATCTTCCCTTGTCCTTAGACTATTGGCAATTATTTCTCTGTCTATACTAGCCGAAAATTGGAACCCCTCAAACTACTTTGCAGTAACCTGTCAAAAAGCTTGAGGAAAGGGTAAGATGGTCAGTAACAGAAATTAGTAGGGAAATTCAAAAGGGGTCTGCTGAAATTACACAGTTCAAACCAGCTCTCTAATTCTTTGAATCCTGTGTGATGTAGAAGTAAATGAATGGAGGGGGAGAAGAAAAGAAACATCAATATCTATCTATCTATTGGTATAAAACCAATGCAAAGGGTCTCTATTTATTATCTTTTCATATGCCTTATTAAAAGGAAAACTGTTCCTGAGCCGTGGTTTGCCCTCAGCTTGCTTCTGGGAGGTGACTAATGTGGTGCTTAGATTGCAGCACATCTGATTTTAGTTGGCACCTTTTTCTCAGTGTCCACTGGCCAGCCCCAGGGACATGGGGCATGGCCCCGGGCTGTTTACTCAGCATTCATTAATAGCCTTGCTGCTTCTGTGCAATGTAGCTGCAGCAGCTCCCCTGCTAGGAATAATGAGTGTCTATATTTCTGCATTACAAAGACTCTGGTGCTTTCATAGAAAGCTGCCTTTTACATGTCTGTTGCTGAGAGAAATGTTCTTGGATTCTTTTCCTCTTCTCAGTTTTTCTTGGAGAGAGAGGTTTTGTAACTTCCTACCCAGAGGAAGAAGTCATTATTGCTCTCCTCTTACAAATCATTCTGATCCATCTAGGATGTAAAGATGACTTGGTTTTCAGTAGCATCTTCATTCAGTGATTTCTGGTTCTTGCTTCTTTTCTTTTCCCCCTCTCTTGTCAGGTTTCATACTGTGACTTGTTTATGTTCACTGTTATTCTATATGGGAACTGACGCTTTCATATTTTGCTTCTAGGAAACTCTTGTAGATTGCTACAAACCGACAGAGGTAAAAGACTTTTCTTAAATACTGTTCACATGTTGAAACTGTAGCTATGTTCAAGATAAAGTAACTTTATTTTTATACTTATGATAAAGTGATTAGAGGAATGTTAATGGGTAGCTGATGGACTTGGGGCTTTATATCCTGGAAATGTCTGTGCCTGTCACTTAGCTAGAGTAGGAACATGATTGGGCCCAGTGGAGGAACTGCCAGTCATTCCAGCTTAAGTGTTGTCTTCTATAATGTCCATATTGACTATACTGATGCTTAAAGCTGTCATGCTGTAGAAAAACTAAACAATTCTCATCAGGTGATTAAAATATTTGCATAATGGACTGTGCTCTTCAGTGCGAAAACATTTAATTTTATCTTTGACACTAAAATTGTTTATTCTGAGAACTGTTATGCAGATATGCAGCTCTGCTAATTGTATTTGTGAATGGACTTGAATAGAATCATGGGATAACCTGAACTAGCAAGATTTAGTTACTCAACTTTCAACTTGCATATGTATTAATGTGTCCAGTGCAAATATAGCCTACTTCTCCTATAGTAATATGTGCTTACTAGGAAGAGTAAATATTGTAAAAAACCCCCTTGAACTCATTGAGGGGAAAAAAAATCAAAATTCTAGGTCATGGGTCAGTCTCTTTGTTCCATTCATAAGGTCAGTGCTTTCCCAGAAGAAGCTGGTGCACAATATTTAATAGAGGGGGTGGCTTACAGGATTCCCCTAATCAGAGACCTTTCAGCTGTGTGTGACTAGAAGCCAGATGTTGAGTTTTTGAAACAAGGCTACCTATAGGTTAGTTCTTCTGTAATATCTGCAGCTATAACAAAATAAACTACTGAGGCTTCAGGATAGTCAGACTGTTAGGAAGAACCACTGGTGTGGTTGAACAGGCAGTTCCTGGTCCATCAGATACTTTCTTCATGGCTTTTCCATTTTTATTGATTCCGATGGTAAATTGGGAAAATTCTCCATAATTGCTATTATTGCTGCTGGTACAAACTTTTTGACACTGAGAGAATTGACCCAGAAAGACTCACATGATAACACTTGCATAAGCTTGTTGTGTGTTGTACCTTGGTTTCTTTACTGCAGATAATACACATCTCCCATTGTGGAAATGCCATAGTGCCAAGTCTTCAGATGTCTCACTGTAGTAAAGCTACATTACAGATGACTCCTGTCAGCCTCCTCCAGCCTTCTCTAAGCAAGTGGCAGTTTTTCTTAAGATAGGTGTGAGAACTGATATGGCATGTGAAGCCTGACATGGCTCCTCTCACAGTCTAGTGAGAGAAAGTTGGTGTCATGACTGAGTGTGAGGGACAAGTTGCCAAGAGTTTAAAAGTCATTCATGTGCTGACTTCTTACCTCTGTATTATCTGAGGGCAGATGCAGAAAGCAGAGACTCAAATAGTTACTCTTCCTTCTTTATTGAACATGTAATATGAAGCTTAACACAATGCAAGGACAAATTTCAGAGAGCTGGTAACAGTACATGACAGATGTTAGTGAGTTTTCCACTGGAAACCTTGGTTGTGGAACTTCAGGAAATACTTGTGCCATGTTGGTAAATTAAGTTGGCATGGCAGTTCACAGGAATAAATATCCTGGACACATGTGCTTGACTGCCCTCAAGGCATTGGATCAAGGTGAGATTTTAATACTGAAGTGGTGACTTGTGTCTTCAGTTCTCTGGTGATGGGATGGAGGGGAGCTCCCTTAATCTGGGAGAATATCCATCTTCCTTGACAATCTTTTGCGATAGCCAAGAAGCACTTAATCCACTCTTCTACTAGGATAGTTGCCAAAATGAGAGTCACTTCCCAGCAGTGTTTTCAAAGCAGCAGCTTTACTTCATCTATGATATGTAATACTGCATGACTCTTAACTTAGGCCACTTAAAAATAATGATTTTTAATCTGCCATGTGTGAACTAAGAACAGCCTTTATGTTGTCTTAAAATTGCTATATGAGCATCCACAGTTTTTCTAGGAAATCTGTGATCCTTTTATACTTACAGACCATTCAAAACTATTGAGGCAATTGACTTGTGAAAGGATTTTTGGAAGATTTGTGGAGAATGGGCATGAACTGATGGAATTTCTCCTGACCAATCAAATACAAGCAATCAAGTGCACTAGGGTTTTTATCATCAAGAGTTACACAGTTTGCAAAAGGCAGTAATCCCTAACTGAGGAAACAGTTATGTAATATGATGTCTCTGCTATTCAGAACATAAAGAAAAATAGTACAGGCAGAAAGCTTAATAACTTGGAGCTTTTATCCCATCTGTTAAAAAAAGCCTTCTGAACCTGCAAATGTATATCTTAAGTCAGTTTTGCTTAGTGTCTCTTGTTTAAACTAAAGGTTAAGGAAAGACTGAGGGATTTTTGCATGTGTTCTGGATTGACTTTTCATCAGAGGAAACAGAGTTATCCAGGTCACTTGAAAAATGGAAAGAATTTTCAGCCTCTTTAATAATTTGGTCAAATATAGTAGCTGACAGTAACTTATGAGGAACTGTTATGAAACCTTTCTTCTAATGGAAATATAGCTAGACTGTTGAATGTGCTCTAAAATATTAAAAGCTTTTCTAAGTTAGAAATTATGGCTGTTTTCATTTGTATGGGAATATGCTTAATGTGGGAACTTTATTTTAAGAGTCACGCACACAAAGGGTATGGCATTTACTGAATCAATGCCCTAACCAAATTTTGGATCTGAACTTTTGTGATGGAAGCGTAGCAGGGAGCAGCAGCATCCTCCTGCATAGTCTGTGCCACAGAAGTGAGCTCTTCATTCAGTCCCATGCGTCACCTGCAGAACTTTTGTCAAGTTGCTGTCTCAAATCTGTCTATATGATGGAAAATCTTAATGTAGGTCACAGGGAATTTTGAGTCTCCTGTTAGCAGTGAATGTAACAAAGAAATTTAATCTGCTATCTTAATGATAAGGTTTAGATACTTGGCAATAGACTTCTATTTAGGATAGGAAGACTGTTGTGGTTGTGAAATCAATCAATGAAGTTTTTTCAAGACATGTTTTGAAAAAGGCTGACTAAATCTGTGTTATTATATCTCTGCTTATTGGTAGCAGCAAAGCTTCTCATTCAGACCGGTCATTGGAGAAAATCTGAAATATTTGTGGTTGATGTGAATTAAAGCTTCTGCTGGTGGGACTGCCAAAGTGATGATAGTAGAAATGACAAGGAAACCCTTAAACTATTCTGGGAGAGAAATCCAATGAGTGGGCAATTTTTATGCTTACTGACGCCAAAAGATGCAGCTGAACAACACAATATCTGCAGATGACGACTGTTTGAGGACAACTGGATAAATTAGATTTGCAGTTTATTTACTTCTTTCTTTTGTCATAGAAATATACAAAACTTCAGAGAAATGGGTTGGAGATCTCTCCCATTCAGGCAGGATTAAATCTATCCAGAGAATTTTGTTAGTACAATTCTTCACTCAGTCCAAAAAGGGAGAAATAGGCGATGAAGCTGTATCATTAAAGAAAGGTGCATTGCTGGGAACTTTGCAAAAAAAACTATGTTGAATTGTGCATATTTTCTGGAGAACTTGGGCAGAGATTTAGATTACCAGCTACTCCATTACTTCAGTGACTGGACTGCTTCACTTGATTTTGAAAAAGGTAGGGATGCCTTTGCTTAAATACATATTTCCCAAAGTTAATTCCTAGTTGGAGCAAATGACAGGCTTGTGATGCAGCTTTTTAGAGTCATCTAGAAACTGTGGTTTTTAGAGCTAAAAACTGTTTTGTGCATATGTTCAGATAATGCATGTGTTTAGTATGCAGGCATGACTAGAAAGCTCAGAGCTTCTGAAATAGAACTCCTAAATTTTGAAGGACCATGTGTTTATTTTGGTTCTACTATGTAATGAATAATTTCAAGTTAATGTTACTATTTGTGGTTTTTGTTTTTTTTTTTTCATTGTAGTTGCAAGACAGCAATATGTAGGATAGCTATTCAAAGCAATAGTCACTACAGAGGTGTCCTAAAGCCTTGATGCACTGTATTGCCTAACATCTGGGCAAGCCTAGGAACTCATAGACATTTATTGCAGGGCAGCTGATGGGTGGTAAATTATTAAGTCACAGTAACTGCATTCTGTGCCCACATTACTTGAAATCAAGTAAGACAATCTGTAGAGAAAAAAGGTTAAGAAACATGCATATTTAAAAGCAATGCAGACAGAGGCATTTCTAATAAAACATTTCTTGTTCAACCATTTGACCACTGAATTCAGCAGACTAAAACTGTTTATGTGCCTACTGAGATCTGCCCTATATTGTGCTACAGTGTTGGAGGGAATTAAGCTTTCATGTTTTAATTTCTGCAAGTACTCATGAATACAACTTATAAATACCCATAGCAATATTTCTCCAAGAATGGAGGAGCAAATGGTGATCTGACAAGAATAAGCTGTGCTTGTTTACATGTTGCTGAATTAGAGAATAACTGAGCTGCAAGTCTTTACCATGGCTAAGCTTTGTGATACGTAGTTACTGCCTTGTACAGGGCTCACCGAGGAGCTAAATTGCTGCATCTTGTCTTTTGCACTGCATATTGTTGTCCTCTAGACACTGATGGTACTGTGACCTCATTGGAGAGGGCATGTTGATGGGATCATTCAGTGAGGCTACAGAGATGCTGCACTGGTTCTTGCTAATAGAAGATGGTTTCTGGCCCTGTTCTCCCAAAACATTTGTACCTCATCCATTCTCTTCTTTCTGTACAATTGGCTTCAGATTTGAGCCTGTGTCGAAGGCAAGGTGTTTGGCAGTAGGACTGGTAGGGTTCTCTCTTCTTCCTGTTTTTAATCTCCTTGCCATTCAGATGCTCTTTTTTTTCCCCCTTTTTTTTAAATTTGTTATTTTTTAGTTTCTTCCACAAGTAGCTGTGGGATTGCTCTCCAGGCTGACTTTAGTTTTTACATCAAACCAATCAGGCCATCTCCAAGAAAAAGCCTTGGGCAAACAGTTAAGGAAATCTTGATTTTTGACTTGGCTGCAGAGAAGTAAAGCTGTGAAGGAAAGCTGACTTAGGATTCATTTCATGCTCTAGTGAAGCAGGAGAACTAGAAACTCTAAATTTTAGTTCAAGAACTAGTCCTACTACATGTGTACTGTTTGTGGATGAGAAATCTGGACAGACAGTCTGATTAGTCTTCAGAATTAATTGGAAGTCTTGAATAGGAAGTCTGGAATTCATTTTCTGGCAAACGACCTCATTAAAACAATGAATCACACCACCAAAGTAGAGAGGTGAAGTGAGTTTCCCCTTTTTCTGAAGTATCATTTCACCTTTATTTGTCATCTTTTTTTTTTTTCCCCCTAAGGCTGAATACAGATGAGTTCAAATGAACTATAGATTTAGTCTGTGTCTCATTTAAATTTGCCTTTAGAATTCTTCTAGAAACAGTGATTTAGTAGTAAAAATTAACAGGACTCTCAACACTTGTAACAAAGGTGTCTTCTTGTAGAATATATGTAACAAGAAATTACACTGTTTGTGTAAATGTTTCCTTTTTTTTTAAAAAAAAAATCATTTTCTTTACCAATGCACAAAGTGCTGGTGTGGGATTTTTCTTCTATTAAAAGTGAATGTAGACTCTTTATTCCTGGCTGTAACCCTCCAAGAAATAATTAATAAGTTCTTGAATCTTTAGCTGAATTATTCTTAAATGTTTTTCAATTTTGTGAATTAAATCAGTATACATAGATAGATAATTCAACCCGTGTTACAGGACTGGTTGTAACATAGATTTGTACATGATCAGCTTTCAGATGCTAAATTTCAGTATATCTGATTGGAGGGGATTTCAATATACTGCTCTGAGTGAAATGATTTTTGTGTATGAGGTAGAGATAGATGTGTATACTAAGAATTGACCCAAATGACCACATGGAATAAAACTGCAATTTTTGAGTGATGACTAAAAAAAAAAAAAGGGGTATTACTGTCACAAAGCTGTTAGTTACAAAGTGAAGACATTGTAATGCTGTGAAATCTCCTTTCCTTCCTTCATGAGAGAAAATGTGCATATTTTCTAGAGTGCTGCCTTTCCTTCATAGGGAGCTGCAAAGCAAGAAAAGCAGAAGCACCAGAGCACAACTGTGTTAATGACAGCCAGCTCTATGCAAGTGTTGGATGCAAAATGGTACTTTACTCAGAAATGTGCTGAACCCATGCTGTGGTTTGTGCATCCGTGGGATGTGCACAACAGCCCTACTGCATTACACAGAATGTCTGCCACATACCAAAAGGTCTTGTTGGGTCTTACTCTTTGGTACTGCAGACCCTTATTTCAAGAAAAGGTATCTCCTGAGGAGTAAAGCATTGTAAATTGTTGTATGTACTTTGAATGAATGCCTCAAGAATAGCTGCAGTTACCTCAGATCTGTTTAAGGGGTTGTCCCTACAGTTTGGTTTATTTTTGACAACACTAAGAAGTTTCCAGGTGGTGTCAATCTTGCCTGAAAACTTCAAGCATATATCTTGTTTTACAAAGGAAGATACCTGTGATACTTCTTCATAGCATAAAGGGAGGAATTCCTTCCTCTTGCTGTAATGTCATATTGGAAAGCAGCTGTGTTTCATATCTAAGGAAAACTTGCTCCGAACTCCCCCAGGTTGTGGGAGAAAATGGGCAGGGAAATGGCAGAAGTACCTCCCAAACAGTACTGGAGACGTCCCTGTTCAGTCTGTAGATGCCCCTTCTTGTAAGGCTCTTACTTTCAGCTTCTTTGAAGCTGTTGGACAGTTTCCAGATGGAGTGCCTTGTTGCTGCCTTGATGGTCAGTGAAGGTGGTATAGAGTACTTGTGGCTTGAACAGACAAAATAGAGTTTTTTAAAGGGAAGAGCTGCACTTCAGCCCATTCCTTCCCAAAGCTGTCTTAATCTTGCATGTTGGCATGGGAGTATAGATTTTTGTTATGGAAAGAGCTGCTGAAAGACAATACTAAAGGCCTTAATCCCAAGTGAAAATATTTTAAAATCACTTTAGGGAGTTTATTTCCATAATGATTTTACTGCAGGATTTCATTGAAGTTTGATAGTAAAGAAATCTTAAGATGTGTTTGTATGTTTGAAGCAGCACCATGCAACTTAGTTTTACATTATCTGTCAGGTCTTTACAATGATGAAATGTTGACCAAACCTTTCAAAGTGTATTGAAAGCTGTAAATTTTTAGAGTAAACATGTCTTCCTCATTTTTCTAATTTTTGAGTGTAAAAGTACTGGACTCTGACAAGTTTAGAGTGGACAGTGTTGCAGTGGCTTGTGCCTCTGTAGAAAAACACAACTTCTAGAGGATTTAGGGGAGGGGGAGGATTTGAGGTCTTAGCAAATCTGTTTTTCTGATCATCTCTTTAGCCTATCTGCCTGTCCAGATGGGAAGTGTGATACAGTTCAGTATTCCTGAACTGGCCTTGGCTTAGTTCAAGGTGCAGGCCAGAATATAAAAGATTCTCAGGGAGCATCTGTAGACCACACTGATGTGTATGCTACTCTGCCTTTGCTGCTGTTAGTTGCAGCCACAGGTATTGTTGGTGCAGTGATAACCATGGTGCAACAGTACATGCAGCTCAGTACAGACATGCATAGAATGTCAGGAAAGGAAATTGGTTTGTTGAGGTGATACCTGTGAGGACTGTGGTCCCACTAGAAAAACCTGGCATATTTCTCAAGTTAAAATGCACATTTAGAGAGACTTTCCTTATGCAAACTGTAGTACCTGGATAATAAATGTTTCAGTGTGACCTTTTCTAAAAGGTACTGTGTGGACATTTAGGTGGTAACTGTTCACTGGAATTTTTAGCTTCAAGCATTCAGAGAAGAAGTCATGCCTTTTTTTGTTTCATAGCATCATAGAATGATCTGGGTTGGAAGGCACTCTAAAGATTGTCTAGTTTGAATGCCTGCTAAGGGCAGGGACACTTTCCATTAGACCATGTTGCTCAAAGCCCTGTCCAACCTGGCTTTTCACATTAACCTGACTACTGACTAAATCCATAATTACATTCTATGTTTATAGCTAACAGATTTCTTATATAGTACTGTGATAGACATTATTTTCCCAATGTGACAGGAAGGAGGTGATTTAGCTTTTAGTGCATCTGCAGTTCCAATAAGAAATTGTATGCCAAAAGAATTTCAGATAATGATGCAACTCTGTAAGCTTCTGTTCTCACACAGTTTAAAAAAAGAAAATCTGCTGAAACCTGGGAAAATATAACTGTGAATAAAGGTGTAGTAATGAATTGTTTTGTTGTGATGGGGTTTTTTTGTTTGTTTTGGGAGGGTTTGTTTTTGTTTTGGTTTGGTTTGGGCTTTTTTTCCATAGTGTCATTCACTTAGCTCCGCAACCAGTTTTACCCATCATAAGCCAGTGGTGCTACCTCTGGCTCCTTGTTCCTGCCTTGCCTCAGACTGGCACAAGTGGTAGTGTGGTGAGCCTGGTCAGAGGGATGAGCCAGCTTGAAAGTAGCAGGGCAAAAGGAAAAACAGATGAATTTTTAGCCATATCAGCTTTCTGTTACAGCTGAGTCTGCAGCCAACCAAAATGCTAGTGCCGGCATGGAGAGTGGTGAGAGTAACACCTCTTTTGGCAGGAGTGCTGATTTCTGTGCAGGCTTAAGCTGCAACATTCTGCTTTGACTGTTTGTACTGTATCCAACCGCAGATTATGCTTCATTCAATAATTGGTGTAAGGCCCTGTGTAGTAAAAGACTGAAAGGTTGCTAACAACTGAGCCAGCACACTCATGAGGTAAAGCTAGTTGTTCACACTTCCGCCGGGTGATGAGGATATGTATATAAGGTTCCTGATGCTCAGGCCAGAGAAATTTAAGCTTAGCAGTAAAAAGTTAAATAAAAAATTATAGTTTGCTTTCTAAAAATTCTCAGTCATGGTATCATGGAATCATTAAAATCATTCATATTTTCTTTTTTATTTTTTCCCCCTAGGAATTTATCAAAGAGCTGCTAACTCGGATAAGAGGAATGAGGAAACTCAGTCCCCCTCAAAAGAAGAGTATATAAATAACTTGAAGTAGTAGCACTCTGTAAAAGACATGGCAAGGGAAATGGGACTTTGAATACAAGACCTTTATTAAAATAATTGTCTTTCTCCACAACTT
Source organism: Xenops minutus (assembly GCA_035221455.1). Classification (NCBI taxonomy): domain Eukaryota; kingdom Metazoa; phylum Chordata; class Aves; order Passeriformes; family Furnariidae; genus Xenops; species Xenops minutus. The sequence continues at coordinate 57,945,592 of JAWWEE010000105.1, read as the reverse complement.
TTTTGATTTTATTCAGTTTTGACTCAAGGATTTTATTTTGTGTGTTTTAAGGGTTCTTTTTTAAGTGTCAAATTTTTTTTAATCAAAAATATCAACAATTTGGATGCTGCTCAACTTCTGACTGAGGATTGCTGAAGCAAGTGAAGATTCCAAGAGTTAGTGGTGAGGGGCAGCAAGCCTACGTGTTGAACCAGAAGATCTTGTAAATTTACAGAGCGGGGAGACTTCTCCTTGCAACTAGTTGGATAACGTTTCTTAAGTTGGTTGTACATTTAACTCATGGATGTCAAGTTTCTTGTGCTTGTCTGTACATAAATTTTAAAGTGGGTTGTGAATACTGTTTCACATGGATGGAAGGAAAAGTTTGTTCTAGTAAATTATTTAAATGGTTGTTATTGCAAATTTGCTACCAGAAGGTACCAATTTAGATTACTAAAATGAGGGCTGCCATTTTTCTAAATACCCTTAAAAGCAGCACAGTGAAAAATTTCATTATATCTCCTTGTTTAGACCACAGCATATGAAAATTGGAAATTTGAAGGGCTTAATTTGTAGACTTAAAAGTTATTTGATTGACTTTGATGCTTTGCCAGGATCACTTCCTCTCCACCTTGTCTTGGAGCTGTGCTAACCTATACTGAATAAGGGTGTGCAGTGATATCTAGAGAAGTGTCTGTCACCATTTAAAAGCTGCTTCGTGCTGGAGGAAAGGCAGTGATACCAAAATGAATTGCAAGTACTATGTTGCATTTAATGATGTGGTCTTAATCAAATGCAGATTCCTCTCCTATAAAGGTAGGCAAAGAATAATACAGTCTTTGTTTATGGCTCTGCCCTGAGAAGTGGGGAGACTTCTTAACTTGGGCTCTCTTACTTGTAAAAGCAAGAACAGACAGAGATCCCTGCTCCCTTCTGAAAAATGTCCTAACTGGAATGTTCAATAAGCTACCATTTACTGGTAGGTGACACTAGTCAGGCATTTTATATCAAGGGTGCTCCGAACATATTTTATTTTTCAAAAAAGTACATGTTTGTGAATTTTATGTATACTGGCAAGCTTTTTTAATGTATTTAATTTTGTAATGTTTACCGATGATTTTATTTACCAGATATTTACTCAAATAAACGGAACAACTTGTGACTTGTTACATGTACACTTTACAAGGCTACTGTCGCTGAGTAGGTTTGTAAATGGAACTCTTGTCAAAAAGAGAAGCCTGTGAGCTGGTAAGTACATGGGAATGCAGCTATATTGGCTGGGTTGACCCTAACTGGCTTTTAATGTGCCCAGTATCACTCAAACATCTGTAACTTCGTTCACAACTTCACTTTTGAAACTCTTCTGCAGATGAGGCTTTCCTTTCCTGTGCCTGAGGTGATTTAAAACAGGATGGGGAAGAAAAGAAACCCTTGGAAATTCTTTCAGATAAATGCTGATAAATTCAGGTGATTTTTTCTGTCCACCAGAGGTGAGTGTAGCGGAGGGCTTACACTCTGTGGTTCTCAGTTTTCTACTGAAGGTGTGGCAGAAGGGGGTCTTTCCGTCTGAGGCACTCTACCTTTCTTCCCTTGTGCATCTTTGTGAATTCTCAAGAAATTCCAACAACCCTCAGAAAAAACTTTCCTGCAGCATTTTAAAGTTAAATCTTGTGTCTTGCTGAAGTTGCAATTTAGCTCTGCATTCTTAAGGAGTCACGCAGCAAATTTTTTTCTAAATTGTGAAATGAAACCTGTGTTTCAGAGATCGAGGTGGGAGAGCTTGTGAATTTGTCTGTTTTTGTGTTGGGATCTCCAGCTGTTGTCACACTATCAGTGGGATGTCTTTGGTTCTGAAAGAGGCCTATGGGAATGATATGTCTTGCCATAGGAAGATTGTCTCTCCTTGGTCTGTGTTCCTTGCAGAGGATCTCATGTAGCTAGATCTAAATGACCAAGTTTGTGTCAACATCACCCTTTGAAGAAGAGAATGTTACAGGAAAAGCTTCCTTAGCTGCTGAGGTGTGGGATCTTAGATTTTTCACTCAACTCTGCAGGCAGAAACCAGTAGTGTTAGTAAGGACTTACTAGCAAGCCTGATGTTTGAGTATGCAGGTATTTTTTCTGGAAAACCTCTTTGTTTGTAAACCATTGTGAGCCTTTTTTGAACTCCCAAGTTTACTATGTCCAAAATGGGGAAAAACTTTTTTATTTGAGACATGTTGGCAACTCTTATGTTTAGAGTTTTGAGCTGGAGTCTGAACTGTCTGCTCATTAGTACTGTTACCTGACTCATAAATTTATTCACATGCATTTAATACATGGGCTGAAAAAGCTAAGAGCATGTAATACACCTTTTCAACTTCTGAGGTGGTTACAGCTGCTTACATTTTGCAGGTGATATTTAGAAACAACCCAAAGTCTGAACAATAAGGATTCTAGCAATTTCCACATCCACAGGTGCATTTTGTGACTTCACTTACAATTTCAAAGATCACTTTTTTCCTTTATTAATAATAGTGTGCAAAATCAGACATGAATTATGGCAACCGCACCAATTCTCTCCTTTCCTACAGCAAAATACTATCCACAAATATTTTTTCTTTCATGTTGTTTTACTAAAAGCTGCTCACCCAACTGCATGCATGACACATTTGTTTCTTTTGTCCCTCCCATCTTGCACTGAAGTTACTGGGGAAGGTAGCAGTCTATCCCTTCTAAAACCAGTAGGTTTGATGGTACACTTAGAAATGCTGAAGACTGGGACAGCACTTAGTATTTTCTTGCCTTGTGTAGATGGGACAAGTCACTTCTGTGAAGAGTTTCCTCTCCTCCAGCTCCACGGATTTTGCTGTCTTACAAGTGTCAGTGAGCAAAACCAAGCTCTAAATAGCTTTTGTTTGCAGGTGACCTGATTTTCCTGGGGACTTACAGGGTCTCATTTTTGCTAGTTTTTACTTAATGGAGATCCTCTTGGCCTTGGTGTAAGTGAGGGAAGAATTGACCCATTCACTAAAGATTTAATTGTGCTTTATGTCTTTATACTGTGTGGGTGTTCTTGGCTCTGGGACAATATTCAAGGGGCATATCAATAGCACACTGTTACTGAAACAACTGGAAATTAATTCTTACAGCCCAGGCTCTTTGCTGCCTTGGCTGGACAGCTTACTTGAGGAGGGCCAAGTCTGGCTGCGATGGGAGCTTCCTCTGGGCTTTTTAAGTGGCTAATGAAAGGAAGTGAAGTTCCTCCTTATAAATATGTAGTGAAGCTGAGGTTTTTGTTTTGGAATTGAAGTGCCTCTCCAGTGTACAATGATTTCCTGCAAGAGCATGTGTTCCTGGGGTCTGCTTCATGGCGTAATTAGCCTTTGCATGTTTTACAGCAGGAGCTGACAGTATGATGTCTCCCATGGTTGCTCTTCCAGTTGGCTTCGAAAGAAGAGGAGATTGCTTGTAATCATATTTAGTGTGCCTCATGAGGCTGCAGTGACAGGGTAGTGTATTCCTGGGGCACAGAAGGAGGTGAGCCATTTGTCTGCCAGCCTCATTTTTGTTTCTTCCCCCCGCAACAGTGGGATTTACTCCCGAGGCTGTGTTGCATGCAGGCAATATAAGGGGTTGTGTGGAAGGGAGAGTTTTTCTCTTCTCCAAGAACATGACCAAGAAAAGTAAGAGCATAATACCTGCTCCGTTTGTGCACTTCCAACTCTCTGATACAGAGTCTTGGAAAGAGTTTTTAGTACTTTGCACTGTCAGGTATAATAGTGTGTGTGAAACTGAAATTACTGAGCAATCTGTTTCCATGATGGTTTTGCAGATTTAACACAGACTTAATGGAAGCATGCACCTTCAGGGTAAAAATATAATTATGTGGGCCACATCAGTGGAGGGCCTCTTTGCTTGGACACTACAAGAAAACACAGATCTCATTCTGAATAAACAGCTGAACCTAAATCTCTGGTTAAGTGCTGCAATAAAAGGACAAATTGCTTCTTGGCTGCATAACATTTGTCATTGCCAGCATCATGCACAGATGGCAAACAGGTACTGAATAACTGTATGCAATGCTTTTTAAAGGGCATTGAGATTTAAGGAGGAAGCGAGAAAAAAAAACCCAGATGTTGGGAAATCCAGGAAAAAATCACTAAGAAAATAACCTGTTACATGTTTAGCTGTTAAGAAAGCAGAAGAGTCTTGCTTTGCTACATATATTTCTGTATAGGAAGAAAATGAGAGATAAGAGCGTTTTCATGTATTGGAGAAAAGCATAAGGAGGAAGAATATCTGGAAGATAAAGAAAGGAAAATGAGGTGTGGAAGGAGTGAGCTTTTTGATGGTGATGGTGAGGAGCCCTTTGAGCTTGCTACTGTGTGAATAGGTGAGACTGACATTTATTAGTATCTCCAAATTGAAATTGGATGTTTTTATAGAAAAGCTTTAATTAGATGAGTTACTCAGTTTCAGTCAAGGTAATCAAAGACCTTAAAACTCTAGAGTTCTGCTTCATGGGTTTTTGTTTATTTGGGATTTTTAGTTTTTTGCTTGTGGGGGTTTTGTGTGGTTTCTCTTTGTTTGGTTTGTTTGGGTTTAGATTTTTGTGAAACAAAGGAAACTAATAAGAAACTGATTTCTAGGTATGGTGGCCATGTAACTAAGTGTTTGTGCATTGGTCAAGTCAGGTTACCAATACTAGCTACACATTTTATACAACTGTACTACTTTTTACTTGACTTTCATGTTACTATTTTTTTTTTTCTGGAAGTAAGCAAATAGTAAGTATGAATGTAATTGAAGTTGCTATTGAAAGCTAGAGAGACATTGAAATGATGAGGAGAAAATGTGACTAGAAAGTGCTTTGTGCTGCAAATTTTATTTTTGCCACTGGAGAATTCTGCTGTTAGTGTAAATACAGACTGTTTCTGAAGATTTGAAATTGCTATTTATAATAATCTGACCTAGTGCTGGTGGGATTTTATTTGTTTTGGGGTTTTTTTGCTAGAACTATTATCCAAATTCTGAGCTATTAGCTTACACTATTTACAAACTTCTCTGCTTTCCATCAAAAAATGACATTAGCTGTTTAAAGAAACTGCACTATTTTAAAAATTAAACTTTTAATATATATAAAAACCTGAAAATTCTTTTGGACGTGCAGTTAACAGGTTTTGTTTGGTATTAAACTCAGATGTCTTACTGCATTGGTATTTTAGTTGAACTTGTTTCCTTCTAAGATGAAAATCAAAAATATCCTGTGGTATCCCTTAGCAGAGGTTTCAGTCTGAGTAACTGTGTAATACTGGGTTGGACTTGGAGCAGATAGCTAATTGACAAAAAATGTAGGAGCTGATCCGCTTCAACAACAGAGGCTTGTTTGACTACCCCTTCTAGAGGACAGAGGGGAATCAGAGCACAAGAAACTTTCCTGCCTCCTTGAAGGAGGATCCTACATCAGTGTCAACCTGGGCTTTGTGGATAAGTTCGCGTCATGTAGCCCTCAGTCATACTGAGCCTGTGGGAGTTGCAGCAGTGTGTACTATCAGGTATATGGAGAACTACATCATGAAGATCTATGACAGGATTGTGCTTATCCAGGATCCATGTTTCCCTTCCTGTTGCTTGTCCTAGGCAAAACCAGGTTGGAATAACCTTTGTTTAATATACTGATTTACAGTAAAGGAATTCCAATAGGGATAGTATGTTGACACTCCCATCAAATACCTGTTGTCTTCTTATAAGAGAAACCAATTTGTGACCGTGGTGGCTGTGCAGACCCTGCAGGCAGGTCTCCTTACAGCTCTGTCTGAACCTAGCTTTGGGTCAGAGCCTGCCTTCCTATTTGTTTGTTCTGTCTCTATTACTGCTGTAAGTACTAAGAAACTTCATAAAGCAAATGAAAAGGCTTCAGTGGGTGCTTCAGGCTTGTCCAGAAAACCGTACTGAGCCAGAGCCGTATCAAGACTACAAAGAGTGTGCCCTGATGGTGCTAGAGACAAAGGCACTAGAACTGACTTGGAAGTGGTTAAGGCCAGGTTGGATGGTGCTTTGAGCAACCCAGTTTAACGGAAGGTGTCCCTGCCTGTGACAGGGGGGGTTGGGACTAGACAAGCTTTAAGGTCTCTTCCAACCCAAACCATTCTATGGTTCTATGACTTTGTGAACTACCAACCACTGTGGCAGGCTGAATAGATGGGCTTCAGGTATGTCCTCAGAGTTTCCACAATGGAGAGGATTTGTGGATGCTGCATGTGTGTTGCTTCCATTGTACCCAGACAACACCATGGGCAGAGGGGGACAGTGCATTGCCTGTACAAGTGTAACAGATCACATGCCATGTTTGACTATCACATTGTATCAGAAATGGAGTTGAACTCAACCTGTGCTCAAGTGGGCTCTCAGAGAATTTTGTACCTAGTTTCTGCAACTAACCATCCTCAATGACATGCATGTTTTCTATTGTGTCTCTCCAGACTTAATTTCAAGTACTTACTTAACCAGTTTTGCCATCCATTGCCTCCAGTACCTCATGGTGTGTTTGTCTATTGTCGTCCTTAATTTTCTCTATTCCTTCAAGCTTAACAGCTTGATTAATTCTCTTTTCTCTCTTTTACTACGCAATGGAAAGAGAAGTGTGTCATGGTGCTGATGTTGCCACAGTGGCTCTACTGTTAATACCAAGTCACTCCAAAGAAATAGAAAGGGTGTGGTAAATTTTAGTGTCTTCTGATTTATGGCCTCATACTGCAGGAACTTACTCACTTTTTGCCTTTATTCTATACTCCCCTGGGTAAGTTTTCATCAGTGTGTGAATGCAACTCAGCCATGTACTGTAAGGAGAGAACAAAGGTCCTAGAGCTAATCAATTTGTCTTATGTAATGAGAAAAAAAATATAAATGTGGTCTGTATTTTTTTCACCGAATATCCTGAAGATGCTCCAGTAGCATTTACAGGGCTGCTGTTTACACCTGCTGAGGGTGTAGTGCAAGAAATGAAACAAGGAATAATTGGTGGCAGACACACAAACTCACCAAATGGAGACATTCTTCGTGTCCTTTGGAAAAAAACAAACAAACAAACAAACAAAAAAACAACAACCATCTGTTTCTCCAAAACTCAGTGGTTGTTGGAGATGAACTTCCATCAGGCTCCCCTGGGCTTTGCACTGGGTCCAGGCAGTGGCCCAGTAGAGAGGTCAGTACTGGTTCTTCAGGAGTATTGCAGATATGAGCACCTTTGTATAATTGCTACCAGCTAAGTTGCTCAATGCTGAATCCAGTGTTTGGGCTGTTCATAAGCCAGTGTGCCAGGCAGAGCACTGGTAGGATGTGTCATCACTCTTTTTCCATGTTGCAGTGGCTGTGATATGTATAGTCTCTGCTGCCGCTGCCACTAAGGAATACTGCAGTTTTTCAGGCTTGAAATTAGGAAAGAGCATGTTTTTCACTTGGGAGAGACAGCAGTTTTTTGCCAACCCAAACATACAAATAACTTTGTTCTTCTGATATATGTATCTAAAAAGCAGGTCTTTCAAGTAGATATAGCTGTACATATGCTATTACCAATTGACAGTGTCTCTTTTGGCAAGAAAATGAAGCTGTCCAATGTTCTTTTATCTGAACTCATTTGATTCATGCCTCCTAAGCTCCAGTTGCCCTTTTAACATAAATTTCACAGTCATCAGAAAAGCTGCAACATATTTGGGGAATTTTTCTTGTTGCTAGTTTAGACTTAGAAAAAGGCACAAAATTATTACATATTGGAAAAGGACTATAACTTGTTAGTAAGATTTCCCTCTTTATAGTTGTCTCCAAGGTATTTCTGTTTCCATACCAATGATGTACCACAGTAGTACATGTTTTAGAATGGTAAATCCTTAGAATTTTAATAGTTTACCTCAAATATTTGCTCTTTCTTTTGTGCTCTGATGTGTCTTGGCCAAGAGCTGCCACGTAACACATTGTATTGATTATTTCTTTGTCTATGACACTGTACATTCAGCTCAGCACTTAATCACTCTGAGGCTGGATTTTTTGTCCTTGATGCAAGGACAATGTGTTTAAAAATACGTGTCAACTCTTCAAAAATTAAAAGTTTTAATGCTAGTTTTGAGTGAAGTGATAATTGTTTAACTTGTCTCTTTCTGCTTACCTTTGCAATCTGAAAAATCTGATCACTTCCTGAAGTTAGTATGATTTTCTTAGTTCTGATCTTGTTAGATACTTCCTAATTTATTTAGTACTTGTATTTCTTATAGTTTTTATTTATGGTTGCAGTTGGTGTCTTCTCTGACAACTGTTCTTCCTCCCTCTCTTGTGCTCTCATCCCTTTTGCAACAGAAATTCAAGTATGTCAAAATTGTGCCATCTCTGCAGAACCAGCAAAGATAACTTGGCAGGGATTCAAGTCATATCAAATAGAGCAGATTATCCCACAGTATTGCTGTGTCTTTTTTTCTGGAGAAAGTTAGGCTATCATGCCCAGACCACTCCTGAGTTTCACATCTTCTCTTACTCACACAAGTAGACTCTTACCTAGAAGAGTGCTTTTATTTTTCTTGTCAGCAAACACTCCAAAAAAAGTGCTTAGAACTTTGGGAGTCAGTTCAAATATCTCAGATGAAACTCATTTACAAGGTTGGCTTTTTGAAAACAAAAATAAGATTGGGATTGTTCAGAGTCTTTGTATCCAACCGCCGAGTCTTGTTAACTAGAAATTGTGAAACAACTGTCAAATATGCATTAGGGCAGGGATCACAAAGCAAACAGCAGGCATGGCACAGGAATATGCTGACCTTACACTTATTTCAAAGTTTCTTCACTGTCTGAACCTTGCTTGTCTCAAATGGTCAAGAACTAGGAGGCAAGTAATGTAGGCGCTCTGAGGCTACGGATTCCTGAATCTTTTATAATGGATAGTTTGATTGTTTCTTGAGATGCTTTGTCAGAGACCCCTTGTAAGTTGTGCTTGGTGTTGATGGGGGACTGAATCTTCCTTTTCCATCTCCAGTAATTTAAGGAACAGAAATCCTAGAAAAGATGCTGGGCTTGTGATAAAAATATTAAGGTCAAGGACAATCAGGAAAATAACATTTGTAGATGCTGGAGCTGACCATGCTCCTGTTCTGCTACTGTGCCTTTTGTGATGTATTCCATGTAGCCCTTGGAGCTCTTTGTGTGCTGGTAGGACCTCAGGTCTGCTTGTGCACAGAAACCTATGAGGTAGAAAAGCTAGGTAAAATTAAAATATGCTGGTGTCACTTGCCATTAGAGCTGATGTAGTTTACCCTTTTTCTATTTAAATACTACTCATTTAATTAACTGGAAAGCAACCTTCCTTCACAGTGGGTTAGTGATGGGTGCTTTTATGTATCACTTCATCCATGCTTTATTGCAATGCATAGGGACTGGTGGATGAAACTGTTCTCAGGTGGGTGCTATAAACAAGCAGCTCTCTTTCTTTGGTCTAAATAGTTGAAGATAGAGAGAAACAAGCTCATTTTTAATACGTGTTTAGATTGAAAATGAGTTGCAGCAGAGCCTGGCTATCACCACAAGCAATTATATTTCCAAATTTTGCCCTTTGGGGACTGAAACTGTCAAATGCTGGGATGTCTGCAAATCAAAAAAGTCTTTTAAGTTCTTTTCATTCTTAAAAGTGTCTCTTACTGAGAACAAACAACTCTAATAAATGGTAGTTGATTCTCAAAACTTGGCAGAAGGTTTCAAAGCTGTGTAATAGCATTTGGGAAATGGATACACAGCTTTCTGTGCCACATGCTTTTGGGAAGCGCTATAGAGGCAGCAAACTAAAACTGCAACATTTTCATGATATCCTTTTTTTTTGGTAAATGACAGATTAGGTGTGGGGCTCGGTTTATCCACAGATCTTTCCCTCACAATCTGGGACTGCTGTACTGCTGAGGGAAAACAAATAACCAGTGGTTGTTTTCTGTATAAAACTTTGGACAGATAATCTTACAAGAATTTTGTGAGTGCTGTTGGGATATATTTAAATTAAATATTATCTTATTTACAGCTCATGGGAACTCTCTCCATCTCAGGGTAGTGCAGGGAATTGGAAGGGTTCCCAGAGAAACACCAGAGCGCATGGAAGGGCAGGTGATCCCACCAGTTTGTCACGTGTCAGGCAACTGGGAGCCAAACAGAGGTAAGTGCTTGTAACTCATTACCACAACAGTACAAGAAAGACTTAGAAGATATTGACTTGGGGATAGCAAATGAATGAGCTCTTATATTTAAAGTAAATACCACAAAATAATTTTTTTGCCTATTTGTTGGCATTAATTGAACAGAAATAATTTCTCTACTTCATCTGGTATTTTAGTACCCGCTCAGCTTGTCAAGCCTGAGGTTTCTGTTCCAACCTAAATATCTCTTACTGTCTGCCATTTTGTTATCTGTTTCTGCTTTACAGGTCTTGGAGAAATGTTTTCCACAAGAAGGGTATAAGACAGCATTTTGCATTAATTCACTGCCATGAAATGGGCTGTAAATGCCTATTACTTGCACTGTCCCTCTTGGATCATGACAGTGTACTATCCATATCTGCTTAGGGAAAGAAAAGGACTCCAGTGAGCACAGCCTGCCAACTGGCTCCTGTTGGGCCTCAGGTAAAACACACAGATCTTCATATGCTCACATAGACACTGCCTAAAATGCTGTCGGTGAGCCCCATGGCTGAAAGCTGAGATACAGGTAGTGCTCCCTCATCTCAGATGGGCCTGTCACCAGCACTCAGTTAACAGCAGTATCAAAAAGCAAGGAGCAGTGCTTCCTTTCCTCTCAGTGGACCTCTAAAGGGTCAATAGACTGAAATCTTTCTGTAATAAACTGTGTTGCTTAGGAAAACAAAAGTGAACTCTCTTGCATCTAATATTAGGTCACATTGTCAAAGGAGATTGTGGTCAATCTCTTTGAAGAAGGAAAGGAAGTCCTGGTGCCCCTCATAAACTTTGACAGTAGAGCTTCTCAGGACAGCAGTTTCCTAAGGAAGATGCTGCTATATCTAATAGCATATCAATATTTTTCTTTCTTTATGCCCTGACTTCTAGTTTCCTAAAGGAGTAGAGTTGGTCCTTTCAGCAGCTGACATGTCAAAAGCATCCAGGAGGAAACTACAGGAAGCTGGCAGTGACTTGGAAAAATGAAGCAAATCTGCAGGGAATCTTTTAGCTGATTCAGTGGCTTTATAACATCTTTCCTTTCCAGCTGGATCTACCTCCTGGTAGCAAAGGCCCTCTCTAGGCTGAACACATCAGAGAAATAAGCAGCACATTGATGTCTTTAATTTCTAAGGTTTAATGAGGTTTTACTGCCGAAGGAGAATACCTAAGTGTTTGCTGAGAAGACTTGCTCACATTTCTCTATCTTTTTCCGTCCTCCACCACCTCTCAGTTGCTCACTGGCAGGATTCATAAATAATGTAGTATTTTTAAAATACCTTTGAAAAAATTGAATTGTGTAGTATAAGATCACTTGTGAAGAGGGAGCTATAGCAGATATAACAAGTGGGAATCCTGCTGCGGTGCTGTTGTTGTTTGGGTATATTTCAAAGGTTTAAATAGGATTAAGGTATTTATTATTATTAATGGGAAAATAATCTTTATCCCTCCAGAACATTAGAGATACACCACTTCTTTTATGCCACAGAGAAATACTCTATGGGCAAATACATGGTTCCTGTAGTGTAAATATTCAAGCTTGAAGCCCCCCCAGCCTAACTGAGGATTTCGTCTTGCTAAAAACACACACTGCTTGTTCTGCTGAAAGCTTGTTAAGGCCAATGGCTGAGGCATTTATAATTAACTACTGATTCAAAGGGCCTTGATTTATTGGTGTTCCCACATGGGGCACTTGAAAAGGTCCTTTATTCATGAAAAAATTACTCTCTTCACAATGTTTCTCACCTGGAGCACTATGAGTTTGAGGTTCCCAACTCACTGGCCATTCTTAAAAACTTTCTGGATATTGACAAATGAATAGCGTATGCCTAGTTAAGAATGCCTGTGACTGCTTGATGCTGTAACAGTAAAAGGGGAAAAAAAAAGAAAAAATAGGCTTTATAGGTAAATAAACTTCCATATTCTGACAAGATAATGCTAGTATATGATTTGTATAACAGACCAAAGACTTTTTTTTTTTCCTCTCAAACCATCATTTTTTACCCCAAGAACTCTTGAAAATGCAGTAGGTAGCATAATGTAAAATAATAGTTTTTACACTGACCACTGCTTCCTCCTTCACCCCTTATGTGTGTGCAGCACTTTCTGTTATTTGAGGGGGGAAAAATGTGTTTTGGTGTGGTTGCATGCCTCAGTTCCAGACATATGAATTTTTTTGCTGCAGAGCATTGCTTTTCTGGTGCATGAAACAGAACAAGGTCATCTCCAGCAGGCTAAAGAAGGGAATAAATCAATGAACTAAGCAAAGGCAGTCACTGGTAACTAGCTAAGAATAAAGAGTCAGGCTTGGGTATGCAGTGTTCACAGTCAGCAAACAGAGCTTGAAATCCTCGAGCCAAATGGTGCATTTCTGAGCTCAGGTCAGGCTTGGAGGAAGCTGAGTTGTTATCAGATCTCGGGATGCTGTGGTCTAAGTGAAGGTCAGCTTCAAACAGTGCTTGCTGACAAGTGCAATAGATGAGTTGCTGTGTGAGCTGGGGTTAATGGACTCGAATGAAATAAGAAACATTGGACCCTGAGCGTTGTTAAAGGGTTTTGTGTATGAAGCCATTATCTCTTGTTTTCATAGCCTCACTGGTTTTGCCTGACTGGTAGATGGCAGAAAACCTTGTGAGCTTCTTTCTGACCTAGCTGGGAGTTAAGAAGAGACCTGCGTGCCTGACTGCAGGGTTTCCAGCCCAGTGGGCAGCCTGAAAAGAGCTGGATGATTCAAATGCACTATTAAAACACTATAGCTGCTCTGAGAAGGAAGCAGCACATGTGGGGTTTCTTGGGTGCTGAATCTGGTTTTAGATTCATGTATTGCTCTTTTTTTAGACTGGATGATCTGGCTATGTAATGTTGCCTTGAAACACTTGCTTCCAGATGTTGTTAGCTGCATTGGACCAGGCCTTGATCCAGCTCAGTAGAGAACTCCAGTGAAATATTCCTGACCTGCAATTTGCTTCTTGCTGTGCTTGCCCCCATGGAGTACTCTGCTGTCTGCCCCTATGGCCTCCAGGCTCTGGTGATTGTCTTTGTCCTCTCTCACCCCTACCCTGACCTCTCCTGCCTTGAGAGCATTTCTCTGCTCCACAGAGGAGGGTGTCTTGAACTGCCTCCTGTCCCCAGGGCTCTGTTCAGCTCTCGGTAGCCTCTCAGTGCTATTCAACAGTGCGAGGAAGATGCACAGGTGTCTGGTCAAGCTGAGGACTGGTGATTACAGCCAAGTGGCTGCACAGCATTCCCCTGCGAGAAATTACAGGGATCTCCCAAGCTCTTACTGCTGTGATGTACCTGGGTGGTGTTCTGGGGAGTTCACCTGTTTGGCGGGGGGCAGTTGCAATACAAATGAGCTTGTCTGCAATAAAGAAAAAATGCAGTTGATAAGGGTTATTAGCTCCTCAAACTGTGATTTAAGCTGGCTGTTCCCCCAGCAACCTCCTGTGTGGCCTTCAGAAAGTCACTTCTGTGCATCAGCCCCCCTTGCACTAATAGTCCACGGCTGGTTTTGTCATGGGGGTATTGTCAGGATAAATGCAGCTGAGGCCACAAAGCACCATGACATGAGCCACTCGACTGGCTTGATTGATTGAATGCAAAAAATAGGATCTATAACTCACCCATGCATTTTCACCTTATAGAAGTAAATTTTCTTAAGCTTGCCTTGAAATTGTGTTGATATTTTAAAGCAGAAAACAAAACAAACCCCAAAGTCCGGTGTATAGAGACAAGAAAGGTTATTTTTAACAGCGTGGGAAGTGCTGTACTTATAAGGCTAATGCTACCCATGGGACGTGTCTTGCATTTTGCTTAACAGAAGCAGAGGCCTCTTGAGTTGAGGAGCTGAAGGGGAATAGCAAGCTAGTGTGCTAATAATTCCAGTGTTACTATTTTTAAAGTTCTGCCCGTGTGCCTGTGTTGTTTATAGTGCTGTTGCCCAGCAGTGCCTCCTGATGTCAGGTTACTTTAGGCAAAGTTGGTGTTTGCACTTAAGTCTGTATTAATTTTCTGGCTTTTTGTTTGATTTACCTCCTCGCTGCCTCTTTTACCAACATTATAGTCTTATGCTCTTGTATAAAATATAATAAAATAATAAATTTGTAGCCAGAAACTGGAATTTGACAAAGCTTTTTTTGCCTTGTTCAAATACTCAGAGCTCTATTTGCAGAGTCCGAGCTCCTCTCACCTGCCTTTGTGACCTTAGTTGTGGGCATACAAAATGACTTCTGTGAATTCTTTTTTTTTTGCTTGGTGGTTCAGTGCTTTCCTAGTCAGTTTGTATCTGAAAACACCATTGAACATGTCTGGGCAAGCTGACAGGTCAAATAATTAGAAGCACAAAGCTCCTTTTTGCATGCCAGCCCTGGTCCCCAGTGAAAGCCTAAAGGGAGGCTTGGTCTGCTGCTGTGGGGCTTGTGGAAGCCTCTGCTCTGCTGGCAAAGCTGTCTGGGAGATCTGGTTCCCTTGCAATGGCTGCAGTGATATGTACCAATAACTGTGGGGATGCCTGTGAAAGGAGAGCTGCTGAATGAGCAAGCAAGACAGCTGTTAGCAATAAAAACTGAAACTTTTGTGAAAATTCCCTTGAAAGGAAGGGAATTTTCTAAAGGAGTGGGAAAGGCCAATGTCCAACTTGTCCACTGTGATGACACTGTTTCTTACTCCTTCCGTGCACAGAGAAATGCCTGCACATCCCTTGCCTGTCATCCTGTGGCACTGTGAGTAAGCATCACTCACCTGGAGGTGGCAGGACTGCTGACTGCTGCCGTGCTCCTAGAGTGACAAGCAGCTTCCCCAGGTGCATGGAGTAAATAGGGAAGATCTGCAGGGGGAAGAAGGCAGCCTGTTTTTGGAGTCACAGGGGAAGGAGTGAGAAGGGGAAGAGGAGGTGTGAATGGGGAGGTGGGTTGAACCATCTCACCACAGCCTCAGAAGCCCCTTACTATATTCTCCCATCTACCTGTGCACAGGTGTAATATAAAGGTTGTACAAGTGCACTATTCCAGGCTTCATTTTTATTCCAGGGAGGTTTCAATTATTAATGTGCAGCATAGCAAGAGCTGAAGCTGCTATTAGATGGTACCTTGTAAGACCTTTTAAAATATTTAGTACTTACTAACAGAACAAAGCAAACAAACAAGAGTAGCTAAAGTGTTGAGGATGGCCTTAATTTTTAAACAGTTAAAACAAATTAGGCAACACCTCAGAAGACCGGCGTACAAAGGCCATTTGCCTCATACTGAGCGGTCTGCACAGTGACAGGAGACCATCTGGCTGATTTGGATTTTTCTGTGGGGCTGACTGCTCAGTTGAATGGACGGTGCTGTTAGAATGATGATCCCATATATTCAGCTGCTCGGCAGTTCCTGGGTTTATCTTTTGGTCAGCCACTATGGGAGCCAGGCACTTTTCTTTATAAAGATACATCTGCTGTGGGCAGATCTCACTGTGGTATATCCTTGTAGACCCGAGCTGGAGCTCTTGCTCTGCCAGCTTCCCTCTATTTTCCCTTCTGTGTGGGTGGATGTTGCCAAAGTGAAAGGATAGTGATCGTGCTTCCCCCAGGCAAAGAAAATAGAAAACATTCCCTGGTAGCTTTCTTGATTTCTTATTCCAAAGTTGTGTTTATCTTATCAATATTCATGATGCTCTATATATTTTCAGGGTATCTTGTAGGCCAGTGTTAGACTAAGTAGGTTCAGGAAAGTGTTGTTCTCATTAGGGATTGTGAAGTAACTGAGCAACTTACCCAAGATCACGCAGAAAGTACAGGGAAGAGGCCTTTGCCTCCAAGTTTGTTAAATTTGTTATTATTCTCCCTGGTTTCTGCCACAGGAGCTTGGCATGTTGTCTCTCCCACTGTTATTGGTGGCATCCAGAAATAGTGTGGGGCAGCCATCTACAGCAGCTGGGTGGGAGGAGTGGGTAGGACTTACTGACCTCAGTCCTGCAAGAAAGGCCAGTGACTTTTGTAGCAGGTAAAACGGTGATCTTGGGTCTCTGCTGAGAAGAAGAAAAGAACCAAACAATAAGCTCAACACCCAACTCAGACCTGGATACAGGGGCAGCCCTGTTTAGAGCATCTCTTGTGTGTCCACTGAAGCCAAGGGGCAGGAATAGCCCTACCAGAATCAGAAAAGGATGGTGACTCTGTGGGTGGAATGAGGACATGTCTGGACTGCCAAACACAGGCTGCCCAGGACAGCTGCTGGCCATGAGGATGAGGGATAAGGTTAGCGTAGAGGACAAGGGAGAGAGTGAACATACCCTAGGGAAACACTGCACTTGAGCCTGGTCTGTCCCCACAGCAGGAGAGAAGACAAAGTGTGACACTAAATTGCTCTGGAATAAAGTGACATGGACAAGAGGTTGTGTCAAGCCAGAAGATCTGTGTCTGAGATGAAAGATGAAGATGGGAGCTGATTGTGTGAGAGAGGTGCAGGGGAGTGGCGTGTGTGTGAGCTAAAGGGGGGAAAATAAAGAGGAAGTGAGCTTGAGAGGCAGGGAACAGCTTGAGGTGAAACGAGAAAAAGTGGTACAGAGTATGGGCAAGTGCTATTAGATGTAATAAAAATGCAAATAAAAATCTTGGCAAGGACTAGAGAGCATACAATGAGCTGTGTTTGGGGGAAAGAAGATTAATATATTGGAAATTAAAAAATGTCTAGGATTGCTGAAATAGTGGAAGGTAATACAATAACATTAAACAGAGCAAGCACTAGCACTCATTTGCTAGGATAGATCAGTGCTATATATATTTGGGTAACAAAATAGACTTCAGGGTTGCTTAAAAGGATTATATGGCCAGAGCATAGTGAGTGCTGCCTGCAGTAGCTGACAGTAAACAATTACAGGTGGAAGGGCTAGAGTTACTAATTATTGAAATTTCCTGACCCTGCTCATTATAAATTCTTGTTTCATTTACTTATAACTCGAAGAAGCTGTGCCTGGGCTGTAATTTTCCATACCAGCTGTCTGCCCCAGGCTGGATGTATCTGAAAAACAGCATTTCAAGACAATGGGGACATTTTAAGACAACTGGGATGAGTCTGGGAGAATGAAGGAGATGGAAGTGGGGACAGACAATAGGAGTATAAAAGCATCCCTTGTGTGTCTCAGGACAAAATCAAGAAGAAATAAGCCCAGCTGGAGCAAAGACTTGAGGCAGTCTTTCAAGGGTAACAAAGGAGGAATCCTGCAGGTATGCTAGCTGCTAAAAGAAATCCAGTGTAAATTATGGATCGGTTCACAGATGGGGGAGGCAGCCTAGCCATAGTTCAAGAAGAGGGTGAAGCGCTCAAGAACTTGAAAAATAGTTGCAAAGAATGAAGGACCCAAATCCCTGCCCAGTATATCAAGGGACAATGTCCATGAATGCCACTATGGGGTATTTGAGTTCAACCAAATGCAAACAGTTTGGTGCTGCGTAAGAAAAGGTACCCAGAGGGATTTTGGAGACTTTGGGGACTATGATAGACAAAGCTGTGACTCACTTGTTGTGGCTTTGCTCATAGCCTTGCTGTGAATGGGGGCTGGACTGCCTCCCAGCCGGCTTCTCCTTGGTGTTCTGATGCTCTGCTGGAAAGTGTTGCTGTGATTATGCTGGAAAAACATCCAGTGACTTTTTATTTGAGAAGATTTAGTGTCTTTTTATTTTAGCTTCAAAAGGTAAAAGAGGTCAGGTTTTGGGTCAAAACACTGTCTACCAAAGCAGCCTTTACTTCTAAGCCCATGATGACAACCCAAGCTTTTCCTCTTTGACACTTACTCTGCTGTCACAAAGCATGTGGAAAAGCCTTGGGCAAAATGTCCCATCTTCCCTGCTGCTGCAGATGGTAAAAGAAGTAAAGCAGGTTGGCTCTCAGTTGTGCTTCTCTTTCGAGTGGCAGCAGTCAGCTGCATGTCTCAGCTCTGGCAGGGTTTGCATGTATTTTTCTCCATTTGACATACAAATGTTTCTGACGTGCTTGGAGATCTGTTAAGGATGACAGTCTTGAAAAACACTGGAGGAAACAACTAATTCTTTCTTCAGAGCAGGGATTAAGTTGTGCCTCATGCAGCAAAATAAAATGGAAAACCAAAATAAATGCAAAGTGAAACCCAACTATTCTGTCTAGTAAATAAAGGGAAGACCCTGTGGAAAAAAAGATGTTGTCACATAATAAAGCCTGTACAGTAAACAAAAACAACTGAAGTAAGTGGCTTTTTTTTTTTTCCTCAGATTTTGAGCACCTGTGTAGTTTCTGGTGTCCAGTAATCAGGTTTAAATAGGAAAGGTCTCTGCAGCAGTCTTGCACACCCTGCCTCTAATATGCCTCGAAACCATACAGCTCCTGCAGGACAGTTAGAAAAGGTCAGATGCAATAAGGAATTCTTGGAAGAGGTGCACTAAGGAGTTCTTGGAAGAATAGGGTTGAATAGCTGTAGTGGAAGTGAAGTGTACTTGGAGGACATTTCATCTCATTGCTTGTCAAAAGCAGAGTTAACCTCAACATCAGATTAGTCTGGTCAGGGCCTCTTTGTGATTCAGTGAGTGCTTTGAGCAGTTTTGGTCCCCAGTGTGGGCTAGTCCCAGTGCAATGATTGCTCTGTGGATCGTTGTGTCTTGGCTAAGGTTGTGGAGGAGTAGTGAATCTTGCAGGGTCAGATTTTTGTCTTGTATCCATTCACATTACCTGCTTTTCACTGAGGATGTGATGTTGACAGTCATGCAAGATGTTGAGATAAAAGGATAATTAAGCTGCCAATCTGAGCTGGCAGGGTCGATGACAAATATGTGCTACAAGCAGAACACTGCTGACATATGAACCTCTCCTGACAGAGAAGTGGTTGGGTAAGACTGACCCCCAAGTGCACTGTACAAAAAAGGCTGAGTTCATGTTCGTGAGAACTAGTCCTTGCCCAGCTGTTGTGTGACAGGAGGACTCTGACTGGGTCCAGACTGTCTTGAGTGTTTCTCTGATTGCCGTGAGGATATCTTCCCTAATAGGCTGAGCCTTGTAGTGTCCAGAGAAGCTGATCAGCTTGTGGGCTTCAGGTGAAGCTTCTTACTGGGTTGGAAAATCCAACTTTTGCTCTCTATGGTAATTTATTTTCAGTCGCCATTGCTGCTGTCTTGACTGCTCATTCCAAGGTAGGTTTGTACTGGGAGTGAGAGACAACATGTGTGGGTATTGAGTGGGTGTTCAAAGACAGTAGAGAAATAATTGTATCTTAACTACTACTTTTGACTGCTTTCTGCATGGTTTGTTGAACAGGATGAAGAAGAACAAATGAGATCCAAGTACCCTGGTTGTGACATGTCCCTTCCTAGTCCTCTGTGCTGGTGCAGCTTCTTGCTGGTGTGCCCTGGTCTTATGCTCCCTGAGCATTAGCAGGCCAGTGAGCTTGTATGGCAAGGTTAAGGTTGTGGCTGACCTGAGGCTGAGGGCTGTGGCAGGCCAGTGTCCCAGGAAGCTGAGAACAGTGGGTAGCCAGTTGCCTATTGATCCCCAGCTCTGCTGTAGCCCAAACAAGAGTTCATGGACTGGCATTAATATGTGCAAGCTTTCTGTCACCTACTCACAGAATGAAAAATTAATATGCTTATGCACTGACTAAATTATGCTGTACACTAATTCCTGAAGAAAATGTTGATAAGAGTGCTTTGAGAAAGGCTTTTTAATATCCTTTCCAAGTTACTAAAGGAATTCCAATTAGACCTTACATGTCATTTTCATTTCCCTTGTCAGTGCTGTCTAATTCTGAAAAATGCTTCCATCTCTACTGCTTTCATGTATCATCTGCTCTTCTTATTTGTCCACCCAGACTTAATCCTGGTGGGTGACATGACAGCTATTTCCAAGGCAAGAGCATTACAAATTCTAATAATATCTTTCACTGAAGTAGCACTTTTATCCCTAGTGGAGCTGTGCAAAATGAAGTTTTATATATATATCACTTCACCACTTCATATGTTTTTTCTAATCTCACATTGTGCAGCTCCTGGTTACCACATTTCACATAAGTTGGTGGAAAAAACCCCACAACACTCCTTTTTATCTCTGTGGTTTTGATCGAAAAAAAAAATTAAAAAACCTCTTTGGCTTGGAAGGAGGATTTATTTAGGTTTTGGATTTGAAACAAAGCTATTTAAAAATGTTAAGAAATTGTTCCTATGTGCTAAAATAAGTTTATTTTGGTTTGTGTAACAAAAAGTAAAACCCTGTCCAACCCCTCTGAGTTTTAGCCAGACAGCTTTGCATTTCATTACTTCTATCTCATGCATCTTTACTCTGAAAAGACAGAAGATACATTTCTGTGCCGAAGATTTTATATTAAATAATTGATTTATCTGCCATTGAAACACAGCTGCTTTTTGCAATGGGTGTGGCTGGTGCTGAGCACTGTGCTGCAACATGGCACAGTAGCTTATGGGATGCTGTGAAGGGAACACAATGCCCAAGCATTAGGACAGCAAGGATTTCTCTAGGCTGAATGTTAATGACTCAAACTGCAGTTTTCCAAGGCACTGGGGCTAGCTTCTCTCCTCGTGGAGAACAATGAACAAAAGATCTTCCTGTCCAAGTATCATGGCTTTAGTTCAGCACAGATGTGGAGGGAAGGTTGCTGCTGAGTACTAGCAGTGGGTTTGGTTTTTTTACAATACCTGAGATTTTTTTGTCTTTGCTAATTAAAAATTGTGAATTGAAGGAATGATAAAAACATATCTGATTACGTCTTTGGGTGTTGGCTTAGGGCAAAAATGGTATTTCCTAGACTTCTCTAATAGTTCTGGTCAATGCCCAAATATGTGCTGTTTAAATTGGATAAATATTGCTGCAACCTCCTCGAGACTGGGGCTCATTTGTTGAAACTCCTCTCTGCTACATTTGTTTTGGTACAATACTGGGCCCACCCTTGGCTGGATCTTTATTTAAGTAATGTTGATCAGGAATAATTTCACAGAAGGCAAAAGACTGACACTGCAAAACAGTGCCAAAGAAGACTAAGTAATGCACAAGGACTCAGAGTCTCCTGTGCATTACTTTGCTAATCGTAATATGCTTAAGAAGTAAGAATATAATTTGCGTCAGTAAAAGGGGCAGTGAGTCATTGCTTCATAGCCCCATCAACTTACCAGGGGTGGCAATGCAATTTGTATTTTGTCCCTGGAGAACCTGTGAGCTCAGTGATGTCCAAATCAGAAGTACTTATGTATTTAGTCCATATTTAAGTTAATTTTTATTAATCCATATTTAAGCATGGATTGTACTCCATGGCATTACATTACTTGAAGGAAAACTCACTTTTAGTTGTCCTATATTTTACAATGTGTAGCCCTGAATATCCCATAAAGAGGCTATTTCACAAGTGGTAAGTACATGCTTCTTTGTTAGGAGATGCACGAAAGACATCAGTGAATGATGTCTTAAACTACTGAAATGTCAAGTGAACTTTATGAAATTCTGGGAGAAATCACAGCATGAACCTGTCCACTGCTTTTTCTGACCTTGGAGCCAGACTCCAAAGAAAAACACATGTGCAATTGTTTAAAGGAAAAGGAATTACATGATATATGAGGGCATGGCACAATATACGGTGGCACTAGACAATGTCCTTGGTTATGCAGAAGAACATTTTTGTATGGGGAAAAATGTTGCATTTTCAAATTTATATTGTATTTGAAAGGGTCATGCAGAAACTGTAGCTGTGTGAAAATGCAAAGCAAATTTGATTACATGTTCTACAACAAGCCTACCTTCTTTTGAGGTTTTTGTGTAGATGTTGAATGCCCCCTAAAGCAGAGAAGTTTTCCTACAAAACCCACAATCAGTACTGAGAGTTAACTCAGAGTTAAGTGTTTGAAGAACACTTAATTATGAGGTTAGAAATAATTATTTCTGATATTCCATTTAAGATCCTTTATTTTGTACTTAAAGTGATATACAATGCAAAAGTACTACAAAACTCAAAAAAACTACAAACCTTATGGGAAAGAACTTGTGAGTAATAACAAAACGTGTAGCAGATAATATCATTGATCTTAGGGATACAAAACCTTCTGGAAAGGGATCATTAGAGCTGTTATATAAAACCCAGAGTATTCTAGGATTCACCTATATTTTGATTATTTTTTCCCCCCTCTTACTGCCCTGCTTAGAAAAGCTGGTTCTACCATGAGGTGTGCAGCAGAGGCAGCACAAAAGAAAGTATCAAGACCGAAACCTCTGGCTGCTTTTTCACTGCTATTTCCATTTTCACTGCGATTCTAGAACTCTTCTCACTCTTAATTTGATTTTAATTTTTTTTAGCAGCCATGTCTAGAATCAAATTGATTAAGCCTAGGTGTCTCTGCTCTGGAAAAAGTGTCTTTAATTCTTCCTTATTCTTCCTTGCTTTCCTCAGAGGAAGTACCATCCATTGTCTACTGTAACTAGCTGTGCCAAAGCATCTCTTTGTTTCCAGTCTGGGATCCTTTCCCTGCTGTTCTAGGGCAAATCTCACATTCCTAAGCAGCTCACTTCAGTAGCCTGAACAACAGCCATCTACTGCTGTTTGAGTGTCTTAGGGCTTCTGCAGCATCAGGAGATGTGACATGGAGCCCATGCATAGCCCATAGTCTACAGAGGAGCAGGTGGAGCAAAGAAGGATAAACTCAGGCATCTCAGTGGGACTTCTTTAAGGGTAGTGAGGCACTGGAACAGATTGTCGAGAGAAGTTGTGGATGTACTATCCTTGGAAGAGTTTAAGGCCAAGTTGCCTGGTGCTCTGAGCAATCTGGTTTAGTAGAAGGTGTCCCTGCCCATGGTGGAACAATTGAAACTACATGATCTTTAACATCCCTTTCAACTCAAGCCATTCTATGATTCTATGATCTTTAGACAGGAGAACTGGACCCAGACTTTCCTGGTAGTATTAAACTGTCCCAGCATCAGAATTGGAACCAAAAGGATAGATAAATCTTGGACTTCTACCAGGATGCTTGCCTGGCAATTCCCACAGGCAAAGGAAAGGTGATGGGGCAGAAAAGTAGGATTAGTCTTTTAGGAAATGAAGACACTTTTTGGACAAGACAGATCTGTCCAGGCTGTCAGGCTATGTCGTGGTTAAAATGAGGCCAGGTTGTGCCCCTCTGATAAGGCTGGAAGGGAAATAAACAGATTGGAATAAACAAGGAAATGAGGCTGCCTTGTGGTCCCTCCTTGCACAGCAATGCTCAGTGACGGAGCTAAGGAAAAACATACCCATGCTTTTACAGCAGTGCTTGGTGCTTAAAAAAGAGGATGGGAGAATGAAGAGTCTTGATCTTAAATGGCAAGCCCAAAGGCTAGCAGTCATTTCAGGGACATGATGGGAGGAGTATAATCAGTGGGTTATGCTGTTGCAAGGCTACCAATCTCGCAGGAAAAGAAAGCAGGACTTATTGGTGGGGAAGTGGCATTGTATTTGAAGGATAATATGAAGTGTAATGGCATAAAAATATTCCAAGGAAAAGAGGTATGCAGTGGAATCCCTAGTGACAAGGTGCCATGGTAAGGTTGTACTGACAAGCCCCTGCTCAAACGTCATCACAACATGGCCAGGAAATATTATGTGAGATGAGAGGAGCTGCAGTTGCAAAATAGACAGCAAAGTGGGTAGTTGTAGTGTCCCTCTATAGACTGGATTGATGCTTTGTCATGGCAAGGTATGGAGGTAAAAAATTTTGGCATGCAGTGTTGCCTGCTGTGCAGAATAACCTGCAGGAGAACTGTTGATCTGTGTTTGGTCCCAAGTGGTGCATGAGACCTGCTTCAGGAGGTAGTTGCCTCAGCATGATTAGACTTCAGCAAAAGCAAGCCAAGTGAATTCAGAACATGAATATTCAATTTCTAGACAAGATGCTCTGTGAAAATGAGGCAATTTGTCAAAAAAAGAAAATAAAACAGCCTTGAATACACTAGTCTAGGAAGTGAGAAAACTGGAGGTTTCTAAAAATTACAGTATTAGAACTTTAGGTAAATTTTACACTGCAATTAAAAAGAAAACATAAAGGCTTAATACAGAAGTTGAAGCTATCACAGGGAGAGAATGGTTATCTAAAAAAATGAACAAGTTGCCTAAATGAAGAGAGTCCATAAATTATGACAAGTAAATAGGCAATTAGGAGGACTGAAAAAAAACCCTAAAACTTGAAGAGAGCCCTTGCTAAAGATGCTTGAGCTGCCAATGGCAAGGTCTGCAAATATATCACAAGTAGGAAGCCAGACGTAAAATCACTGAGACCACTGGCAGGCCAAAGGTAAAAGATACTCTCAATGCAACTGTGTGCTCAGTCCATCATATCCAAGAAGCTCACTGTATTTGTGTGTATGTCTTTGCTGCTGGGGCGATTCATACACCCAACAATTTTATTTTCACAGCAGAAAGGTCACAGGACCCAGGTCAGGTTTGACTAAGCAGGTAAGTAGCTTGTATCTTCCATGTTCAGAATGCCAACCTAGATGGACCATTACTCTAAGTCAACAGGGTGTTTCCTATGCTCTCAGACACAAGTTTTAAACTCTTGTAAAAGTTTGCAAACAGAATGAATTCTATGATGCAGGGCAGTGTGCAAAGTGAAGAGCTATTGTGGGTTGGTGATATGGGATGACAGTCTTTCTCCTGTTGGAGTCTACTTTTTCATAATGCAGATGAATGTTTTTTCTTCCTTTCTCTGATTTCGTCTGAACACCGGACAGAGCAAAAACAGAGAACTTACAGCTAGTTTCCCCAGACCAACAAATCACCAAATGTAATGTGCTTGCTGTTAAAGGATTGGCAGAGATGTTTCAGCAAAAATGAACTTACAGAATCCTTCAGAGCAGCATGTGTTGTTAATGGGGGTTTAATTATCTAGGCATTTGTTGAAAACAAACATGACAGAACACAGATGGTTCATCCAGTTTCTAATGCACTGGTGGAGAGTTTCACTGGGTGGTGAAAGCAACTGGAAGGGAAAGTCCTTAAAGATTTATTTTCTTACTAGTAGGAAGAGCTGAAAAAGTTGAAGAGTTACTGAGAGCAATTAATATAATCGTGATCATGAAATGATGCAGTCTGTGGCTCTCTGGATGAGAGGGGGAGGTGACAGGATGGCCAGGGTCCTAAGCAACTAGAAAATGGCAAGTGATACTGATAATTAATAAAAGGGGAAGCAGGTGAATTGTTTCTAACCAGTCACTTCAGTCCTCTGATACATCTGAAACAAATAATTATGTGATATTTTGTAGGCACCCTTGAGATTA
Source organism: Xenops minutus (assembly GCA_035221455.1). Classification (NCBI taxonomy): domain Eukaryota; kingdom Metazoa; phylum Chordata; class Aves; order Passeriformes; family Furnariidae; genus Xenops; species Xenops minutus. Next base: position 57,920,187 of record JAWWEE010000105.1, on the reverse strand, counting down.
CAGAGTAAATAGTACCCATTATGAATTTCTCAAGAACAAAGTGTTAAACAAGTCTAATTTCATTTATTTGTTTTTAAACAAAATAGTAACACATTGGTAGGTAGGAAAGAAACAGCAGGAGTGGCATTTGACACTATTCTACATCTGTATTTATAAGTAAGCTTCAGAAAAATAGTCAAAATGAAATTACTGAGGTGTGAGATCAGAACTTATTGAGTACCCATTTTCTAAAGTGGTGTCAAAGGTTTGTAGTCAAAGTGAAAGGATGGATCAGCTGGGGATTTGGGTAGTATGTGCTGGGGTTTCTTCCTTTTAGGATTCCAAAGCATTTTGATAACTTGAAGGAATTGCTGGGAAATAGTTCAATAGGAGCAAGTTCAAGGTATTACCCATAGTTAATAAATGGAAGCAGTCAATATTTGCCCTGAGACAGTCAGCCAACATGTGCTCTAGTCAGTGTGAGGGTAAGAAGGGAGATGAGTGCCAAGGTAGCAGCCTGCCGCAAAAGGATCCAGGACTTACAGAGAAGCACAAGCTGAACAGGATCAGCAGCTCCATGTGAAGAAGGCTGGTGTTGCAGCTGGTGCAGGAAGGAAGGTAAAACACCAGGAATCAACGAGATACATACTTCTTTTTCCAAATAGGCCAGGGCAGGAGCTTTGCACCTCATTTTGGGTAGTAAGCTTGAGGAAAAATAAGGACTGCTTGAAGGGATGAATGTGTAGAAACTGTGAGAAGGATTAGAGGGCTAACAAACATCACCCACTGCGATGGAAGAAATGAGATCGGGGAATCTGAAGTAAGGGGATGGAGGGGAACAAGGGAGCAGTCTCTGAATACATGAAAGGCTCTTGTGAGGAGGAGGAAAATAAAATATTTCCATAGTTATGGTAGCTAGGGCAAGAGGTAGTGGTGTTGACTCTATTAGAAGTGCAGCAGAGGTGATTCAAATAAGACATTAGGAAAATCTTTATAAAATAAATACAGAAAAAAGACTGGAATAGATTCCAGAGTGGCAATGCTGGAAATACAAGTGTTTGGGACAGATTAGCCAAACCTGTCCTGGAAAAGATAGAGGTACAATGTGATTCTGTCATAGGACGAAATTGTTCTGAAACTCCATTTTCTTCCTATCCTATGCTGTTCTGACTTGGTATTTTTAAATCAAAAAGCTTTTCTGAATGGCATTCCCTTCTTCTGTGCTCTATTTTGTGTTCTCTTTGATGCGCTATGTTCTTTGAATAGTGTTGCTGATATTTTTCTGCTCATCTGTTTTACCTAACTTGAAATCCTAGAAATTGGTTGCATGACACTTTTATTCCTAGCCTGTAAAAACAATCTGATACTTGATGCAATAATCACTTAGGAGCACAATTGCTTTGATGAAAATCTCAGCAAATAATTAAGGAACTAGAAATACTTTTCAGTGTTTGTTTTCTGAATATACCTTAGCTTTTTAAAAATTCTACCCTGTAAGTATTTATTTTTCAACTCTCCTATCTACACCTGCTGTATTCTGTTCTCCAAAGTCGGTAAGTTCATTAGCAAGGCATTTCTCATTCCATGCACTTGCACAGTCCTGCTACCTCTCTGTAAGCACACTGCTTCCCTCAGTGTCACCTGGGCTAAGTAATGGTGGGACCCAATATAATTACTTAATAAAGTTGGAAAGAGCTTTATGTTGTTGGTAACAGGGACTGATTTAGGTGTTTGCTATATTTCTCTCTCAGCAGAAGGAATTAGATGGATAAAAAGCTGTCATCTGTTCTCCTGTGTGCATTGTTTTACTCCTATGCCCTTATTTTTCTATTGTTAACAAGTTTGTGCCCTCCCACTCTTTCTGTCCCTCTTATTAGGTGCAGACAGAGCAGTGAGGCACGTTTCTGTCTTCTGTGGGGAAATATTACCCTTTCCACGAGGCTTCATGCTGTGATCTAGTGTGGTGAAGCATCTCTTTCTGTCAACCATGACCCGAAAGTTTTGCCTGGAAAAATTGCTTTCAAAACTATTCTGTCATTTTGTTCTGCTTCTGAAAAAAAATTTCAGCTGTGAAACACAGAGAACTTGCACTAGAGCCACCCATTGTAAGTAGACTATCAAAAAGCCATAGGAAGATGTCTCACCCCTCAGGTGAGATGTTTCAAATTAAAGGATGAAATATGAATGTGACTTTCTATGAGCAAAAAGCACAATTAGTCTGTACCCTGCAGTAGGCAGCAAAACCATATTTGTGCCTCAGGCACCTCAGCTACATGCCTGGACAGGTTGTGCAGGTGTTCCAGAGTGTGGGTGAGAATATCTGAGATGCTGGCACCACTGGTCACTTAGGCAGCCCTGGTAATAGCCAGCTGCAGCTGTACCTCTGTGCTGATGAAGTATATAGAACACAAAATAAGTTTGCTCAAGTGCAGATGAAAAGATTGTAGTCCTAAAAATGTTTGCTTTTCCCTTCAGTCAGGGTTTATTACCACCGGAAATGAATGGGATATCCCTTTGAGATTCAGCTTGTTTGCAAGAGCTTGACCAAGTGTCACACTCTGCAGTCTCCAGCACAGGGACAGCAGCTAGGGGAGGATGAGAGGACACCTGGGCAAAGAATATCCAGAAACATTTTTTTTAAGTGCTGAAAGCCATGAAAAAATCTTTTCTCTGTCCTGAATGTTAAGTTCACCAGAAAGTTGTCTGATCACCAGTAAATCCCTCTGGGGCCATTGCAGGCAGTCCTTGGCCTTGGGTTTGGAGTAGCTGGTCAGATTGGCCACTGTTGTCCCCCTAAGGCAGCTTTTCATGAAGGTGCACATGGGCTGGAAAGGGGTTTTATTCTCTGCTCGGTCCATTTGTTGCACAGCTACGCAGAAGGCAGGCCAACAAAAGATTCAGTAGTGTGGCTTTGAATGGAGAAAGGGCTCTGATGTAGATGTATGGTTGCATCTGTTTAGTCTTCACGCTGTAGTGGTAATGTTCATCAGGGAGTATGACCAGCTCGGCAGATGCTGTTGTCTTGGAGTAAGCATTAACACTGATGCCTTGCTTATTGCTAGTTTCGATCAATGGTTTCAATAATAAAGGAGGAATCAGTGTTTATCTATTAAGATTCCTCTGTAGAGCAAAGCATGACAGATAGATAATAGGCTTTGATGGGTAATGACCTTTAGTTTCCTCAATAAATGCAAATCAATTGTATTCCTTATCCAAAGGCAAATGAAACAGATAGATACCAAAGGAAAGGACTCCTATTCTTGCACCCCAAAGTGTGCAGAAAAAAGGCTGTACAGAGAACACAAACACCCAGGTTGCTCCTGATGAGAACAGGGAACCATGGTGTGGGGCCAGGATGGAGTGAGCATGTTGATTGCACCAGCAAGATGGGAGCACAGAGGCCAAGTTGGTAAGATCTGTTGTGGAGTGAAGGTGATTTTTGAGCACCTCTTTTCCATGAGTCAGCTCTTTTGACTGTTTCTGTCTCAGGGGGTGGGGAGAAGAAGGATGGCTGTCAAAGGCAGTAGAAATTAAATTACAGCAACTTGGGAAAGTGAAGTATCATTTGACATGAATTCTGAGGCTGAGATTCTAATAGAGATCACAGCTGGCATCAAAATGTCTGAGCTTGGTAAAATGAAAATTTTTTGTGTTGCTTAGTTCTTTGTGACAGGGAGTCTACTTCCTTACATTCTAAAAATAGGCAAGATCTCCTCGCACTTTGAGCAGCATCATTTAACATATTTTCTTCCACATGGCTCTATTTCACAATGAAAGAATCTTCTGCAGATGCCATTTTAACTTTACTATACAAGAGGCATATTAAGCCTCTTGTATATTTTCTGTAACACTCATTATTAAAGATGATTTAAATTCACTTGAGAAACCATTCTCAAGCTCCTTAGCACTGACGTCTCCTGTTTCTTTCTCACCTTTTCTTTGCCTTTTTTTTTTTTTTTTGTTTTTTTTTTTTTTGAGAGGGAAAATACCCCAGGTCATTCTTGTGTTATAATAAGATGCTCATTCAATGATTTCAGACAAGCAAGTTCCTCTGTTCTGGGCTTTTGCTTTGATTAGCACCCATCACAATGCTTCTGTGCATGAATGCATTGTACCTTCCTTTCACCCTCAGGAATCTCATGCTGTTCAGACAGTGCCGTAAGAAATGGACCTCTTCTTTCAGTGTGTGTATTGAACTAGATAGCAGTGTTTTACAGCATGCCTTAGAAAAAGCAAGAAGTCAGGGGACTCTGTGATTTGCATTCATAATACCCCTGGACTGGCACTTTGTGAGGCTCTCTTCTGGGTGATCCATTGCAATTCCAGGCATAGTCCCTCCTGCTACTGATGCCATCCTGTGTGGTTTAGCCAGATCTGCTTCTATGCAAGGCTTGCTTCTGCCTATGTGAGAAAGGAAACAAATGTGAGTGTTTGAATTTCAGTATAAGGAGAGCAAGAGCCTGATGCAGGATACAGGGCTCATGCTGTAAGTTAGAGCAGCAAGCCACTGCTGGGATCCAAGAGGGATGGAGGCAGGGGGGGTGGGCATGTGTGCGCATGCGAGTGGATGTGTAGAAAACAGGGACAGCCAGTGAATTTGTAGGAGGACTGATGCATATTCAGAACTCCCTGTACATTGACCTTGAGAAGCACTGAAGAGTCTGGAGGCTTTCCCTTCAGAAGAGATAGCACAGCCAAATAAAGAAGCAGTGTATGCTTCTTGTATATATGTCACGCCATTCAGACAGATGAATAAGTAAGGTGTGCTCCAATCTCTGCAGCAGTTTCTGCCAGCTTAATCCACAAGAAATGATACAGAGCTTGTACCGCCTTAGTGGCCTTTAGCTTCTTCTGTTTAAGTTCCTCTATCTTACTTGTTTCTGTGTTAAAAGTGGTGCTGCATTTTCAATCATGTTGGAAAATGTTCAGTGCACTGTTCAGTGCATTTTTTTGTCCATCACAAGAACAGTGCTTTAGATTTCAATATCTGCACTGAAATAATATGAGCTATATATTGAATCGATGACTGCTAAATGAATGAGTCTGTAGTTCCCACCACAGTAAGTGTGAGATTTTAAGATTTCACAAGACTGTCTGTATTCCAGGCTTCAAGCTGAATTTAGTGCAGAATATATTTGATATAGAATAGTTTTATTAGATAAATTCATTGTTAACAATAGGCTGTCAGCTTAATTATGGTAGCTGACTGCTCTTTAAAAAACAGTGATAATTTTGTTTTGGATGGAAGTGTCTGTGTGATAACCTTCTCCAGCTTCTTGCAGTTCTTGAAGTCAGTGCTGCAAGGCAGGAAAATGCCTGTGGCAAAGCCCTGCTCAGATGCCTTATTTATAGTTTCCTATTAACATTTTCTGTTTTGACATGTGACATAGCCATTGACCGAATCCTGTAATGAGCTCCACAACTACTGAGCCACAGCTCTCTGAGAGGGCACTCGGGGATCCTCTGCTATTCAGTTGGCTTGGCTGTTAGGTTTTTGTATCAGATGCCCTGTGTGTGAACATTAGGCTGAAGTGGGCAGGAAGCAAGACTTGCATGAAGTTTCCTGGAGATGTTTTATGGTTTCTGCTGCTTCTTGAAAAATACATTGACTCAAAAGTGAACTTGTGGCTTTTTTTGTAGACCTATACCCTGGGATTTGCTAGCCTCTGCATTCAGTTGCAACACAGTCAGATCCTCTGTCTGCTTCTACACAGTCTCTTTCCTTGTTTGCTTCAAGGACCTGAGATGGAGGATATCTTTCTGGTAGGAATAAATAGGCTCTGCAATGAAGACCATCGTCAACACTGGGTTTCTCAACAGGACTGGTAGTAGAAGCATATTGCACAACTGTCTTATATTCTAATTCAATTATTATAGTTGTATGTTTAAATGATCCTTGCTTATGGTCATCTCTTGCATTTCAAGACTAGGGTTAAGGCAAGAGTCAAGAGTTACAAAACCTGACTAGAACACGGTGCTGGACCTTGGGGAGGGGAAGAAGCACTTGGAGGCTGCTTCAGACAAAGTTCTGCGGCGCCTGCTCGGGGAGTGACCTTGCACTGGCTGCTTGACTGGCTATGCAACTATCTGACCAGGCTTTTTTCCCAGTTAAGTTCTCCTGACAAACTCTTACTCAATGGCAGTGAGCTATGCTGTCTCTCCCAAAGAGTGCTGAATGAAACCTGTCTCTGCCTTCTCTTCATCCCATTTGTCCACTTGTGTGAAAACATCGGGTTCCCCTGGCATTGGATTTCTCCCTCCTTCACTAATATTAGTTACTCTGGGAACTGCTAATAGAAGAAAAATCAGTCCTTTTCCCAAATACAATATAAAAACATTTCCATGTTATGTTTGTGTTGTGTGCTGAATATCTAGGTTCCTGAAGGAAGGATATATGAGTGAAAATGTTTGTGTGAACAGCCTGTAAATGCTAAGTGATTTAGTTCTCTTGCCTTCAATATATCTGGCATCATATAAAAGTGTTCTAGGACTTTTGTTTCCATGTACACTGTACCATATAGTAGAGGGGTGTCTCTATGAAATAATATTTTAGCTCAGTTTCAAAATATTTGTAAACTGCCTATATATCACTTAGTCAGCTGTGACTGGCATTTTTAGGGTAACAAACAAATTCTACTAAGTTTCAAAGAGAAAACATACTCAGATCTTAACTGATGACTTGTTTTGACCTGAGGTAAGACAAGAGGCCAGTGAGATTCTCAATGAGTACCTTGAATGTGGTGTCAGCTGATTTTATGTGGAGGACTCTTGTGGAACAGCACTGTGTAGGTGTTCAGAAATATGAAATGACTTTTTTTTTTTTTTTTTTTTTTTTTTTTTTTTTTTTTAAATAGAGCCCGTAGATGACTAAAAGAGACTTCAAGTGTGAAATTTCCACTTTTCATGAATGTGTTTTCTTCTTTGGTAGTGGTTTTCCTATAGAGGGAAAATTAAGTAGAGAGAAGAAACTATTAGGAAAAGTTTCAGGAGAACCCAGCACAAAAGATTTGGTATTTGGCTGGGACTGCTGGGAATCTTAAAGGCTGTGGCTTCCAGGTAGCCAAAGTCTGGGTCATCCTGCATGATGTGCTGAAGAGGAGTGGATGCAGCTCCATACCTTGCCTCCTGCAGATCTGTGCCGCGCTGCCATGAAGCAAGGTTGTTACACCCTCTGTCTTTGGTGCTGAATTTGTTCAGGCACTGATTTTAAATATGATACGGGTTTGGTACATGCAGAGGGAGTTGAGGAAGAAAAGGGGCACATGTTGAAGTATTGTGGCTCAACCTTCAGCTTGCCCTTGGGATGCCTTAGATGTGGGTTTCTGGTCTAAATTCAGCAAATGGTACTCAGAAGATTAAAAAAAATCCCCTCCCCCCCGCTCCACCTCCCAGAAAATACACACTGAGAAAGAAGGGTGCAGTGGAGGAATTTGTAGCAAAAGCTTTATTTTTTCCCCCCAGTACAATACCTATATTCAAAAATGTGATTTGAAGCTCTGTTCTTTTCCAGCCAAGCAGAAAATGTATATAAGCTTTACCTACTCAGCCCTGTTTCAGTTCTGAATTTCTTCCAGCTGACCTTTCTCAATTTGGCATTTAGGTTTTGGGAGGGGTTTTATATCTTCTTGAATTCCTCACCCTTATCCTGTCTCCTTCAATCACTTACATCACACAGAGATGGCTCAGACAGCATGAAATGCTTTTTTCCCCTCAGACTAACGGAGAAGTAAAAGTTGGAAGTTGTGCAAAATGCTGTTACCCAGTTTGAAATTAGTGAAGACAAGGCCCCACATGCCAGACTGTGTGGGAAACAATGACTGAATGACAAAGGGCTGGGTTTCCAGGTGGAAACCCTTGCTCTTGATTTGCCTGCTTTCTCAGGGGGCTCGCAGCATTACTCTTGTGGCCGTGTTCATTGATGCAGGATGAGGTGCACTCCTCAGCTACTCTGGGGGGTTCCACATACGGCCTCTCAGTTCCTCTTTCCCAATATTTCAGTGAACGTTCCCAACTACAGTTCAGCCCAGGGAATTTTCCCATCCAAAGAAAGTAATTCCAAAACACTCAAATATTTTCTTTGTCCCTTTTTATAGGAGGAGGAGAAAAGATGCTCTTGTTTGGAGTTTTTCCAGTGTGAGTGGCAATTGAGCATATCCCGAGTCAAGAGCACTTTCATGACCCCAGATTTACCCAGATGTAGCTAGCTTGAAGGACTGTTTCAAAAGAACTATGAGAAATATTTGTGGGGTTTTTTTGGTTGTTGTTTCTTTCTTCTTTTTTTTTTTTTTTTAATTGGATCTACTGTAGAGAACCTTTCCATTGCCTGCCTCTGTTACTGATACAAAGCTCCTCTAAGGTTTTCTAAATGTACAATCTTTCACTTTTTATATAGTAAGAATTAATTCTGATTGAATACTTTGCTTTGCTGAACTGCAGATAAGATGAATGGGGAGCTGCTGGCTAAGAAAAGGCTCTCACAATGTGTTTTAGACCTCTATGTCCCTGAGCACTTGATCTATTGATGGGTTTTGTAATGCTGTTATCCTGCTGATCTAGTTGAGGATTTTACCTCACGCTGCAGAGCACTTGCACAAGAAAAAAGGGAGGAATGAGTAGGGGTGACCCAGTTTTTCTCACGTGTGTGCACACAGTATGTGCTGGATGCCCTACAAGTAATTTTGGTAATTTTTTGGACAGTATTCTTTGTGCTGGGGGTAGTCTTAGAGTTTGTCACTCCTATGTTCATAAGGAAAAAGCAGAGAGCAGCAGGACAGACTGGGTGGTATGCTCTGGGTTGCATATCCTGTAAAGTTTTATTTGGAAATATCCACAGCTATGGCCCCTCACCTACCTTGTAGTAGGTAAGACTGGATTGTTACTGCTGCCTTAGGAATGTCCTCAGACATGTCTCTTGAGAGTGAATGTCCCTGGATGTGAGCTGTGCAGAGCAAGGGAGAGAATTGGTTTTAACAGTCCTCTTTAAAAAAAACGTGGTGGTTGTCAAAATCCTAATGCTGAAATTGCATTTAACTTCTTCCAAATGCTTTCTCAAAACATAAGCTAAATATTCACTTGGAGGGAAATCAGAGATATTTTTAACTGGAAGAGACCAGGCTGCAGGGAAGGGGCATTTTGCCTGGGACTATGAGCACTTAGTGCTACTTCTTGGCTCCAGCCTCCCTGAAGGGAATAAAAGGCAAGCTATTTGCCTTGTTCTGGTACCATTGAAGCAACACTGTACTAGTAACAGCCTCATTACTTCCTGGAGTTCTCCCAGCCTAAATATTTCTTTAAAACATAGACTTACTGGGCCTGATTCTGAGTAATGTAACACTTCTTATTGGATATACACCCATATGGATCACTTACATTTCAGGCATTCCTGTTATACATTATTCTTCATGGAACAATTGTGAGAAAATCCAAAATATCAACTACTATCATGATACCCAAAATCTGTCCAAATAATGAATGTTTGGTCTTTAGAGAAATCTGGTCTCATTTCACAGGTGGAAGCTATACTAAGTCAGACCCCACTGTGCAAAATTTGTGGAAAATTACACGACTGGCCAAAAGAAAGGTCCTGTTCAGGTTCATAGCAATCTTGCCATTTATGCCAGTGATGACAAAGTTGCAGGGCTAAAGTGTAGCTTTCACTGTCTGTTAAAATTGTGGTTATTTTTTTCTTTTGTCAGATATAAAATGCAGTTCATACCTACCTTGATGCCTTCAGCAAGTTCTCACAGCTGGCATGAGAACACACATATATCAATCCTTTCTGGTAATTCCAGCTGGCTGCCAAAGTAGCTGAATATAGATATGGTCCTGTTTGGATTTGAACACACATCTTATATCCCGTGAGATGCTAATAAGTCATGAGCAGTTGCAAGAATCAAATTGGTATTTATCCACCCTCTTGAAAGACATGCTTGGAGTTCTATAAAAGGTCCCAGTTCTCTGTTTGTTGGTTTTCTGTAGGACTTCTTGGTCTTTGCAGTGGGCAAAAAATCACTACACAATCATTCTGAGATAGCGCTGTAAGAGACAAGTATCTTCACTTATGTTTTACAGCAGGAGAACTGCTTTGGTTGCAGAGGTGCATAACATTGTTTGGTTTGGGGTTGGTTTGTTTGGTTTTTGGGGTTTTTTTACTGCCTCAATAAATTGATGCTATCTGGTCTTGAGGTAGATAGCCAAAAAGAGACACCTATCAGGAGTCATTGGCTTGCCTGGCCTTCTCTTCAGCAGCAGTAGCCTGGGACATCCAGATTTAGTGGGTCAGGACATTGGAGGAATGAAATTAACTGCCTGGGTTGGTCTGTGTGCACTTTAGACAGAAATACTCGCAAATAAAATCAGATTATGAGGATCACTAGGATAAGTCTGTGTCATTGGCATTACCTTTATGTGTAAGTGGCTGGCCTTATTTCAGAGAGGTATCATAGCGCAGAACCAAATGTGTTTGAATATATTTCAAAGTTGATGCTTGCCAATATACGTGTTGCTTTCTGATCTAGACAGCAACTTTTGAAATAACAGAATTGAATGAGCTTTTTTTCTAAGTGGGGCACTTTTTAGCTTCCTTCCATGGGGCTTCCCTAGTTTCTAATTAAAAGTACGTTAAGGTAGAGCAAGAAAAAGTCTCTTTCCTTTGTGGGTCTTTATTCTGGTTATGTATTTTCAAGCAAGTTGAAATAGCGGAAAACTACTGAGACTGCTTAAAGGCATTTTGCTCTTTTGTCAAATTGCATTGAATTTAGCCTGTGGGTTTAAAAAACCCACAGCACATACACACACACACACAGAGACTGTGATTACACTGGCTGTGTTTCCAGGAAAAAATTAGGCTAAGAAGGTCAAGCTGCTTTTAGCCCTGAGGTCAAACATAACAGATTGGAAAACATGCCTCTGTTCTTGGTTTACTTCTAAATGAAAAATATTATTTTTTTCTAACTTCTAACAATTCCTGGTACTGCAGTGTTTCCCTACTTTATTTAAGGTTTTCTGCAATTAGAAGAAAATGAATAATGCAAAAATGGATTTGCAAATTAATAGGTTGAATTTATGGTGCTAAAAATGAAGCTGCATTATGAATTATTCATGTATACCTGAATAAGCACTAACTTTTCTCAAAATTTTTGTGAGGTCCAGAAGATTCAGAGTTTCTTCCCTGGCCAAAATAGTTTTGTTTGGTGGTCAAAAATAACAGCATCAAAATCGCATGAGAATAACAAAACAAACAAACAAACAAAAAAACCCAGATGAAATAGGTTTTATGAGTCACAGTCATTAAATATGTAGAAACACAGGCATCTGTTTTAAATACAGACTAAATTTGAAGGAAAAAGTAGTCTAAATATCATACAAATCAGCATGAATGTTAGTCTTTGTAGAAAGGAAAGTTTTTTACAGGGCGTCATGAGTTATTTGTTCAGAAGCCTTTGTTAGGACATGTTTAGAAAGGTTCAGCATATTTTATAAAAGGGCAGAAGCTATATTGCAGCACAACTAGTTGAGTGAAACAGCCAGTTTGGGAATTCGTGTGCCCTAAGGACATCTACCTAGTACTCAGCTTCTGCAGCTTTTCACATCATTGTCTTTCACTGGAGGCTCCATGACCACAGCAAGACCTGACAGAGGTGACATACTGAGTCTTGTCTTCTATCTTCCAGATTCAAAAGGGAAAATATTTAATGTGACATGAATGTAGGTTTACTGACCAACAATCTTAGGTATATACCAGGAACATCCTGTTAATTAGGCATCAGGTGATCCAGAGATCCCTACCTGAGATGTTGTCCTAGTTAGTCCTCTCTTTCAGGGCTCTGGACCTGAGGGACATGGTGACACTATCTCTGTGAACTGTTGGAGGAGGCAAAAGGGCTACAACTTCCTCCTGGTTTGCTTTGTGTGTGTGAAGGATTCTTGAGTTTATTTATAGATAGGAAAGTGTGCTCAAATCCTAATGCCTTCCAAATCACCACTGAGATTTTTCCTTTTTAAAGACAGAGCAGTCTTACAGCCCTTTGGGTAGCCTTCTTGTATGCTGGGCTTGCTTAAACCAACTTCCTGAGAAGATGGAACCCCGAAATTTTCTATGAGTTTTCTTTCCAGTAAGAGTCCCCACCTTCCCTTCCTCTGGGGCAAACTGACTCAATACTGCTAGTGATAATGAGCAGATCTTTCTAACTGATGAGCACTTCACACTGATTCTATGATGCTGGGGTCAAGAGCACAGACAATTCTCAAGGTGCAGGCTAAAACTGTGCTTCATTCAAGTCTCTTTCATCACAGAGATGAAGGGAAAGGAAAAAGAAAGGGTGTGGGGTTAAATACTGTTCTACTTTCAGGTTCTAGTTTTTAAATACACCCTTTTTGTTAGTATTACTCCATTTCAGCAGTTACAGTACACTCGGCTTCTGTCAGTGCTGGAGTCCCAGTTTGCCAGGTGCTGGGCAGTGGATGCCAAATTGTTTTACAGCCTAGTGAAGCCAAGATACTATGAATGGACAGAGCAAACTATAGCAAAGAAAGGAGAAGCGTGAATGGAAAATGTAGCTGTGGGAACAGATGCATACTTGCAGGCCAGAAGCAAATGTAACTAAAAGCATTTGAACAATTTGTAGTACTTGCATACAGATATCACCTCTCTAACTTGCTTTACTCACTTTCTCCCTAGATGTCAGCATGTGGCACATCAGATAGACGCTGAAGTGGAATTTCATGCAAAATAAAAGAGGGAGTTAAATATTCTAATTTTGTTACATCTGGAAGACTTAATACATCTGTTTTCTCAAACACTAATTGATAGGAGATTTTCCAAGTGGATTGAATTTGGTTGATGCTGAGTTATTGCTCTGTCAACATCATGGGGATTTGAACAACAGCTGCTGGTTGTATTTGAAGGTAGGAGGAGGGGAGAGGAGCAGTGTTAGCTCTGGACTGGGAACTGCTGAGGAAAGCAATCATTTCTAAATCACTCATTCTAAAGTGTGATGGCTTTGCTTTAGAGACACTAACTCTTTCTGAAACATCTTTGTGCATTTGTTCCCTTTTATAATACTAACCCATTTCTGAGACACTATATGGCTTCTTCTTCCTTCTCTCTCTCGTGATGTTTGTCAGGGTTTTTGCAGCCTTTGGCAGCTTCCCAGCCAGGGCAGGTTCCCTGCCAACAGACTCCCCTTATGGCAGCTTGTTTTATAAAGGGCTGACTGCTTTGATGGATGATAAGGCTAAGAAGAATGAAGGAAGAAGGGATTTTCAAATTTCTTTTTTATTTTTGAGAAAAAAAGTGCTTCTCACTTGCATCTGAAAGACACATTGTAAATAGAGTCAGTCCAAACCTTGCAAGCTTCTATCAAGAGAGAGCACATCAGGGGTCAGAGCTGCTCCTGTGGTAGTCTGTGTGTGATACTGGGTGTGGGAAGTGGAAACATTAAGGCAGGAAACGTTAAGAAATTAAAAGGAAAACAATTTCGAATTTTAGGCTAGGAGAGAAAAATACAGTGAGTGGAGAGAAGAGGAAAATAATCAGTCAAGGGAGATGACTGAAGGAAAGAAGTTGAAAATTAGAAATAGAGAGAGAAACAAAAACAGTCTGAAAGCAGAAAAGAGAAGCTGAAGAGGTGTGCTGGACGAAAGAAAGGTTGGTAGACATGCAGCCGTGTGTGCATATTTGGTAGAGGAATAGGGAAGAGCTGAAACCAGGCTGAAAAAGAAATCATTAGAAAGGATAAAAAAATCTTTTTGCTGACCTCTCTTCTCATAAGTCTAGCTTGTACCTCACAAATGGAACTGGTACCCCTCAATGTTGAATTTGATATTGATGTTTAGCTCTGCAGGTACCTGATTGAGCTTTAAAGGTCTTGATTATATCCATTTTGTGGAGATTTGCCTCAGTGCTCATAATTATTGTAGATGTAGAATGAAAGATGTTTCAAATTGGTCCAGTGTTTTCTTCATTTTTTGTGTCCTGGCTGATCTCTGATCTTGACAATTAGTTCAGCTTTGCTTACCTGACTTCACCTTAGCAGTTATATTGTTTACCAGCTACTCACATCTTAAGAACCTCCAGTGCAATGTGAACATCTCCCATGGACTGTTTTTCACATCCTCTGGCTGTAGACAGTAGGAATAGAAAATCACATGTTCCCAGTGTACATATGATCATCCAGTAGCATCAATATGTGATCTCTTTTACTTGTTTGTTCTGACAAAACTACTCATATGAATGTGATTACTCAGGAGCATGTAAATTGCAACTTAAGGGAAAGACCTCTATAGATGTCTGGGCAGGAGCAAACCTGTCCTATATGCTTGTATGCTTGTGTAAAGCTCTCTCAGGTCTCAGTCTAGACTAGCTCATTACAGGCACTGCATTCACACTGCCTTTTCCAGAGGCAATGTACAGCATATCAATGGGTACTTTGTTAAACGTTTTTTTCCTCTTTTTTTTTAGTTTTATTTTTCCTTTCCCCCCAACAGATGAAGGCTGAAGGACTATCATTAATTCAGGATAACTTCTGCCTTTAGAGCACCTTTTTTTTTTTTTTTCTCCTTCTACACCTGTAGCTCGTTGCTGTTTCCATCCTGTTCACATTTACTGTGATAGCATAAAGTGCTCTCTAAAAATGATGCATTGAGTCCTCCCTTTTTCATGGTAAATCTTCTCTCTTTCTTTGATACCACTTGCTATGTTCTCAATTCCCACACTAAGTCAGAGGTATTGCCTACCTGCCTGCTGCAGCTGCAGGCTGTGCTGTAGAGGTTGGCGCTCGCTCCGCCACTTGCCTGTGGCCAGCAGGAATGGCCATGGGCCCTGCTCTGCTGGAGATGGCTGCAGCACAAGAAGTGACTTAAGTGACTTTCTGACCACTTGTGTTGAATCCAGAAAAAGGTCCCATTTTGGTTTTGTTTCCCCTTGGTTACTGGTTGCTCTGTCTGTCACAGTGATTAGATAATGTGCTTATACCTCAGCCAGGTTTGACTTGTTACCCCTTACCTTCAGGGTTCTGTCGCTGCTTTTGTCTTTGATCTACTCGCATTTACAAACCAGTTTCTTTAATATATAGATAGGACTTTTGAGGTTTAAGAGGCAATTATCTGCTTAGTTGCCATTGAGGTTTTGTGGGACTCAAGCACTGACCTGGGCTCTGGACATTTCAAAAGCAGCCCCTGGATTCTGGTGAACGTGGCAGGTGTTCACCCTTTCATGCTGAAGTGTAGGCATTCCAGCCTATTGTCTGAGTGACATGCAGATCCTCCCCACCACTGCCTGGGTGCTTGAAGAACCGTGTCTTCTGGGATTATGCAGACTTCAGTTTCAAATGGGTTTGGTGTGGGAATCTAGTCTGACCTCCTATACTTCAGCCTTGCTCCTTCCTATACCGTAAGCTTGAAGGTCATGAAAATAGTGTAAATGAGTTTTAAAAAAATCTAAGAGTAAAAGTGAAATTCATTATATTTTGCCTGTGTTTATTTTGCCGATCTTTGCTTCCTCTATCAATCAAAAAGAGATTAAACTTCCTCACTTGCTCAATACTTGGTTAAACATTATACAGCCCATCAGTCCCAGATAAATGTGTCCCCCATTACATGAGACTTCTACTAATAGAACTCGAGTTAAGTAGTAGTCATTAGAGTAAATCAAATACCCCAGTAAAGTGGCCTTCAGCTGAAGTTAGGAGCAGTGCCATCATTGCCCTCAGGGCATGTGGCTTGATGACTTACAGCCTTGCATGTTTCCTTTTATAAGTGCCATTTTCTAAATGAAAAATGTCTTGCTTTTTCTTTTTTGCTGTGGATCCTTTCAATTCATAATAAACAACCTCAAGTTCTTTTTGAAGCCTCCTTCAGGGAATTCTATTTTTACTGGGATTTAAGAAATGGAAATAAATGGAGAAACAGGGAGAATTACTGTGTTTCATCTAGCTCACCAAAATCTCACCTTGTTTGAACTCAGCAGTCAGAGTATATTCAAACATCAGAGAAGCAGAAAGTGTTCAAGTTTGTGGAATAATAGCTTTAAAAAATTCACACAGTGCTAAATAATGAATGATTAGCTGAATGAAATTTCCAGACCTAGAATGTGGAAAGATTAGTCAAAATTCCCAAAGGAAATTAAGCTTGCACATCTACACTGTCTTTCTAAGCTGCCTGTCCCTCCTCCCCCAGGTGTAATTTTTGAGCCTACCAGTTACTTGAGCAGACCTGATGGAATCACGGGGTTTCAAAAGACCTGGAGTTGTTCCAAGTTCTTTGTAGGTGGTTAGTCAGAGGGGAGGAACAAAGAGGCTCTGCAGGAGGATAGGAGCTGCAGGCAGAACTGGGAAGGCACAACCAGGACTATGCAGAGGGCAGCCCAGGAAGGGCTGGTCACTGCAGCTCTCCTGCATCTCAGTGCAATGCTCCTCGGACACTGCCTTGCACCATGCTGGCCCCGTGGCTGCCACAGGAGCTGTCAGCTGGACAGAGGGGACCACCCAGTCCCACAATCGGGGCCTGTAACTGTCTCAGGATGTTTTAAAAACATTTTTTCTTTTCCTGTTTGTTTGTTTCTTAGGATTTGTATCGTGTGGTTTTTGTTTAGGTTTTCTTTATTATTATTTTTGTTTTGTTTTGAGGGGGTTTTGGTGGCTTTTAAAATTTTTTCTTTTTTTATTTCCTTTTTTTTTTTAAATTATCTGCTAATATAACATCTGCTTGTTATATTTTTGAAGAACTAA
>JAWWEE010000105.1:57814410-57903251 GCA_035221455.1 Xenops minutus | reverse complement strand
GGGGTTTTGGTGGCTTTTAAAATTTTTTCTTTTTTTTCTTTTTTTTTTTTTTTTTAAATTTTGTTTTGGTTTTTTCTCCAGTGGAAGAAGGTAGGATGCTGCTGCTAAGAAGGAACAAGATGTCTTCCAGTTACAGCTGCTCCTGCAGAAGCTCTGCCTGATGATGTTTTGTTTCGTACCTTCCCTGTGAGGATTGTGAGAAGGGAACCAAAAATACCAAGCAAGCTCTGCTTTAAGGGATAACCTCCATGATATCTCTATTTTTGCATCAGAAAAGTGAAAATAGAAAATGACAGCATTATTTTCCTTCTCTTCTTGCTGCAGTATGGTTTCTCCCCCACCTGGCATACTGATTTGCTGGAGAATTCAGGCAGCAATTTGATGGAGAAAAAAAAAATCATTAAGTACAGACAGGTCTTGCTTAGCACTGTATCATGATGGGATTCTTACCATCACTTAATTTCCACCCCACCCCTGATCTCAAATCACTACATGTGTAAAATAGTGTCACATTTTAATAGTGATTCTTTTTTCAACTTTTAGCCAAGCAGAATGACTCAAATGCAGCTCACAAATCATCTCATCAATACCTTAGAGATATTCCTCATCCTTTACGTGTGCCACACAGTTCTTTCTCAAGCATTTTTGCGTACTTGAGACAGCATATCACAGTACCAGGATATTCTGGTTGCAAGGCCTTTTTTTTTTTAAACTGAACTTTGCACAGAGTTTTATTGCTGCTAGCAAGCCTTAAATTCATCAGGAGAGTAGCCTAAAAGTTGTGATTTAAGTTAAAATTGTGGTTGTGCTCTTTTGTACTAGTGTTCTTATTTCTGAGCCTGGGAGGTGCAGTCAAGCTTGCCTCTGCTATGAGGTTGTTAAAAATGTGCAATTCAGACAGAATTATAAAATGTTTGGGCAAGGAGGAAAGATTTAACACAGAACCCCAGAGGTGAGTTAATCCATAAAGATATTGAAAATTCCTTATAGGAGAGATTTTAGTGCTTTTAGAAGACAATGTTGGTGATGCAGACTCTGACCCAAGGTTCACCTAGCCCAGAGTGCTGTTTCTGGCAGTGCCCAAGGGTGAAGGCCTACGGAAGACTCTGAGCAAGACAAGTATGTGTGATACTTGATGTTCTCCCCCCCTTCACCTTTTTGAGCTCAGAGACTTCCTTGCTAGATGTGGTCCCAGGGCAGTTCCGCTTTGTGAGAATATGTCCGGCCTTCCCTTGAAGCCACAAAAACTTTGTATCATCTGCAGTGCCCTTTGTCAAGGAGCTCCTGCTACTCTTTTTGCTGTCATCTAGGCTTCTACAAGCTTCAGATTATGACCCCCTATTGCTAGTACTGTTAGGGAAACAGGCAACCAGCCTTTTTGCAGACTTTTTTTGTATACCCAGAAGTCACCTCTTTCACAGACTGATTTGTCCTACCTCGCTGATTTTTTCCTTGTACAGCAGCTTTCTCTGCCTTTGATCTTCTCTCCTGCCTTTCCCTGAACTTTTGTCAGTTCTTCTATAAACCTTTTGAGGGATTTTCTTGCTCAGTCACATATGATTCTTTGGCAATTCTTGACGGTTGGTGCTAGTCCTTACTATCCCAAATAATTTTGTATTCTTAGTAAGCTTTCTCGCTTCACCTTTTCTAAACTACCTGTAAATAAACTGAACAGCACAGATATCTCTTGAACTGTTGCTTACTTTTCATTGAGAAAATGCTGCTACTGTATTTCCTAACTGTGCAAGGACCTTCTATGGATGCTTGGTTTCTTCTAAAGCTTTGGAAGATATTTTTGAAAATCAAGGCAATCGTTGCCAACTAAATCACCCTTAACTTCAGTTTTGTGGATCCCTTTGCAGATCTCCAGGGAGAGCAAGAAAGATCTCATTATAAAAGCTATACTAACTCTTCCTGCAGTGGTCATCCCAAGTAGCTTGTACTTCTGTAGCTGCCCACTAATTTTAGTCTCTATTAAAACTCCTCCTAATTGTCCTGGTTTAAAGGTCAGGCCACCTTTACCTTACCTATTCTGGTGATTTTCTAAAAATTGGTGTCACTTCCACCCACAGACGTGACTGAATGTTGCAGTGATTCTGGAGCTGAAGAGATGGTCTCCAGGAGCTCAGCACCCTGCTGGTGTCCTGGTTCCTTCTCTGGAGAGTATATGGGACCATGACACTGTTCTCAAGTGAAAAACTGTGTGCTTACAGAGACAAATAACCATCTTAAAGCGTAGATAGGTAACATACACTGGGTGTTCATATTGGCAGGAGGGTGTTCAGTCCCTGCTGTGCCACAGCTTAGTCTCTCCCTGCCTCTCTCCCGGCATGTGCTGTGGGCGTAGTGGTATTTTCCTGGCTCACAGGGTTAGGGTTGGATAAATAGACTGCGGACAGGGAGAACCTTATTTGCTGCTGGAATCAGTGCCATAGTAGAGCCAAAAATAGATGAGTGAGCGTATATATGACACCAGTGAAGCGGTGCTAACCTTGTGTGACAGACTGAGGGTTAACACGCAAGGAATGCACGTTGTGGGGAGGGAGTGGGAAAGCCCTGGCTGAGCACAGCAGGGTCAGCCTCTCCTGATGAAAAAGGTCCTGGGTTCCCTAGTCAAAACATGCCCTTAGGCAGGACTTTTTAAACAGGGTGGTTTTGGTCCTAGTTTACCCTTTGTGTATGAACTTCTGGGCCCTGATTAAGATTGTAAACCC
Source organism: Xenops minutus (assembly GCA_035221455.1). Classification (NCBI taxonomy): domain Eukaryota; kingdom Metazoa; phylum Chordata; class Aves; order Passeriformes; family Furnariidae; genus Xenops; species Xenops minutus. The sequence continues at coordinate 57,900,537 of JAWWEE010000105.1, read as the reverse complement.
ATACCTTCAGATATGCTGGTGTTCTTCATGGTCTGGAAATGAAACTGTGATGACAGAAAGGGCCAGGGCTCGTGAAGTGCAGAGTGGCAGGAAGGGACTGTCACAGAGGGGCATGTTGGCTGCAAGTCTGCAAAGAGCAGTTTAAAACTGGCTGGAGTGCAGTTTTTCATTATGTTGCACTACACCTCCAATTTAAACTTCCACATATAACTTACTTCCAGTGGGTAGGGATTTGCAGAAAAAAAAATAAATTGTTATATTTGGTATTATGTAAGTTGTCTCAGGCTGTCTGAGGCACATTGAAGTGTGTGCTCTCCCTGCTTCATGGAGTGTACATTAGTCCAGCCACACCTAACAGAGGAATTTGCATGAGTAATTAACTGCCACTTCCTGCAAATTGAATTACTTGGAATTAGAATTTAAAATTGCTTTCCAATTACTGAACCAGACTTGTTAGCGAGAGAGAGAGCAATGTTTTTATTGTGCCACATTTAGAAAGGGGCAGAATCTCTTAACTATTTCAACAGAGCAATTATTTCTGAAAAGCACAGTGTGTCCAGGGATCCCAACCTTACTTGCTTTTCACTCCTACACTGTAGCTGATGATGCTGCTCTCACAAGTGAGATAAATTAATTTGCTTCTTAAACTTTATGAGTAGAATGAAATAAAATGGCCTTTATTATTGTCACATTTCAAGGACAGTTGTATGGGCTCCTGTACAAAGTTGTTCTTGATTTTATACACCAAGGCTAGACAGAGCCTTTTCCTGACAGGCTGTATAACTGTATGTGCAGATGTGCATATAATTCTAAATGAAGATATTCCTATTATAATTTATAGAATCAATTTAAATTGCCAATGGGAATGTTCCTCTAATATCAGAAAATAGTATTTCCTAAAAATATTCTCTGAAAAATTTACAGACCCTGAATTTCCTCACATCTCATGTCAGACAATGATCAGAGAGACTGTCTGTCTTTCTGTCTACCTGAAACACAACTAAATAATAAAAAGGATTATGTAAATCTGATGAAGCCAGGATGTCTTATTTTAAAGCTGTGCTTTGGGGACTTTGGCTGGTATTCCGCATCAATGCATTGAAGTAAATAAATGTATTCATGTTTCTTGATTCTTGCAAACCAGATCTCACATGTAACTTGAATGGCTTCCTGGCTATCTACTGTGATTTCACAGAGTCAAAGCCTTATTATAAATATCTGCTTGAAGAACATAATGCCCTGTTAACTGTTAATAGGAGTCAATGAATCCTGATTGATTCAGTGTTCAGGGAATATTGATGTTCAAGATCATAAAATATTATGAGAACAGACATTAATTTTGCTATCTGCTGCCTAGAAAAGGAACGGATTTAGCTAAAAGGAATAGTAGAAGTACAGCTTGGTTTTTTTGTGTTACATAAAAGCATGAGGACATTGCGTAGCTAACTTGAAGTGATGAGAGCAATGAAATGTAAGGTTAAGGTTCTTACTACTCTGTGAGTACTTCAGTGCACTGAGCAATGATACTATGGAAATACTGAGACCAATATAACTGTAAACCAAGGGGCTGGAAAAAGGAGAGCTTGACTTATTTCTTGTCAGATTTATTGGCAGACTGTTAGAATAATCATAGAACAATCCCTTCTGAAACCAACAGAGGTCCCCAGATTAACATCAACGAGAGAATTTGCCATAAATTTGCCTCATCTCATGCCAAATGTCACCTTTTATTTCCCCTATTGAGTTAGGGAATGGGTTTACTAGGGGACTGATGACAGGAGAGGCATTTCATTAGTGCTGTCTTCTTTCTTTCATTCAGGGGAGGTCTTCTGCCAGATGGTGCTGCTCAGGGGAACCTGCACTTCTTCCTGGAGGGCATCCACATTATAGGATGTGACTGCTGAAGGTGAGCTCCTCTACGAGCACCCAGGCAACTTGGGATAGGATTTCACTGACTCTTGTGTCCTAATTGTAAGGGAAGGGATATTTGTGCTGTTAAAGAGTGTTTGCATGTGTGATGGAGGCTGAAAAGGTAAGCATGTTATGAAGATGGACATCAGAATAAAAGGAGAAGGAAGATGTGGGGGATGTAAGAGGAAGATGGAGAAGCAGGATAGCACAGGCAGACAGAGCAGATGAGCAGGCAGACAGTAAACGAGTGGAGCTGTTTGCTGCCAAGCAGCTCCCAGAAGGCAATATTGGGGAAGAGAAACTTGTCTCTGTGAGGCCTGAACTTAGTGCCTCCCTCTGGGCTATCACTGCAGTTGTCAGCTTGTGTCAGAATGTTGTTATGCTGGAGGGTTTGATACAAGGGTAATGAACAGTGTGGAAAAGAAATCTTTTCTTATGCCACCTACTAGCACAAGAAACTCATCAACAAATGGGTCACGATAATTCAAGCCTTTGCCTTCTGAAGAGAAGGCTGACACATTTTCAGAGATCACAGTGATCTGCAGGAACCACTGCCATGAAAGGACCTGGTTTTGAAGGAGATGAGGATTTAGCATCATTTGAGGCATTTGGTGCCAGCATTGCCAGGATGCTGAAACAGCTGAACTGTTGCTTGGGTCTGGTCAATCTGGTGTCTGTTCAGAGGCTTATCACACAGATTTGCTGGACAATTAGCTCCCTTCTCTAATAGAAATAATGCTGGGCAGAAACCAGACAGGACAGTGCTATGCAGTATATTTAGACAGTTAAATGGTTAACAACAGAGCTCCTGTTGTGATTCAGTCATGCCAGTAGCATAATGCCAGCTTCTGTCCTCATCTGACACTTTCATGCTGCTTGGAAGGAACCGCTGGGGAAATATGCTTTCACAGATTGTTAGTTGTACAGCCACATCCCTCAGAGCCTTGTATAATAAGGCATCGGCTGAGGAAGTGGAAATAACCAAGTGCTGGTCATATACTACTTCTATTTTTGCTATCAGCACAACCTCAAAGGCATCTGATACTGGGTGGGAGGTAAAGCTACTCAGAGGTCACCTCAATTAACAGCAGGGCTCAGAGAGGGCTCCCGCCTGGTTTCATAGATAGAGCTCTGCTGCTTTTACATTTACTGAGATGAACCTGACTAAAATGAGCAATTGGGTTTTTAAGCTGCAAAAATCCACTGACAAAGCTCTAAAGCAGGATCCTTTGTGTATGTGTGTACCTGATGGCAAAGCATGTTGCACAATGACACACTACCTCAGAGTTAGCAGGGGCAGGGGGAATCTGTAGCACAGAGAAAACAGTATATACATCCTAATTATTTTTTAATTTTGTAGTGAAATCCCACTGAAAAGCAAACAGTTGCAGTCAATTGAAAAATGAGCTCACTTATGTTTTTGGACACGGAAGATGCTCCAGCATTGATTAACTGTAATGGTCTGCAGGGCACTGATTGAAAAGTAAGATATGGTTGATTGCCGGTGGGAAGGCACTTGGTATTGGGGCATCACCTTCGTGACCTTTAAAAGAGTATCAGCTACCCGTGCAGAGCTGTCCTAAGCTGAACTCTATGTGAAGTAAACAGGGACTTCGTTGTTGCAAGATAATCTGGGAACATTAGGAGGGCAGCAGCCTATTCTGTCACTGTATTGGTGACAAGGCAAGGTGAGGGTAAGGATGCTGCAGAATGCCTGGACCTCTGAGTTCACTCAGTCATGGTGCACATTGTATTTTTTAGAAATACCCATTCATAAATTTTTAAGTAAAATAACCTCTGTGGAGTCTGAGTTTCCTCTTCCTCGTACCAATGACTACAGTCATAATATATCTGTGGTCAGGCAGCATGAGATCCTCCAGATCTTTCAGATAACACCAATCGCTATTTCCCTTTGTGAACTTTTCCTCTGGTGTCAAGGACCATGTTCCTATTTTACAAGGAACAAGAGAATTTTATTTTTTTTTTCCATTCAGAAAGTAGATTTCAAATGGCTGTCATGGCCTGAGGTTTTATGTTGTTTTAGTGAGATAAAAAAGGAAAGAGTTTCACAGAAGGGTGCAAAGTGGATTTTTCTTAGCTGGTTAGTCTGAACTTTTCAATTTATTTAGATCCCAAAGATCCAGAGGAAAAATTTCAGACAAGCCCATTTCCAAGCTCTGTATGCTGAAATCAGAACTAGCCCATCGGAGAAACCACATGTCAAGTCCACTGACCAGTGGAATAGCAAACTTCAAACAGCTGAATTGTCCCACATAGTTGTATTTTTCAAAGAGTCCACTAATATCCAGTTCCATTTCAGAGAGCAACCGTCTGTAAAGAAGTGTTATCTGAGTAAAGTGAATTGTTTGAACAGTGCTGGGATTTTGAACTAAGTGTCATTGTAAGAAAGATCACTTTTTTTCTGGATCAGCCAGGCAAAGCTGCAGCTTCTTTCTCTAGGAGGGAAGATGGTGAATATTAATCACCCCTTGGCAATCTGTCAGGTGGTGAACTGCAACCTGAGAGGAGTGATTTGATGATTATCTGATGTGACATATTATGAAATAGATATTTACACATAGGGTAAAAGTAACAGTAGAGTTGGGCAAGAGATCTGAATCACCTGAAGTTTTAGATCAGTGATTCAGGCAGAAAAATTATTTTCCTTTCTGGCCTCAGGGAAAGGTGAAAATATCTTTGTCAGGTTCTTTGTGGTGGTCCTTTAAATTCTCTGTATGCTTGGGATTTCTCTTTAAAAGGGTCGCTTGAGATGGGAATAAGATTTGTAATTCTTATTGTGTCTGGCATGTGACTTTCCAGCCTCAAGGCCCCTCTGGAGCATGCTGACTTGACCACCCAGCTATCCCGCCCTCCCTGCACACCAAGATATTTGACATTATCAGACACTCTAAAAATGTCTTCCCATAGTGTCTGATGTCTCTGTGGTTTACCTGAGAGCTGGGTCAGCATATGTGCTGATCTGGACTGTGCGCATTGCATGGGCATTTACTTCCCAGCTTACAAGCAACAAGTGCTGAAGATAGGGACAGGGAAAGCACAATCCTTGACGCAGGTGAACCAGTTACGGTGGCAGATAATGCTTGGCCACTGCTGCCACTATCAGAAGGGAGGAAGGGTTTCACTTGGAGGTAGTTCCAGGGGTCTGCAAAGTCCCCTTAGAGAGGGGAAAAGAAGGGGAGATGCTCACTGTTAGCCTGGGTGAGAAGCCTGTGCAGCCAATCCACTGTTCAAGCAGCACTATAGACAGCAAGGTGCCCCCTGTGAAGAAGAGCAGTTGGAGATGGATTAGAGCTGGGGATGGACAGACCCACCTCAAGGAAGAGAGGAAGTTGTGATACCCTTGGCAGTAAGGACAGGGCTTCAGCCTTGTGATAGATTTCTTGAAGAGGCTGCCAGATGAAACTCATTCAAAATACGTAAAGAAGAAAAAAAATTCAAAACAACCAACTGACAAAACCCACAAACTCTTTGAACGCTGCTATTTATGATTACATAGGCATTCAAGGCTTCCTTCATGTTCATAGCTAGAAACTGTTTTCCTAGATGAAGTTTTTGGAGGCTCAGATGTAATCAGCTAAGAAACTCTTCAAATAAACTAAGCTGTGTTTTGATTTGGTGCAAATAAGAAGTGAAGTAATAGGAATAGCTATTCCTGGAATAGCTGAGGCTTTGAAATGCTGATTTAAAATGCTCCATGCTGCCATTCAGCTGTCCTATCATAACTTTATGGAATGAAAGACAAATTCTCTCTCTGTGAACATACAAAAAAAGGTATATTAGTAATTGGAAATAAAAATCCACACCTAAAAAGTAGGGGGTGTGTGTGCAATTTTTGTCCTCTTTTACCTTTTATTTTATATATTTATTCTTTTTACTACCTGTATTTCTTTTTCACATCAAAAAGACAATAGTATTGTTTCTCACATCTGCTACAAAGGACATCCAGTTATCATTTCTCTACTGCTGTTACCTCACTTCACATCATGATTTGAAAAGTCTGATCATGTGGGGGGCACAGCTATAAATTTGCCATTAACACTGCTTCTCCTCCACCTTGAACAGATGGGCAAGAGAGATGTGGGATGATGCCTGTGCTGCAATCAGAAGCCCATAAAAAGCATGTATAGAGTCTTGTGACCCTGGGGATGAAGGCTGGAATGCTGCAGCTGCAGGAGTGCCAGCATGGGGAGCTGTGTGAGTCCTTGCCTAGGGTCGTGGGTAAGCTGGTACCTCATGCTTTTCATATCACGGAAACTATGTGGCTCTGATTATGGAGCTGGTTTAGGTTCTACCTGTGCTTATGTTCAGCCCCACACCTCGGGCAGTATGGTCATGCAGAATCTGCCTTTTGAATTTCTGTCTCTACATTGTTACATGCTTGCCTTTCTGTCTTTGGCCCAATATGCAGAGAATTAGTTTGCTGTGGTATTTTATCTGGAAGAGGCTACTCTCAGCTTGCTTGCTGTTTTGAGGGGGACTATTGCAACCCCTCCTTCCTGTTTGCCAAACTCTCCTACTCTGAAGAGGTTGTAACAGTCTCTATTAGGCTGTGCACTCCCACCTAGCATGGGGCTATATAGAAATGACCCCTAGTGTTCCCCATAGGTTTCTAACAAAGGCTACTCACAGAATAAACCAGATTTGAACATAGCCTATTATAAGTCTATGACAAAAAGTGATTATGAAAAATAATATTTTGTCTTTATGTGTTTACATATCCCTATATGTGGAGGAAAATACTTTCAAGGTCTGTGTTATCCGCAGTCCCTGAGTGGTTACTATGTAAGCAAAGTGATATTTTCAGGATCTTTGTTTAGAGAGCTGAAAGTCTTAGTGAGCTTCTGAAAACTCACTCACACAGCTTTACTTCAATGAGCAGCACTACTAATGTCTACCAGATTCCTGCCATGAGTAAACTCACTCCTACGGGTTCATGGTGGTAACATTGGTACAACAACAGCAAACTGCTCCTTCTGTTATGAATCTGGGGGTAAATTAGTCTCTGGGTTAAAACCTAAATTATTTTCTGAAATCAAGAATATTTTTAGGACCACTATTGTCCCGTTGAGCACAAGTAATGGTTTATCTGATAGCACAGATCCTAATAAATGGATTATTCCATTTAGAAAGATATTAATGAATCATGTTGTCTATAGCTAGGTTATTTCTTCTGGCTGGAATACATAAACACAGGCAGCTTGCAACTGAAAGGTGGTATACTGAGGACAATGGAAAGAATTGCTCTGTTGCATGGTGCACTGTTGTCTCGTGCTTTCGTTGCTATGGGGTGTAATTGCATTACCCACTGTACTGTTAGATTTCAAAAGGGTAGTTCATAAGCACTAATAACATTTGTGGCAATCTGAACTAAGTTAATGAAAAAGATAATCAAATCCAATTCTACAGGGTAAGATATTTGATATCTCCAGGGGTCATAAAGAGATCATACAGCTGTCTTGGGGCAAGGGGTGGTTGTATGTGAGTGCAAGAAGAGGCCAGAGACAACAGAAAAGTGAGGGTCACCTTGCTCAGAAGCATTGTGTGTTGGTCACTGGCAGAGGCAGGAGGGGATGTGCTAGATGTATCACAGAGATGGAGATGCTTATTAAGCTAATGATATTTTTAGTAATGCCAATACCTGATATATACATTTCAGCTGATCTCAGACATTTGTCTCTATGTGTTGATTGGGAAAATGGATTAAATAGTTCATGCATGCTTCTGCCTTCCCCAGAGAAGGTATATACTGAGTTGGGATTGAAATAGCATTTGTTTGGGTGTTTTGTTTTGTTTTGTTTTGTTTTTTCAGTAAACACTAATTCCAGTCTGAAACTTACTTTTGAAGCCAATGTAGTATTTTATTGCATCTCTAGGCAATACCCAGTGGTGACTTTTTCTTGCTTCTAACAATAAACATAGTGAGATTTTTGTGTGGACCCTTTCACCACCACATACTGGTATAACACTTGGGGGTCTTGACGCTGGTTTATGGACTGACTAGTAGCAGAAATGGTGTACGTGTTCCTTATAGGTATGTTACTGATAATGTTCAGCAAGAGACACTTGCAATGGGAATTGCAGCCAGCACCCAAAAACATTTTCTCTCGCACAGACTTGTGCTATATTTATTGAAAGTATCTCCTTCATCCTACTCTCCACTTTTGTACATTCCCTGTTAGCATTCTTCTATTTTTACTGCTGCTTTCTTTTACACAGATCTTTTAACTACAGTAATACTTCTCCCTCCAAGTCCTAGCCATCTGAGAACATCAAGTGGTATAACCCTTGCTGTCTGTGTACATGGCCCAGGATAGATGATAGATGATTCTATTCTTGAAAAACAAGAAGACTAAGGAGTGCATAAAAGGGTAATTCCTTCCATATGTCTTCCTAAGTCTCAGAGACTTCCTAAATTAGGCATTTTGACTACCATACTTTGTATTTGACAGTTAATCCAGTCTGAAGGGATGAATTGGATCCCTTTTTGAATGTTTAGATATTATTAGTTTTCTATAGGATACAATAAGAATTCTTAAGAGTTCTAAAATGACATACTGATAGAAAAAGACAGGTAGGAGAAACCATGGAGGCTTCTTGTTTTGGTTCTGCCCAAATACTTGCCATCTATTTACCTGCTACCTCTGTGCATTTATGTAGCTCACATTCACTCATTGATAATTCATTGATAATTTGTGCATTTGGAGGCTCTCCTACTATTTACACCTTTTGTGTAACTCTTCTGTTAGATCTTATATGCATGTAAGAACTCACCAAGAGACTTGTTCCAACCTAGCCATGAGACAATCTCATAGTAATGCCCTAAGACTGCTCTAAGTAGGATGAGAGGGGAGCGCTGAAGTCATGGAGAATGATGGGAAAAATCTGTGGGGAGCACCCAAAGCAGAGGTGAAGCTGCATAACTTAATGCTCACATCTGAGTGCTGAAAGGTGGCTTTGTGCTCATACAGTGCATCTACAGTAGGATGGTAAAACAGGAGAGGTGGTAAGTCCACACCCCTCAGCAGCAGAGTTGCATGAGCTTAGGCAGAGCTAACAGAGTACCAACTTAGGTAGGCACATTTTAAACACTCTTAAAAGATACAGACCACCATACTAAAAGCTTTTGGAAAAAAACTTTTTTTTTTTTTTTTTTAATATTTCCTGTTAGATTCTGTGCATAGTTGTTGTTCTGAAGAAAAAAACATGTACTCAAGTATCAAAAGTAAAAATGTGCAACGAGCAAATGTCAGTTGTAGGGTACGAATGCTCGTGTAGCCTACAGTGGTGCACGCCACAATCATGCAACAATCACATTGGCCTGACACATGCCCATCACGCTCCTGTGACACATCCATGTTGTGTGACAGGTGCGTGGCCATCACGTGATTGTTGTGTGACTCCTGCGTGATTGTCCCGTGATGGGCATGTGCTGAGTGCATGCACCAAAGACATTTGCTCATCGCACGTTTTTGCTTTGAGAAAAACAATAAGGGCTATATTTGATACCTGAGTACTTTTTTTTTGTTGTTGTTCACAACAACAACTATGCATGCAATTTCATGGGAAATATGAAAGAACTTTTGGTCCAAAAGCTTTTAGTATGATGGTCTGTATCTTTTTAAGAGTGTGTACGTAGTTTTTGTTTAGTGATGCTTGAGTACTTTGATTCTCTTAATAGCTGTATTTCTATCGAAATTTTCTAGTTTTTTTCCATACTTATCAGAAAAGCTTCATTAATTCCTAAGTGCTGGGCTATTTGTAATGTTTCTCCTGACTTTTTTTGAGACTCAAAAAACACATCCAAGATCCAGCTGTTAGGCTTAAGGGTTTGCAGTAGAACAGAAGAAATAATGGTAATAAATTTACTTGAACTTGTCATGATAATAATAATCATATTTCTATAAAGCTTGAATTAAAAAAAAAATCTACCATACAAAAACTGATTGAAATCTACCATACAAAAACTGACTGCTTCCATCCACTCCTTCCCACAGTTCCTCAAGGCATCACTGTGTTTATGTTTTGAATGCCTACAGTATGGATATACTGAAAGTAAATAAGGTTTTAATAAAACAAGGTAGTATGGGTTTTCTGTGGAGCTGAAGTTCTAGCTGGCAATCTTCAGTGTGTAGCACCAAATAGATTTTGCTTAAGTTAATACCAAAGGGACTTTTATTTAGCTTGCTTTCTTTCTCTGTTCTACAAGAGAAAGATTAATATCACCTCTAAGGAAGTCACAGTTATTCCAGGAGTGAATGATTACAAAGTTCTCAGCATTGCAAATAGAGGTAGTTATTTTAAACAACATAATTCAGCCTTCTATATTGCTTCTCTGTCTTTCAGGACAGATATTTTTCTTCATAGGATGGATTCTCAACTGCAAAACATCCAGATTCTAGTTTATGTGTAGGTGAATATTCAAGGTTAATGTATTCCCTGTCGGAGAAACAGCACCATTCAGGCCACATTCCTTTTTCCTTCCTTGCTACAGAGTAGGCGTTTGAAAATGTGTCTGATGAAATTGAAGGGTCCTTCTCTACTTGCATGAATGAATTCAGTGTTTCTAATTAGGTGAAGTACCTGTCCCCATGACTGTATGGCCAGCAGGCAGGACAAATAAGTTTAAATAACTACTCTAAATCAAGGATAGAAAGGAGATATATATATATATATATATACATATATTTCCCCATGATAATTTTTGTCCTTTCTGTTCCTGTACAGGGTATGCGTTTTGGGACTTTTTATACACTCAGCCCAACATCAATGACTCAAGCAGGTGTCCCATGCCACAAATTGACTGGAGAGTATGAAAGACAAAACTCATGACTTTGGTTTTCAAGCAAGTTGTCCTCTTAGCCAGAGGTAGGTGCCAGTTTATTGCCAACTTTACTGGTTAGATTAGAATCTGTCAGGGTGAAACCTGTGCATACCCCACCTTTTCTTTTCCCTGTGTGTTCCAGTTTTCACATTGAGGAAGCTGTGGATGCCCTAGGCAGGACCTGCAATGCACCCCCCAGGTACTCACTGCAGTGTGAGATGTGCCAGGGCCCTGGGGCTTACCACCTCATGGAATGGTTACAGCCAAAACTGATAAGATCCTGCTTATTTTGGATGGACTTATTAAAAATGCAGATTCACTTGCCACAGATGCTGGGATTTCAGAACTGGCCCCCTACAGCATGAGATAAGCCCTATCTGGACTGGTGCTAAGCTGGTCTAGAAAGGGCTGATGGGCACTGGTGACTGCATGCAGCCAGTACTCCTGTACCCTGCTCTCCAGCACACTCCTCAGAACCTACTGACATTTCATTATCCAGTATGTCCCAACAGACTCAGATGAAGACATCAGTTCTAAGATGCTGTGTTGATTCAGTTCCCAAGCAGCTGGCTGAGGTAAAAAATGGGTTAAGTATTTAGACATTGACCATTATTGGATTAAACCAGGATCATATTGATTTTTAATCTTTGATAAGAAGCTGAATCACAGCTTTAAAACTTACAGCAGCCCTCAAATATTTTTTACTTTGATTCCCTGTATTCTTTATTTCCTGCAGAATATCCAGGATGAATACAGAGTTCTGTGAACCATCTCATTCATACTTCACATGGAGGTGATGCTGCCACTTCACTTATCTGTTTTATTGACCCGTTTACATAGCCAAGGGTGGTTCTGCAAGCTGATATTCAATTGGTGATATTTTGAATTCCTGGGACAGATGTAATACAACTAATTTTATGAGTTAAAAATTGAAGAGGTGCCATCAGTTTTTAAAAGTCATATTCCCACTTGGCTCTTCTCATAATCACTGTTACAAGAAAAATTCATTGGGACGACCATAACAATAAAAATAGGAGGGGAGAAGTCTTCAGCCTTAGTCTAGGGTTTGAAAGATGATGGGTTTTTTTAATTTATTTTGCACTGGACAGCATTTATGTGTTTGTATATGGTCAGTGTTTCTGTGTGCTGTTTATAAATGTTTTCTCCCCAGAAAATATATAAACCTGGGTCTAGAGTTTTTTAACAGTATGAGCTGTTTATTAACAGCAGGAGCACATAGCACATGAGATTGTGGGGGAGGTGACTGAAAAGTAGAAGCACGATACGGTCAAAGTCTGAACCTTGGGTCCACCCCTTTTTGCTTACTGCCTTTCTGCTCTTTACTCTTCAGCCCCTCCTTTCCATGAGAAACTACTGAACTTGGAAGAAGAGTTTCCCATTTCCACAATCATGGCACTCTTTTCTTCCCTCACCCCAGTCTTTATAGCCATTATATGTGTTTTGATTGGGATAATACTAAAGAAAACTAATGGAGAAAAGGAAAAACAAGACACTAAAAGCAAGCTTACATCTCGCCCATGGGTGGATGAAGATTTAAAAGATGGCACTGACCATCCCTTAGAGGAAGAAGGTAAGAAAAATCTTATTCATTATGAACACTTCTGTTGTTTGAATTTTATCTGCTGACGTGAATAAAGGAGGTGTAATCTTCTGGACTTCTCCACAGTGACAGCAATGTATAACGCCACACTGCTGCTGTGCCCTGAGCTTGCCAGCTCCCAGGAAGGAGGCAGTCCTCGTGTCGTGTCATGTCATGTCGGTGTAAATCTCTGTTTCCTGCAGATGCGGGTCAGAGTGCAAAAAAACCCATGTTTTCAAAGACCTGTCTGTTCCTCTGAACAGCGGATCATCTGTTCCTCTGAACAGCAGATCTCGGACCTGTGAGGGACTCTATGGGCAATGTAAGGAAAGAAAGAAGATCCTGGTAAAGTCCCCCCAGCCTCTTACCAGGTCTTATTAGTGTGAGCAAAGGGAAGACCTGAGCAGACAATTTCTAACTGCAAATTGATTTTGTAGACATCTCATCCTACTTTATAACTCAGTGCTACATACTTGGTCTCACTAAAAAGTTGTAAATGGGTTTAAGTCCTCCATTTGTGGCTTCTGAGAATGTCCATGAGAGCTTTAGCTGGATTAACACTAGAATCATTTAGGAGCCATGTCAATCAAATACTTAAGAACAAAATATGGTGATGGTGCTAGTCTGTTCACTTAACTGCATATTTGAACCCATACAAAATGCCTCTTATTTTCGGTAGCTGTTTGTGATGCACAGATTGGACAAAAGTTTAACCACAATATATGCCCTTCCTTCTTCTTAGTTCCTGAAAATCTCATAAACTCCCTTTATTTCCTTGTGAGATAAAAATCTACAGAGTTCTATTCCTATGAAGTTTTTTAAGTTGCAGTTAATGCAGCTCTTTTTTTTTTTTTTTCCCCTTTTCCTCAAGGTTTCAAGGGCTCTTTGTGGTTTTTGTTTGTTTGTTTGTTTTCCCCATAATGACACATTCCCTGACTCCACTTCTAGGAATCTTGAAAATTCTATTCTTTTTCTGCATATATACTTATTTCTAAGACCTATTATCTCTCTTCATTTCTCAGTGTTCAGTGTACTTTGAATTAGTGTTGTTGTATCATTTTCCAGAAATAGTTGATACCTGGAACATTTTAAACCATGTTGACTATTTTCCAAATACATAAAACTTCTTCAAAAATTAGTTCAGGTGTTGTATCCTCCTTTGTTTGATGCAAAATAGATTCTGTATAAAATTATCCCATATTTCCTTTGTCACTAATGGCTTGCTAGTTCGGTTAAATTGCTGCAAATTAAAATTCCTATGGGTAGTTCAAATGATAACCTATGAATCATCATCTTGAACTATACTTGTTTCTATCAGTTTGAAAATTTAAACCTTCTAAATAAACAAACCTATTAGCTCTTAACAAGGAGCCTCACTGCCACAGCTCCCTGTATAAAATGTCATTCTTTTATGTAGTAGTAGCTTACCATTTTATTAAGGTGTTAAATTCTAAATTGTACTAGTTTAAAATGCAAAAAAAATTGGCAGGGAGACATATTGGTGCTGTTGCTAAAAGTTTTATTTGTTTTTAAATAAAACCTTTCTCAGTTTACCATGTCATCCAATATGAAATTATTTTTCTTGCTATTTTACCATTAATGATAATTAATCATCTTTCCCTTAATGATGTGTGATTCAAACCATGTCTTTTACCTCTAGAAAAATTAAAAGAATTTCAGTATGCTTAGGGAAGTTTTTCTTCAGCAGGCAAAAGTCCAGTGTAAGTGAGATGAGCAGCAGTGCGAAATAAAAGAGTTGGTAAGGAGCTTTTCCTAGGGCTATGAGTAGGGATCAAAATGTATTTGCATTCGCCTTGTCAATATTAAAATTCTCACTGACTTCACTAGATGCTGAAATGGAAACATGGATGTAAAGAGTTTTATAATAGTAAAGAATATTTTACGTGCTATGTAAATTCCACTACTTTATTAATGTATCTTACTTTATCAGACAAGCTCATTTCTACTTAAATATCTCAAGCTGTCTTGTATTTAAAGTTCCTCTGAAGGGAATTTGAATGAGGTGACATGTAGCATTCTTAAGGCCTTGTCTAAAGCTAGAATCTAGGGCTGCCCTCGGTGAACAAGCTGAATTTTCAACAAATCCTGAAAAAGCTGAAAGCTGAAGACAAGTCTTCTGATTTTGTTCTGATTCTATGACCAAAGCAAGGTCTATTTGCCAAGCATGTGGAGCACTTTGTAAGAAAAGCACTGACCTTACTTGCAGACATCATGAACCTTCCCTGAAGTGGCACCATCAGGGATTTTTCCACTGAGATGGACATACCTTTGAGCAGCAGAGCATTTAGTGTAATTAGCTGAATTGCTTGGGCAGACTCAGGAGGGTCACTTTTTGGCAATGAAGTATAGAAGGGTGAGGATCAAGTGCTCCTGAGCTTGTCTATGTTCTGCTTTCAGTAGCTGAAGAGGTGGGTGGTTCTTGGAGCAGCCAGAAAGCTGGTTCTTTCATTAGGTGCAAAGCACTCTGCATTTGTTTAATGCTTTAACTGGTAGCACTTCGGATTTGTTTGCACACCTATCTGTCCTGTAACTTTTCCCTTCATTTATAAGGTCCAGTTGAGAGATTGTTGCATTGTGGATTGGCAAGAATGGTCTGTATATGTGTATATCTGACTGTGTCCTGCATGAGGCCATGTGTGATTACCGGTTAGATACAGATGAAAAGATGTTTCTTCAGCCTTGCCTTGAATGATGAGTCACAAGGGCTTTCTTATAGTAGTGAGCATCATGTCCCAAAGTGCTGGCACTTTGTCTCCCTCTGCTTCAGATTTGCACAATTAGATCTGGACTATGGCAAAAGCATCTTCAGTCTTTAGCCCAGGGAACTTCCTGTCTATTTCTTAATGTATATTTACTTTCTTGATCATATATTCTGATTTATAAGTTAAATAAAGACCCACTTTACAGTGATGTGGGAGATGAGGTTGAATTATATTTGTATTCTTGTTATTCTGGGGATCAGTTGTTCAGAGTAATAGTAAAGGCATTTTTTTACTATATGTTTAATTGTGGGGACATTAGTGGCACACTCTACTTAAGGACTACAAAGCAATGTACAAAGTTCCAAATGTTCCATTTCTTCTGAAAATGCACTGCTCGTTGCTTGTCAAACTTCTAATAATAGACCTCTCCCACTTAGAAACATTTCTCCTCTCCCCAGTTTCAAAGACTTCCCATATCTTAATAATACTACTGACATGAATGAGGCAGCAGCAATTTAATTTTCCATTTCAGTGACAGTTCATGCTTTGTGTCATTTAGGAACACAGGACTCAGATGGACATGATGCATTACTGTGCTTATCTCCCTGCTGCTGCAGACACATCCAGCCTTTGTCTTCAGCTGAATGAACACGACAACTGGCCTTTTATGACCCTGTTTCTTTAACCTTGCTGAAAGGCTGGTCCAGAACTCCATACTATAGGTTAAAAACCCTGCTCTACCTGGCTGCCCACCCAAACCTATTTAGTACTATTGGATTTTTCCTGTTTCATCCTCTTGGCAGTTTAAAGTATACCCTTCCAGCCCTGGTATATACCCTTCTGTGGTTTATAGATAGCAATCAGATCACCTCTCAGCTTTCCATTTACTAGACAAAACTGCAAGTCTTCTCTTTATAAAACAGCCACTCCATTTTTCTGGAGATCTTAAGAAATCTTCTGTAACTATATTCCAGTTTGAGGTAGTTTTCACAATATTTTGATGCTGGCTTCTTTATTCCAGGGTCTACCTCTCCCACTTACTACTTCTTTTGCTTAAGATCCATGACCAACTCTTGGAGTTTCCAGGATCAGCTTGCTAAGCACTATTTATAACTCACTAGTAAGGTAATCCATCTCTTTTAGTTCTCTATTAGCCACACACTCAGTTGGATTCACTACTGGGATTCCTGTAGTGGCAGATTTTTTAGCAGTCTATCATTAATCAAGTAATTAATCTGACCCACAGGGTCAGTTACCCAGCATTTTATCTCCAAAGATCTAAAAGCGTTTTTTACATATATTTAATAGTTTTCCTATGCATCATCTTTACACTGGAAAAGAGATTTGAAAAGGAATTTTAGGTTTAGGAAGCAATTCCTTAGAGAAGAAACTAAAGGAGCTTGTTTGGAAAGCAAACACATTTGTCTAGACTGAGGTTTCTCAAGGATCAGTCTCAGGACCATTTGTTAATATAATCTAGTGGTCTTTTCATAAAAACAAGGAGGGCGCATGTGAGATTACTTAATGACATACAACTGGAAATCAACAACACAGGGAAGTGTCAGTGTAGGTAAAAAAGTGGCCAACAGAAGTAAAATGACAAGTCATTGTTCTCAGTGCTAGTTTTTGTTAGGAACTCATGGTAGGAATTTTTGTTACAAAATGAGGCAAAATCTATTACATGGCCTGTAGGCTGGTTACAACCTCCCATGTGAACTGCTGGGAAGAATCCAGTAATCATCCTAAAACATATCCAGAGACATTTCTGATAGAGAAATAATACTTCTAAAATGAGATTTTATTAGAATGAGATTCATGGGATGCCTGAGCCAAAACCATTTCAGATTTTCTTAAAAGACAGAAAGCCTGATGACTACTATAAATGTACAATGGAATTGATGGCAATCTTGAGAATGTGGCTAACAAGGTAATAGACTTACTAGCAGGATGTCTGCTGTTCATCATATGATGGAATACACAGAAAAGCAAACAAGACACTTGTAGTATTGTATAACATGACCATACAAACAGGAGTATGTCTAAACACAGCAATTAAAGATATAGAGAGCATGCACTAAACAGATGGTGCTGATAATGATTTTGGCTTAGCATATGGGTAATGTTAACTGCTAAGAATGAATGGGAGACACATGGTGGAGGAGAATAAATAATAGATGAATTTATTAAAAAAATAAAAATTGCCAGGAGTGTTTTGGTTTTGTGTGTCAGTTCCCTCGCTTCTGGGTTGTTCTTCTGCCTGTGCCATTATTCCCATTTTGAGTGTATTAAGGTTTTTCATTCTCACTAGTTGTCTCTTGTTCAAAATCTTTGAAAGTATATTTCTTTTTTCACCTTATTACTAAGTTGAACCATCTCAACCAAACAGAAGTTTCACTTCTTTTCTTCTTCTCCACTTAACATGGGAAAAAAGCCCCACACCACAAAACACGCACACAGTCATCACTACTCATAAACCACAAAGGGAACATTAGGAAGACACACCTTTTTACCTCTTCAGTTTGAGTGTGCAAGATGGTCACAAAAATCATTTTTACAGCAGGTCACTGCTTCCCATTAAACTGGAGCCAGGTCCTTGCAGACTGTGACCAAGAGTGCTTAACAGAGACATGAAACACTAAACAAAAGAAGTTCTCTGGGTATGCAAAATGAAATGTGTGTTGTTTGGGGACCAGATTATTCTGTTTAGATTCAATGTATGAAACTGTATTTATTTCACCCTCTTGCACACTACTGAGCCACACCTGTGAGTATTTAACTGCTGTTTATAAAACGTTCAAAAAATCAGCCTGGTCTCTTAGGCAACTGCATACTACTAAAACACAGAAATAATTGCTGTTTGAATTTGCACTGGAGATTGCTGTGATTCTGGAATAATAACCTAATGGCGACTGAAAAAGAACTGGAATATTTTTCCCTGACTCAGCTCTCTGTAGCAGATTGCTCAATACTATTGACTAGTCAAAATGCAGCATTTAAATGTCATTAACTTCCACATCATAGTTGCAAAAATTGCTGTCCCTGCTGATTCCAGGAAAATAGGGGAGAAAGTTATCTCAGACAACAGAAGATTCATTTTGTGATATTAAAAAAACCCAGAGACAAATTTCAGTGAAATGGGGAACCATTTTGAGTTCTTAAAGACAAGAAACACAATATCCTACATTTGACATATTGTTATCCTAAGTACAGATGCCTGTCATCCATTTTGTCTTACGCTGAAGGTGTCGGGAAACTGAAGAGCTTAACCACAAAGTCACATTTCTGCAGAGCCAAGACTTGAAATGCTTCTGCTATGAAACATGAATATTGAAGAAGCTGACATTCAGCTTTTCAGAGATTTTACGCATACTCGTAATTAGGCTCTCTCCTTAACTTCAGTAATTTCATTGGGTATTTTTCTTATCAGCATGTTCAAGAAGGAACATACGTTCACATTTACTTGCTGAGAAAAGTGGGCTGAAATTCTGGCCACCTTTTCACCACTGTTTCAGCTTGTAACCCATTTTTACAGGCAGGCTTGCAGGCTGAAATGGAGAAGGCAATGACTTCTTTGTGGATCACACTTGCTACAGCCAGACAGGAACCTCGTGCCTCTTGGTATTTAAACAAGGTGTTTATTTAGTAGCTGGAGCTAGGGATCAATGAGTTGTGTCAACTGGGACCTCAGACTTTGCCTTGCCAGTGGTGCAGAAGTGCAGTGTATGCCAATGCAGAGCAAAGTGCATTCCAGTGGTGAATGCCAAGGATATCAAGAGTGTTCTTCAGCAAAAAAATACCTAACCCACTTGTATTTTCTTGCAGAGGGTGATGAAGAGTGGCAAGGACTTGAAGAAAATGTTGCCCATGTCCCCTTCACTGCAGAGCGCTACTCTGAGGCTGAAATGATTAAACGGTCACAGGCATTTTACGAGCTTCTAAATAAGAGGCGATCTGTCAGGTTTCTTAGTGATGAGCCGGTCCCGAGGGAAGTTATCGATAATGTCATCAGAACAGCAGGTATGGTACTGAGTGGTTCAAGGTCTGAAAAAAAAGAGAAAAAGAAGGATCACCATTGCTGTTCAGCTGTGTAACTGTGAAAAGGTGGTGTGGAAAAGGCAAGGGAATTAGCATGTTGCTTACAGTTTTATTAGATTCACCTGCAGCCAGAATGAATTAGATCAGAAATTACTCAGTTTAAACAGCTCTATGTCAGGGAATGGTTCAGGGCATTCCCAATTCCTTTGTCCTTGCAGTTCACCCGTAAGGGAAGAAGAACATTTCAACAGCATGAAACAAAACACCTCATTTGCAACCTTTAAAAGATGTTATTTAAAACACGATTTCTGTATGGTTTAGTCAGACATCTTTCAAATAGAAATATTAGAATGTTTTCTCTCAAAAATATCAAACCATGTGTACTTCACATGCTCTAAAATGCAATTATTATGTGTGGGTTTTGTTTTTTGGGTTCCCCCCAAAAACAAATTGGTGAAATTGTCTCAGCCAAGCAAAATATTTCAGTTTACATAAATGGTTGGCGCTTATTATAGGAAAAGAATTTCAGTCTACAACAAAAAACCTTTTCTGGTCCTTCTAACCTCAGTCCAGACTCCCACTGCATATGACTGGAATGTTATGCTGGGGACCCTGGTCAAGGTTATTTTGACTGAATGGCAGAAATTGATTATTTTTGTCATTGTTGAGAATTTATGCATTTCAAATCATTACTGTCATGTCCTGGCCTAATCTCGTCTCTGCTTTAGTAACATTGACTTCAGCCAGGAGTGGTTTTGACCCTCATTATTTCTCTTATTATGTGAGCCAGCTGCTGCTACTACAGAAAATATTCAAGCTGCCTTAGACAACAGCTCAGTAGCCTTTAGCAGGATTAATAATATAAAGATTCTCAGCATTTGAGATGCATTGTTTTCCCTTTAAAAACTGTAAGAAGCTTTGTTACTGCACTGTAACGAGTCTCTGTCTCCCTCTAATTAACTAGGAGTCATTAAAACACTGAGCATGTTTTGGCAAAAGCAGCAAAGCGAACAAGCCTGGTGTGCAGATGAAGTACTTAGTAACCCTGAAAGTTTTGGGCTGTGTAGAGAAGAAGAAAACAAAAAGAAGCATAAATGTCATCAGTTTTTACCCAAACCTTAGGAGAGGCAAGGTTCATAATATTAAAACATTTTAATATATAAAGATGGTTCAAACTGCTTATTCAGTGTTTCTCAAACTAAAATCAGTCCTTAGGCAAGCAACTATTCTATATGTTGAAGGTCTTCAAATACTTTCAAATGTGTATGAGGGACCAGAGACATCTAAGCCGTCTACCTAACCCATACATCTGTGAACCTGTGCAGATAAATCTATTCTTCAGCTTCTGGCGTTTAACCTCTAGATAGTTAGAATAGTCTCCAATGGTGTTGGTGGGTGAGCAAGTGCAGATTTAATATGTGCACACCTACATACACCAGCTGTCTTTGGGACAGCAAACTCAGACCTGTATGCTATATGGCAGATGTCTGTGTTGTACATCTCCTTATCTTTGTCAATCAGTGACAGGTTCCCGTGGGTGGTCACTTAGCCTCGTTTCCCTGAAAGCCATTAGCTTTGCCCTTTAGCTAAAAGCACGTCTCAGAGTTGGCTGCATATTCAGACAGTACACTGCTGTTGGTATAACGCTTTGCAATAACATTACTATGTGCATATATTGCACCAAGTTACTGCATCATCATAAGAACCACAAAGGAATTTTTACAAATCCTTCACTTTCCTGTCCTGTAAGACAGCTGTATGAAAGGGCTAACCTCTGTCCTTGAATGGGACTTCACATTCTTTGAGAAAGGAATGAAAAGAATTGTCTGCCAGAATTTGTCTCAGTCCTTTTCTTCTATTCTCATCCACTTGCTTTCCCACTGTTCTGTTGGTCAGCCTGAAAGCTCGCAAGCAAGAGCTGATGCCTTTTACTGCACACCCTCCTTCCTGGGTTTTCATCTTTCCCTGGTTTTGTATAAAGGTACGTCACCTAGTGGAGCACACACTGAGCCCTGGACCTTTGTGGTAGTGCAAGATCCATATTTAAAACGTCAGATTCGTGAAATTGTAGAAGAAGAAGAGGAAATCAACTATAAAAAAAGGATGGGAGACAGATGGGTTAATGACCTGAAAAGACTGAGGTATGAAAAGTCAATTAGCTAAGGGATTTGAAAGGAGCTGTATTTTAGTCTAGGAAAGACTTTTATAATTTTCCATTTTTTCCTCCCTCTCACTTTTTAATATATTACGAACCTTCATGCTTGGACAGAAAAACATAAATATGTGTAGAATTGGTGGCTGGTTCATAGAATTGCTTCCAGTAAAAGGGATTATATGCTCTCCATCTTGAAAGTTTTCCAAACATTTGGCTCCATCATTATTTTTCTTGTGTAACCTCTGTTGCTGAAACTCGTCACAGATTTTTCCTCTTGTTTGCCAAACAGTGGAGTTCCCAAAGTCATTGGAAGCTTTGCTACTGACTGAGGTAGCCCTAAGGCTTGTCCTTATCCAAGTGCTGAATTATGCAATATCTATTTGTTCCAAATGCACTCCAAAGTCTGTACTGACTTGCCTAACTTCTCTCAGTGGGAAGGTCTCTACTGAGTCTTGGCTTGTTAAATGAAGCCTATATGCAAAGCTTTGTAGGGTTGGTTTGCCCTGCCTGTTATTATTTTTCATGTGCTTAGGTGTGATGAAAATTTATGTGCTAGGCAAACAACTAAACCTCAGTATTTTTTATATTTTGGGAGAGAATAGTCCACATTTTCTTACCTAAATCCTACATCATAATTGTATATGTTGTCATTTAAAAAGCTGGGAGCCAGATGAATTCTAACAGAGCTGAAATAGCTAGAAACAAAATAACTTTTTGTTTGTTTGGTTTTTTTCCCATGAGAATATGTTTAGGTTAAAACCTTAGACTGAAAAGTTTTGAACTTTTTTGCCAGCTGGTTTCCCTGCAATCACAAAAAAGTTGGCATTGTTGGTAAGAAGCAATCTGCAAAATTTCAGAAATTAAATAATCTCACAGGCAAATGCCATGAGGCCAGTTCATAGATAAGAGCTCAAGAACTACCTCTACTCTACAGAGTGAACACATCAACTCCTCATCCAAATCTGTTATAACTGAGAACTCTATTACAGCTTTTTTTTGTTGTTGTTGGTTTTTTGTTTGTTTGTTTTGGAGGGTTGGCATTTTTGTTTTTTTGTTTTTTTTTTTTTCTTTTTTTCTCAGAAATGTTTCTATTTAAGATGGTAATACTTAATCCTTTGCAGTAAATGTTATAAGCTTTAGTCTAGTGCTATAATTCGCATGTACCTTTAGTGCCCCTTTGCAGACAGTAAATGTGGCTTAGGGGAAAGTGAAAAGGTTGCAAAATAAATGTCTTAAACATTCTTTTGCAGAACAAACTGGATCAAAGAATACTTGGACACTGCTCCATATCTGATCCTCATTTTCAAGCAGGTCTACGGGAGGTTTCCAAATGGCAAAAAGAAGACCCATTACTACAATGAAATCAGTGTTTCTATTGCCTGTGGTATCCTGCTTGCTGCACTGCAGGTATGTTGACAGAACTGACATATTCGGAATCAGTTTATTACTTTGGATTATGTACCAAGACTGTTCTGCCCAAATGAGAGTGGAACCCAATCTAGATTTTAACATTATCAGTCCTCTGGATTACTCCAATCCCTGGCAATGTCTTAGTTTTGAGTTTTAAAGATATTTCACACAGGTCTACATCTGAAAAGGTGATTCCTATCCTCAGTACTCGTTAACAAGAAGAAAAATGTAAGGTAGCTTCCAGAGTTGTCACTCTTCTCTCGGCACAGACTTCAGCCCCTGTGGTTTCTGCCTTATGCTATCAGGGCTGACAGGCTCTGCAGACTCCTCAAGCATGGCTGTGAGGTGCCACACTGGCCCCTTTTTTCAGTAATCCCTGAAAAACAGCTTGACACCAAATCACTTTTAGTACATAATGCTGGAAAAAATAAAAAGCCAGGGACATATTCCACAGAACAGGCTGTACTATTTCAATCAGGCTTTCCAAGGCATTTCTAAAAGTGAACTGTTTTCTAAAGCTCAGCATGTTTGACACCAGCCAGTTAGATATTCTCAGTGGTTCCTCAGTGCTCAGTTCTGCTTCTTGTATCTGATGTACTCACACAAGTGTTTAAATAGCAAAGCTATTCTGATAGTTAACTCAGCCTGTCAGCAGGATAACAGCAAGGTGCCACCTCTTATATTAGGCCAATTTCCTACCAGGCACTGCCATTTCTCCTCCATTCTGTTTTGAATGGCACTTCCTTTGTGCGTTGTTGCTCCCCATTCAGTACCACAACTATTAGTTCTTCTCCTCTTGAGAAGATCATAGAGATTACTTAACATGAGAGAGAGGTTTAAAGGTCATCTAATCCAACCTCAAATCCATGGGATGATATTTCCACAATTGCCTCTCAGCTTCACTGTGACCATGGATCCCCCTCTACATGGAGCACTGCAGGCAGGCTCTGGCTGTACAGCATGCAGCCATGGTAGGCAGAATGTCTCCTTGCTGTGGTGGAGAAATGCTGTACTTCTCTATAAGCAAAGTAAGTATCTTTTATGGTACCATTGAGGCTGTTAGTAAATCAGGTGTTCTAAAGGCTGCAGTAGGATCTAACAAAGCAGCATTTCTGGGCTAGTGAATAGGAGAATACAGGTCTGGTGGGAACAACCACAACAAATACCCTCACTCTGTTGCTGTCTGTCTTGCTGCAGAATGCAGGTCTCTACACGGTGACCTCCACACCCCTCAACTGTGGCCCCCAGCTCCGGGTGCTGCTCCAGCGCCCAGCAAACGAGAAGCTCCTCTTGTTGCTCCCTGTTGGCTATCCCAAGAAAGATGCTACTGTGCCTGCGCTGACCAGAAAGCCACTGGAAGACATCATGGTGGTCATGTGAGCCCAGAGCAGGAGGAAGGAGTGCATCCCTGCTGCTAGCTAGGAAGCAGCAGCCTGCTGAAGTTGTCATTGCTATTCCTATGCATTGTCCCCCTATGTCACTGTTGCTCTGGCAATTTACACCTGTATTTCTTTTAGTGCTACTAACAGCAGTGAGCAGTCAAGCACTGTGAATTTGACAGGTGCTGTTACTCGTGAGACCAGGCAGTTGTTCCAGGAGACACATGCAATGGCATTTAAATGACCTTCATCATTTGATTTCTCTCATGCAGTGTGGGGACAAATCTTTACTTGAACTGGAATATATATTCTCCTTCTACTTTTGTGATTGCCATTACACAGTCATTTTAGTTTAAGAATTTTAATGAAGATTGTATTAAAAGACACAAAGAGGTCAAACTCAGCTGTCTTATCTTGGTCAGTGTGTGTTGTTAAAATGCCCTTTCTCTTTCACTGTGTTCTGCATAGAAGGATTGCTATTATTCTCATACATAGTAGGATTTCCCCACTTGATTGATCTCAAGTATCTTGTCTATACCAGGCTTTCTTAAACTATTGCTGCTATGAGTGTCTTAGGCTGGGGGAAATGTGGTAGGAATAAGGCGTCCAAGTAATTTCCTCACTACCATTTATTTATACATGTTCCAGGCACAGCTGGATCCTATGGTAGCTATCAATCCTGCCGCTTGTATTTGCTGCGTCCACTGGAAGCAGCCCAGAGGGAGCTACTATTCTGGTTATCCCTTTTATACCTACAATTATACCAGCTTAACACCCTGAAATTTAAACTGCTCTACAGACCCTGGCACGTGAGAGATGTTTCCAAATGAGGGGTAGTTCGGGATACTGCTTCCCGCGACAGCAATGCCAGTGAGCGCTGCGCCCTGGCAGCGCAGGTGCTGCCGATCCCTGCGCGGGCAGAGCCCCCTCGTGGGGCCGCGGGTCCCGGGAGCAGCAGAGAGGCGTCCTTCCTGCAGGTCTCTCTGTCCTGCAGGAAGACTTCCCCACCCTGGTCTCTGCTGCATCTGGCTTCAGGGGAATTCAGCCACATTGGCTTCAGCCGTCTTTGGGTGGGTTGCTTGCTCGAGTTAACTCACTGCTCCTTCTCTGAAGTCTAACCTGGTCCAGAGGAAGGTGTCCCTGCCCGCAGCAGGGGGATTGGAGCTAGGTGATGTTTTAGGTTCCTTCCAACCCATTCTGTGATTCTGTCTGTAAATAAATTCGGTTTCAAACAGCAGGAGCTTATATATAAGACTATTTCTAGTATGGTTTCATAATTAAAAACTGAACTAAAAATATATAAGAAATTGTCACAATAACAATCATTGGTATATACCAATATGCTTCTTTACACTGAAGAAGATTAATGGTGGTTTTCCCCCATGTGTTGATTCTGGAAACTAATATACACATAGTAGTTGAAAAACTCAAACCCTCACACCTACTAGATCAGAAAGATTCTCTTCAGGAAAGCACTTCTTAAATCATGAAATGTAAGTAAAATAAGCCTCTTTCCATCCCTCCCTCTCCCCCCCCATACTAATGATCATTCAATTGCAAATACTTCAGTAGTATTACAGCTGCTGCTAATACTGCAGAGTGTCTTGTAAATCATGCTAGTGCTCCTGTTGTAACAAGCCTACTTGGAATTTCAACTGTCCTTTAATAAGTGCACCACCTTCACTTAAAACACAAATAATAACAAATATTGCCTTTCCATCCAGTACAGTATTAAAAAAAAAAGTTAGCATTTAAATTGTTCTACACTTAATTAGAGATACCTGAATGCTATTTGTTCATTTTCAATGTTAAAAAAATGTTTTTCTGCTATCTAATTGGAGTTACCCATATTTAAACTTGTGTCCATTGCCTCTTGGCCTGTCACTGTGCATCTCCAATGGCTTAATCTTCTCTGTGTCTTCCAATCAGATAGCTGCAGACAGCAATCAGGTCTCCCTATTTCTAGGATCTTTCTTCCTGGAACTGTGTGGAAAAATTTGTGTTCATTCAAAGATTCTCAGTGTCTGAAGTTTGTCAGACAAACACGCTTGAAGTCAGGTGCAACACAGTGGGTTGCATCACAACCCAGAAGATTAAGGGAATAAGTATCACATGTTGCTGGAACCATGGCAAACTGCCCATCTCCATCCACTGCATGGATGACTGAACTGGCATTGGTTTCAGTATGCCCTTGAATACGGAGCTGTAACCTGTTGCAGCTCACCTGGTGCTTTGTTAAAAATCCAGCTGGCCATGAAGTGCAGCAGGGAAGTGTTACTCCTGGAGCAGCAGCTTCTTACCCACTCCACCATCTTCATTTTCAGACAGGTGAGTCAGAGCCCAAATGATTCTGTCTGGAAATAAATATTCTTTTAATCTTAGTGATTTGGATTCTGAGGACACTGTTATACTGGTGTATATGCCCATTTCCTTCATAGCTTAGAACTCACCTATGTGATCAAGTGTAAAATTCCCTCAAACTAGCTGGGCTGTACTAACTAAGTGTATGGTTCTCTGCTTGAAGAAAATAGCAGATTGCCAGTATTTAGCTTCTTTGCAAATACTTTAAAGCAAAGTGCTGCTATCTTGCATTTGATGGAAATAACTGTGCCCAAGAACAGCTACTGGTTCTGAGTTGGTGCACAGTTGTAGTTTATCAGCTGTGTATTTGAGCATTTTTTACCATATAAACTTACACTAGTACAATAAAAGTAAAGCAACCTCAGGGTGTGAGGAAGTACTAACGTGGTGCTCAGTGCCCCAGATGAACAGATGCATACAAGCCCCCACCTCAGGTTGCTGTTTTGCTCTGATTAAGCTGCAGTATTTCAAAGATATTTAAACAAGTAGATGTGCAGTCAGCATCTGATTGATTTATTTCTTTAATTGCTACATAAATCTGGACCTGTGAAAAATGAATCTTGTGAAATAATCCAGCTTGCACTCCAAGGCAGGATCAGTTGTATTGGAATGCCACGTACTGACAGAACATGAACCCAACAGCACTAATCCACTGCTCCCAGCAAAACACTTGAAAGAAATAAAACCTCAAAAGCTAATTCTGCCAGCACATGCAAGTCCTAAGAAGTTTTTGTTTCCAGAAGGGCTCAGCCTTAGTTTGATGTTGTTGTCACTGATGAGACCTCCATGGAGATCATTAGGAAGAAGTTAGTTGCTGTATTTTTTTGATGATTTCCACCCACCTGAGCTTAGTCAAAGTAAGAACTGCAGAAGTAGAACAGGCATTATACTCATGACTCAGAACTCTCAAGGCATTTAATTATTTTTTTGGCTAACATTACCTATGTCAGACATCTATGAGAATCAAGTCTTTGCTCATATAGACAGAACTCTCCTGTGTTTGTGGAGTGTAAATAATGAGAACACTTAATGGCATGAAAGCTGGCCAAGAAGTCCATTCAAATTTAAGATGGAGGAGAGTCATTGAAGCTTGAACCAGCACAGCAGCACGTTACCAGATAAACAGCATATCCTGTTGCAGGTTTTGTGTGTGTAATCACTATTAACTTTAGCTAGAAAATTGGAACTGAGTTGAAGTAGTTCTATTAGGAACAACAAGGGCAGTCCAAGACCCAGGTGTCACACTCTAGGATGTGGGAAAACAATACTGATCAGGGAGATGGATAATGATTGTAACCTCAAGGTATCAGTCACCAAGTTTTTTTAGACATAACGTTGAGAGAGGAGGAGTTTGAAGGATTTTTAAGAGGAGAATAATGAAGTACTTGGAGCTTTTTATGAGGAGCTATCCTGTGCCTGAGGGTAAGTTCTTGTAACTGAGATCACAAGTGACTCAGCTTGAAAGGGTGAGACCAAAGTCAGACAGTTTTGCCCGACAGTGTGACAGTGTCAGTGAAGTTCTCCTGAGGAATACCTCTTCCAAATACCAAGTTCAGAGTGCGTATACTGGGAGTCAGAGACAAGCACAGTTGTGGAGACTCAAAACAGTAACAAACATGCTTCCAAGAGAGGATCTGCTTTTACAGGCTGACTTTTTTTTCCTATTGGTTATTCACTAGGGACACTGGTCTATAGAATATGCACTATATTTTAATTACACTTTTGTATCATTGTTTTTGTAGTGCAAATGGTCCAAATGTCAGAAGGCTTTTAGCATCTTCAAACTGTTCCTTTACCTCACTCATAGGATGGCAATTATTCATTCAGCCTGCAGAAGGTTGTCATAGGCAATTCTCTGTGTGATCAATGCCAACGTACCCGTCTCAGGTAAAGAGAAATATGTTCCTTAGCAGCTTTCTGTGAAAGACATCTCTACACAAGTAGTATTACCAGGTGAAAAGGGTAACAAAAACCCTCCTGGTTTTGCCTTCCTGGAGCAAATAAATATGAGATGTCATGCAAGTCACCCCTTTTTCAGTCTGAAGATCTTAGGCTGCTTTCAATAACAGCATAACCTCTGTGTAGTAGTAAACTTGTCCTTTGTGTTTCATGACAGGAAAAAAGGAACAGAGCAAGACAAGCCACAACTACTAGGTTATGCATGTGTCCACATAAAGGGGTCAAAGAGCTGAGAAGGAAAAAGTTTTCCTATGCTGGTCAATGTGTTTGTTCCTGTTTATAAACTGAAACACATTAAAGTTAGAGCTGACTAAATTTCAGGAGATTATGTGACTATTGAAAAATCTGTGTCACTCCTGAAATTATGTGTACAAGCTTAATAACAAGTGATGACTTAGCTGCTGTCAAGCAGGACAGTTGTGGCACTACTCCAGCCTCAGGACACTTCATAGACTTATCACAATGCAGCATCTCATTCTCTAATTTTGGTCTTCATTTCCCTTTCTGCTGAAAAATGAAAATGGAGCACATGATGGAAGAAGAATAATTTTAAATTCAGTGAAATACAAGTACTGGTCAAAGCAAAAAAGTGGTATAATCAATAAACAGAATGTTGGACAGTTATAGTCAGCTTTATAAATTTAAATGTTAAGTAATCACTTATTTTACACAGTTTTGCAAAATTGTATAAAGCAAAAGAATCCTCTAGTTTCAAGTAGGGTGAATTATTAATTAACTTTAGTAGCAGCTGGTCCTGCAAAGGGAAGAAAAACAAACTTCAAAATGAATCATTAAAACATTTAGAAATACACTATCTTTTAGAAATCAAAAGCCACTGGAAATACTGGCTCATTTTGATTAATTTTCAAAAAGCATGAAAAGAATTGTGATTATTTCCTTTCACTGCTTTGGAGACCAAAGCAGCATATGCAAGTGTAATCACTTGAAAGGGATTTAGGATCTGTTTTATGCTGAACTGTATTTCAGACTGCCCTTGAAATGAGAAATTGTATTTCCATGACGTCAAGGCAACAACTGATCATCTGTAGGATTCCAGATTGTGTTTCAGCTTAAGAATATGTTATGCACTGGACAGCGCTTAGTGGCTCATTCTGGGGCTCAGTGAAATCTGACAGACAAATGTGATGCACAAACCTTAAATACATTGTGCCTTGAATGTCTCGGTTTGGTGCAATAGCATCATAAATTTAACATGGTCAGTGGATGGTAGCAGATGGAGACTTCTTGTTGTGACTCTGGCTGTCCAGGTGTGTATATGTATGCATATAAAGCATAGATGAAGAATGTGTTACAGCAGAATTGTTCTTGCCTCATGTGATACAGATGGGTGCCTCATAAGTAGCTGCAGTTTTGCCACTTTCCCAGGAAGGTGATCTTAGGCAAACACCAAACATTGCTGGTTTTGAAAGGTACAGAATTAAGTCTAAGGAAAAAACTCTAAGGCCAGAAGGACTCTTAAAAAGTGTCTTGATTCTTATCAGAAAGTAGGAATGTTTTATACAGGATAACCTTTAACTACTGTTTCTCCCTGTTACCTGGTGCAACTTAAGTGCATTCATGATGCTACTTCTTGTTTATCCATTTTCTCATGTTCTTGACCTCAATTTCGTTTCTGTCCTTCATTTCACATGTCACCTCAGTATTTTTTTGCTATAGGTACTTTTTGAGCTTTGAGCATGGTGTTCCTTTAGTAGAAACACAAAAAGTGACTTTAGGCACTAACCAAATGGTACTGAACATCTCATGAGTTTGATTATTTTAGGGTTTTGGAAGCTCTAAGGTTAATGTCTAAGACTGTTTACAGTAACTGGATTTCTTCAACTTAGCATCCCAGGGGGAGTAACTTAATCTGTTTGGATCCATATGGTTTCTATGCTCATAGGCTGGACTTTTCCCTGCCTGAAT
Organism: Xenops minutus; assembly: GCA_035221455.1. NCBI lineage: Eukaryota > Metazoa > Chordata > Aves > Passeriformes > Furnariidae > Xenops > Xenops minutus. Next base: position 57,870,236 of record JAWWEE010000105.1, on the reverse strand, counting down.
ATTGTGTTGTCTTGTTACTGAGTAGGTTCAGAATAAAAGCTGATATGTAAGCAATACAGGTAGGTGTTTTGATTCTAACGTTCAAGCCTACATCTCTTTATATAGCTACTGTTCTGTAACGTCAAGTAATACATGATGGAGAATTTACTTCAAAGAGGACCAGAGCTACAGCATGATTCTCAGGTTTTTTGTTCTGGTTCTGGACATAGATCTTAGCCTTTTGCATTACACAGGGTAACACTTCATGTCTTACTAGCTTTCACTGTGCAGCAGTCTGCTGTGTGTGGTTTTAATAACAGGGTAGAAATACCAGTTTCTCCAGGCTATGGTCAGCCCACAAAAGTAAATGACTTGACTTTCCCGTACTTAATGTGCCCAAGATGCAAGTCTTTTCAGGATATAGCAACTCCATTAGCAAAGCTGGTAAGTTGAGAGTTTCCCACATATAACTTATTTCTGTTTAAAGGATGTGTAAATTTATACTTGAAGTACGCATGCAGAAACACTTGACAGAGAAAAGCATGAGTACTATGCGAAGTTTGTTGAGCTGGCAGAAGAGCCAGGGAAACAGCAAGCAGACTTCGATAGCAAGATCTTAATTTTTGTGTGCTTATTTTTACTTTGATTTTATTCTCTATGTGAATATAGCACCTGAACTCCATTAGTTATGTAACAAAAAGTGACTCTCACTCCCGAGTTTGTGTTTTCTTTTTAGCTGGATTTGTTGTATTATCTGTTTATAATTAGATGACAAAACACAAGTAGCTAATAATGAATGTGCTAATAAACAAAGGTTAGAGCAAACTACTGTCAACTGTTGTCTATTTTAACTGTCAGTGGAAATCTGGCAGGTACCTCCCTTCCTGCATGTCCAAGTAACACTGTCTGTGAATATTACTTTCCCATTTAATTTACTAGATGTCTGATAAACAAATTGCAAAGTTCAAGAATGTAATTATTTGGGATTAGTAGTGAATTTCTTTAGCACATAATTGATATTCTGTGGTTATTTGATTACCAGCTGAAAACAGTTTGTAACTGATGCTGTAATTAGCTAGCACAGTGCTCACTCCATATGAGACTGCAGTGTTATAAAATTGGGTGTACCCGCAATACAGAGCAATGCAGCTTGACTTCTAACTAACTTACACTGAACAAATGTTCTGTAGGAGAAGACTACACGTTCACTTGCAGTCAAATATAGAAGATTTGGAACCAGATCTGTATCAAAGATTGACTCAGAATTCACTTGCTTTTAATTCTATGCTGATGTCAGCTGTTGGTGGGTTCCCACTGAGTGGTTTTGCATCTCCCTGGGGGCTCAGGGTAGAGTGGACTAAATGTGACTGATCTATGAAAATGTGCATGGAGAGTACCCATGAATGGTGGAAGACCCTCTGCACAATTATCTATTATCTTTGGAATGTTCCTTTAGAGCATGAAGTTCTCTCTTGACTGAAGGTTCTGTGTTTTCACCTGCACAATCATGCAGCAGACCTTTCTCATGGGAGGAACGTGTTTCCTTTCTGCCCCTTTGATCCAGGAGCGCAGAGTACTCCTATGAGGTGTTGAGCAGGGAAATACTATATTCTGCATGGATTATTCAGAGTCAACTGATGTCATAGGAGTCAGTGTTGCCTGTAGACCAGTATTCCTGCCCAGAATTAAAATACCTTTTGTAAGAAAGAAGCAGATAATGTTTTAAATAATCTTTTTTTCAGTTGTTTTATGAACTGCACACCTAACCTGGCGTTCCTGTTCTGCTCTCTAAGGGATGGATACCTAAATTCAACTCTATTGTTTAGGTTCTCAGAGTAAGCCTATTCATACAGAACGAGATTTACCTTGACCTTTTATATATACAATCATCTTTTTATCTCCAGCTGCTTCTAATTGGCAAGAAAACACGAGTGCTCTGCTACGTTTACTGTCATTCTCTGGGTACCACTAGATGGCACGAGAGTATCACGTAGGAACAGAGGATCTCCGCTTGGAAATTAGTTGGCTCCTAATGCCTCCTTACTCCTGTTACCTTTAACCATAACCTGTTACCCAAACCACAGATCTAGGAATATGCATTTGAGAAATTTTATCTGTGGTCAAAAAGGGACGGCACCGAAAGTAAAAATTTGTCATGCACTTAAATCGCTTAAGAGTTGAATGTAACTGCAAAGGGCAAAGCTCGCTCATCCAAGCTCCAACAGGCTTAGGTAAGTTTTTAGGTAAGTTAGGGGTTTTTCTTCTCTATAGAAGGGACTCAATTTCATCTAGTCGCATATTGACATATACTTTGCAATGATACAGACACAAAGTTTCATGTTAGTCATCCAGCAGACTGTCATGTTCACAGGTGTCTTTAAATAAGAAAATGGTCATGCATTTCCAGCCATTTCCTTTCATTGAATTAATTCCCCATGTATTTCCCTTCCTCCCCTGTGTGTCTTCATGCTCACCTCCGGACTTCTGCAGTCATGACTGGCCAGGAGCATGACACACAGGCACTTTTCTCTTGAGAAGCAGATCCAACTCCAGTCTGCTCAAAGGCTTTTACTGGTTCATATGAAGTACAAAGCATGCTTTGTCCTCTGAGTAAGGGGTGTAGATTTATTTAATTTCTGCTATTTGCCTGAGAGAAGAGTGAGATCATTCCCCCTTTCCCTTCAGATATGGGTAAGTCGGGAGAGAATTATGCAACATAAGAATGAGAAGAGCAGTGGAGAAAAAGATTTACCTCCCTCTTCTCCCATCTTACCTCTGAAATAAATTTTCTTTTGCTCTCTATTTAAAGTATTTTGGAATGAGCTGTGTATGAAAACTAGAACTCTCTCTATTTTCATAAGAAGTGTGAAAATTAAGCCTGGGACTTCAAATAACTTGTGAAGTAAGGACAAGTCACTTTTTAATATGGAGTGTGGTGGCCTTAAAAGCCAGATTTGAAGGTACGTCTGTAAGGCTGTGTTCTGGTTGGAGCTGTTGTGTTACAACAAAGAAATTGCATACTGGGGGAAGGTAGGCTTGGATTTGCCTGCAGGTGCAGCGTAGTTACTTGGTTGCCCAAGCAGCAAGTCAGTCAGATGCCAGCATCAAATGAAGGAGCATTCTCCTTATTGAAGATTCAGCCAAGTAGCTAAAACCCAAGACTGGAACTCCTGCCCCTGTAATACTGGATAAATCACTTAACGTTTTTTTTTTTTTTCCTGTCAGTGCATCAATGGTGGGGTTTGTGCTGATAAACGACAAAGGAAATGAAGGAGGGAAATTACCAGAGCAGCCATGATAACCTAAATCTGATAATCTCAAATTTGCTGCCTACATCAGTTTTCCAGATTTCATATTCAGCTTATCTGTGATTAAACCTTATTGGTATTTGATCATTAATCATGAATGTATTCTTCCTGTAATAACTGTGAATATTGAAAGGATACCAGGAAAGTGGAGACTGGGAAAGAATATATAAACACTGCAGAAATATTTTAATGCTGGAGAGACTGGCAGCAGTGAACTTTGTGCACTTGAGGAAGCAAAGACTGTAGACTTGAGCTTAAAATCTTTCTTGACTGCTGCTTTCAGCATTTCAGCTCCTCCTGAGGAGGATTGCAGGTCTCTACTCAAAAATAGAAAGTGTTCCCTGGCAGGCTTTTCTTTCTGTATTCTGTGCTCCTATACTCACAAAGAGGTTGTTTTTTGTTTGTTTTTTTTTTTTTTTTAAAGAAGAAAGACTACTACTATGTTGTTTGTATAATGGTTATATAAATATGACTGAAAATTCTTCCATTAATGTGATTAATTTGTACTTCCTTGCTGTGTAACCTAATGTACACTGCTTTGCACTTCTGTCACTAGAGGCAATACAGAGCAGTTGATGGAGAAGTAGACTTAGACTAAACACCTTTCCTTTTTTACCTTGAAAGAGTTGCTAAAGGGAAAAAATGAAGCAAACACTTTGAACTAGACAATGAGAGTGAGAGCAGTTACTGTTTTGCATTATTAGAGAGAAACAGTTCTATAGCAATCTTACCAGCTATTCTTTGGTAATTTTGTAAATCGCAGCAATATGAAGTTATTAGCTGTTCATGCCCTCGGGGCAGTTGCCCGGCATGCATCACCTTACTGACTGCACCTGGAGCTAGGGAGCAAGCCTGACCTGGCTAGTGTGGCTATACTTCTTAAAATTAAGGAGGAGAAATCAGAGCAAGGCTGAGCACTGCAGTGCTGACCACTGCCTCACCCAGTGGCTCTCAGTGAGCTTGCATGTACTGGCTATCAGGCACCCATCAAAGCCTCTGGTAGTGCAAGGCAGAAAGAATGGGTTCTCCCACATGAAGCAAGAAAAGTGTTTGGCTAAAGGAGGAAATAAATCACTGATCCCACAGTCTTTAAACTCCCATGAAAGGCTGAAACATTGATTATTTTTAGCAGGGGAGAGCCTGAGGGGGAGGGCTTGTCAAATAGATTAAACCATTGTTAGAAGCCGAGCAGAATTCTCCTGCAGCACTTTCCTTTCCATCACACCTGCATCCTGATCTGAAATAAAAAGTGTATGCATGGTCAGGGGAAATGTGGAGGAGGGAAAAGCTGCACTTGGGACAGCCAAAGTGGTAGCAGTTAGTGGAGCTGTTATTTCCTGTCACTGCTTTTACCCTATTAGCTTCTCTTATGCTGATTTCTTTCTGTTGATCCCCAGGATAGCCTGTGAGAGTTGTTTATCATCCTGGGGCAAAATAGTTCCAGACTGCACTCACCACTCTTTCTTCCTGTGTGCAGTGGTGCTGATATGTCTAAGTGTTCAGAAGAGCCTGAGGACAAAGTGGGAGGATATTTTCTCCTTTTTGTAATCTCTCTGGGCCCATTACTCTTACTCAGCACTCTTCTAGTTCCCCCTGCTTCTCCCAGGCACCCAGGCTGTAAGAAGCAGTGCTGTTATGCTGCAGCAAACAAGATGCTGCACAGCTGCCAGGGCACTCATCCATGCTGGGCCAGGTGCTATCTAACCTTCCTTTTCAGAGTGCATGTTTGAACATTGTTCAAAGCAGTCTGGTCACAGTGGGATGGCATGGGTGTGCTGGGCAGGACAGAGTATTATTCAAGGCTGCCCTTTGCTAACTAAGTTATACTAATTTCCTGTCTCTGCTGTGTGACTTATCTCCCAGACAGGGAGATAATCAAACAGAGGAGGACGTTTGCCCCAGAGAGAGAAGGTATTTGGGAGGGCAGCTGGAGCTTTAGACAGGTGTTGTGGCAACAGAAGCTGGCTTTTTTATCTGGAGCAAGAGTGTGAATATGTGAGGAGCCTTCAGAGACTACAAATTATGGTATGACCCAGTTTGAGTCTCTCTTCTCTTCTGTCCTTCTGTTCAGTCATTTACGTCAGCCTTTTGCAGAAGAAAATCTTTTAGGTGGCAGTCCTTCACAAAAGTATTTTGTAACTATTCAGACCTAGTTTTGTAGTGCCCTACAGATCCTCTGCCTCAGGGTCTTTGGGTCTAGAAGAGGAGGCTTGTACATAAAACAACACCATGTATTTCATAAAAACTAAACTCTGGGGGGAAGGAACAAAAAAACAGAAAATCCATGTACAGACCATGTCTATCAGCCTATCAGCAAAAAAGTGGAGTACACTGAGACCCTCAACTTCGAATGGAGAGGAGGTGGGACTGAAGCTGCCTCTCTTAATAGTCTTCCTGAATAGTCTAGGAAATGTTCCTTTAAACCTACGCAGATGATCTCTCCTCCACAAGTTTTAACTTCTTAAATAACAGGTTAACCTGACTTCAGGAAGCTCTTGTACAGTCACAAGGAAACATTTTTTGCCTTGTCTTAGAGTATTCCCCCACCTACTTTATAATCTGAAAGGAGAGATGAGACCCCTCCATATCCTCTGAAGTGCCTTCTGAAGGGTCCAGTGGTCCTAAGTGTGAAAACCTTCTCCAGAAGTAGTAGGTAAATGGCTGAGCTCTGTGAAACTGAACTATGTTTTTCCTTGCCTGATGTAGGGAGCTTGTTTTTTCCCTTTAACTCCATGTTTTTATACAGTAAATTGCTTCCAGTAATCAAATGAACATTTAAAAGATTATATATACAATTTCAGGCATCTCCAAATCTGTCACAGATGTCTTTGGGGTTTTGTATGCTCAAGGGAAAGCTTTGGCTTTTAAAGATGGAAGAAGCATCTCTTTCAGAGATGAAAGGGGAGAGACTAGTTGCTTTCACAGAAATATGGGAATTATCAGACTGAGCCAGACTTAAGACTGTGTAGTCTGGCTTGGATACATCAAGTGCAGAAGGGGACTCTAATTATCACTCTTTGCACACACTGATCAAGTACATGTCTTCAGTCATGTAGGCTCCTGGTGTCTGCATAGCTGAACTGTCTCCCTTTGGAGCCATGATCCCTGCAAGCAGAACTGGTACTTAATTACTCTGGCTGTTCTTCCTGGGAAGGGATCCACACACTGACGTCTAATATCAGCCTGAGCTAAGGGAGGAGCAGGGAAAGAGAAGCTGTTGCATTACTGTGGAACAGCTGCATTTCAGGCTCAGTGCCAAAAGTGGGGGAGGAAAACTTCTGGAGGCCTGAAGAGATATAGAAAGGCAGATTGCTCCAGGTCTGAGGCTTCAAGAGACCAACGCCGTGTGTGGGCAGGAGCTGGGACGCTGTGTGGGAAAGATTTGCAGTTTCAGTAGAAGGGGAGTTCCCTCCCAGGTCTTCATGCAAACCAAGTCCTCCCTAAATCCCAGGCTTTATCAGAGATTTAGGCTAGTACTCTGGGATGGGCTGCAGAGCTACAGCCTCCACCCCTTTCTACCCGCTGGCACCAGATCCTGGTAACCTCTGGATTTAAAGATGCACTGCTTTTGCACAGAGGGTCTTGGGACCTGAAACCAGCAGTGGGGCCATGTGAACCTCTACTCAGTAGCATGAAGCAGCACAGTATGGGAAGCTTATGCTCAGGGCTCAGAACTTGGCGAGTCTGTGTAATGTAGCTGTTGAAGCACTCCACCTTGCAAACTTTATGCTCAGGTGGGTGCAAGACAAGGGTGTTCCAGCTGGGTAGGCAAATGTAGGGTTCAAATAATACTGGCAGCTGGCTGCTTACTATGAAATGTAGAGCATAAAGACATGGTCTTGTATTATTTTTACTTCAGGGTGTTTGATATCAGGAAAGCACTTTGCAACTCTGCAGACATGCCTGTGCTTCCAGTGACTTCATTTACAAGTGTCCAGTCACACCTAGGGGAGCTGTAAAGTGCTAGTGGGGATGACAGCATCTTTTGTAAACAACATGATTTCCTGGGATTATGTTTGAGTGCCTGGCTCTCTTGGAGAGGAAGAGACTGTATTTGGTCTCTGACAAAGCCATGAGAAGCCTTTCTGTGATATGTAATTTTTAAGGCTGCTGGTTACCATTGAGCCAACAACCTGCTTCATCAAACTGAGTGGTTTAAGGTTATCTGCATGGTTCCATTGAAGAAATTCAAGTTGCATGGGATACAGCTGTATTAAAATCTCTAGTCAGTTTAAATCGTGTCTCTCTCATTCTTAGTTTTGGTAAGCATAAAAGAAACACCATAGTAAAACCAGCTAGCTGTGTGTTACTTGCAGGAATGTGTCACAGGATTGTCTTGTGACCAATCTAAGCACTTTTTCAACATCTCACAGCTTTCTGGTATATTCTCTATACAACTTTCTTCATTTTTTGTATTTAAAATTTGTTCTGTCTGGTCAGAATAGAATAAATACATCTTAGGGAACCCTATAATGAATATGAAGCTACTTTGGCAAACCAATTTCATGTTCATTAATCTTATTGTTAGTTGAATATCTTAAAGAAGTTAGTGTGTGTCCTCTTTGAGGGCAAACACTTCCTTTGAAATTAAAGCTTTATTTTGTGAGCATAGTGCTAGGCTCTTGTGCAGTGGCAATGACCAGATAAACCATGCTGTTGTAGCCCTATTTGGTGATGTGTGTAAGCTTTCTAATGTACACTTTAAACATGATATCTGCAAACAATATGAGGAGCTTTAAAACAAGATTTGGGAAGCAATCAGTCTGACAGCATTTGACTGGACAGTCAGTGAAGGAGTAACAAAGGAGAAAAGGACAAGCTGCTTTGAATTTGTCTTGTCTATTGATGGAAATAGTCTTTGTCGTATTTGTTCAATTGTGTGAATCCAATCACAGCAGAAAGTCATAGATATTTTCACTAGCTGGGACCACTGGATACCATTTCTGAAATTCTGAGAAGCAGTTTTAGGAAAAATGCTTTTTTTTAAAGAATAAATCTCACTTGCACCAGTGATTGTGGCTTCAGTGCATTGTGGTATGGCTGTTAGTATTGTGCTGAAGTCCATGCTGATAGGAATAGAGAGCTAGGAGATAAGCAGGATGTGTAGCATGGTCCATAATATTATTCAAAGTCTGTTCTCCCTAGCACATACATTGTCTCATTCTAAGAAAGGCAGTCAGTTTTGATCTCCTAAGGTTATGCTGCTTCTAAAGCGGAGGGACTGAAGTGTGTCATGGATGGGGTTCAAGTGGTTCTTTGTTTTAAGCAGAAAACATCATAGGATTTTGGGGTAGAAGACAGCTCCTTTGCTACCTGAGCTGTATCTTTTCTGGTGTGGGATACTAGAGATAAAATTTTCTTTTCCAATATTGTGAAAGAAAGTTTATCTTGGTTAAGATTAGTATTGCTAGGAAATAACATTTGCTTCAGAATGAAAGTGTATTGTTCTAGCACAATATACTGCAATTTAAATAATTCACAATGCAATTTCTTCTGTGGTTCCAGTCTGTAAATTAAACCAGAAAATGGCATTTTAGCCACGTGCATTCAGTTTCAAAGTATTGAATATCATGCATAACGTTAGCAAGAATTCTCATTTTCTTGCTTCATGTAATTCTCATTAGTGGCACTACACCTCTTTCCTTCTACATCTGAATAACGTCTCCTTTTTTTTCCTTTGTCACATTTCAAAAATACTGTAATATCGTCATGTTCAATATGCTTGTTTCAGCTTACCTGGTTTCACTGTGCTATTGCCAGGTGGATGAATGAGATAGAGTTTTTTCTTCTGAGACAGAAGCTGCCTGAGGGTACTTGAAGCTCTGTGCTGCAGACTATAAAAAAATAAAGGTAAATAAGCTACTTTTGAGGGTTGTCACCACAGAACACTGGAATAAGGACCAAGAGAAAGTGAAAGAAAAAAGCCACAAAGAAAGGAGGTTGAGAAGAGAACTGAATGAGATGGAGTTTGCTAGAGGTGTGATGATGTTCACACTTTTCTCTGTTTTCTAAAGGACTCTACAGGAATCATCTCACACTGACCAAGGCACATGACAGAATGGTGATGGAAGGCCTCTGCTCTGTACCTAGATGTTCACTGAAGGGTAGTTTCCTTCCCTGAAAGTATCTTGTTTAGTTGTACTGGAGTAATCCTTGTCAGTCTTGCCTTATTAAGGAGCTTATACCCTTCCTCACTGTAGGTTTAAACTTGAGTGTGGAGACATGCTAGTGGAGTACTATGAATTTGAAGCATACCTATGATGTGTAGAAGTAGACACCTGAATGTGGGCTTCAGAGTCAGCAGAAGATATGCTGCTCAGAGCACTGAGGATCTGTCCAGAATCTCTGCTTTTACTCATGCTTGGGAACTCACCACAGAGAAATGGACTACCTGTCTCCCTAAGTCCTGCCTTCCTGGCATGGGACCATCAAGGTCAACTTCTCTTTCAGCCTGTGCAAGTAGTGATTCTGCTTGTTTGCTTCTCCAACCTATCCTGTCAGAAAGGCAGAAAAGTAGCAAAATAGATGAATGAAATGAGTGCATAATTAGGAAAACTTAGAATGTTGTGCAGATTTAATGTGAATTTTAATAATATTCTCTGTCCTTCCTAGCATTTAAGAGTATCATTTGCAAATATTTTGGTGTTCATGAATGGCCTGCAGTAGATATGACTGCTGTGTCTCCTTGTGTACTTCTAATAGTAGCTCTCTGAAGAAAGTGGTATATGATTGTAGGTTCATTCAGTGTGAAATCATGAATGACCCTGTTTGCAAAAGGAACTTTCTATCCATGTTTTTTGACCCCTTCTACTATAAGATTTTCAAGTCTATGTTTATCTTTCTGCCCCATCTGCTGTCCTTTTACCTCTTCCATTATCTTCTCCAGTGCATTGTTCCTTCTTAGTGCAACTTGATTTGGATCCAGTGATTCATGTATATGCTTCCCTGCTGAATAACCAACACGAGGTGGGAAAGTCTACCCACTGACTAGTGACTACTTACTTCCTACTTTGGCTATTTCAGAGCAGATTTAAGTCCAGTTTTTAATAGAGGGAAGTGTTATGTAGTGTCACCAAATTGAATACGACCTTCACTCAGTTTTTGTGCAGGCTTAAAGAGTATTAGAAAACTACATGAGCAGACAAAAACCTAGCATGTTTAGCCATATTTAGAGGCTTTTCTTTAGATCTCTTATCACTATTATCGTCCACATTAACAGACTACATCATGTCTTGGTCTGCTTGGTTTTTAAAGCAAAGTCTGCTTAGTTTTTAAACCAAGGCTTGGCAGTGTTTTGTTTGTTTCCTATGGTGACAGTTGAGGTATTTACTGTGTATGGCTGTAACGTCTGAAAAAGATGCTGAGGTTGAAATGGTCTCTCATATCACGAAGTTCACAGGTGTCCATATAATCAGGATTTCCCCACACATTACTGTTCAGCTCATTGCATGGTACAATGGATTTTCCAAGTAATGGTTTTCTAATGTTACAGGCTAAGGATAAAGCAGAATTGGAGTTCGATTTATTGGGGGATAAACTGGGGAGGGATTCCCAGGTCATGTGCAAGGAATTCTGCTCAAGCTGTGTTCTGATTCCATTCATGAGTCAGCCACCGTATCTTCCTTTCCATACTCAGGTTCCCAAGCTTCCAGAAATAAGAAGCCCTAGTGCATAGGCCTGGATTGGATTTCACTGAGTTGCAGTTGGACAATCATGGAATTAGGACTACAGAATGTGCTAATGAAAGCACTCACCCCAGAGGTTAGATGTAGAAGCTATGTATTTTTTGCAAGAGGAGTTGTCCCTCCCAGTAATTCTTTATGACAGAATCAGATATCTCAGGTCCCTTCTGAATGGTATTCAGCAGAGTTTGGGCAGGATCATTAGATGGGAGCTCCTGGTGGCTGCAATTTCCAGGGATTCTGGGAGAAGGCTGTGACTTCCAGGGATTCTCTGCTCTCTCATGTCTTCAGTGGAGATTCTGGTTGTGCATAGAGGCAATGTAGAGCTTTGGGCATATGGGAGTTGAGAGCCGTTCATTTCTTTGAGAAACAGTACGTGATTTATCTCTAGCTCAGTAGGGGAAAAAAAGTCTGGCATGCCTTTCTGGAAAGGTTGCTGGGCCTTGACCTCCTTTGACCTGATTTAATTGAGGATTCTGCCAAGCTTATTACATGGGATGTTCTTTAGCAGTACTGAACAAACAAAGCAGGCTGATCACAAGTTATCATTTACACGTGCACAAAATGAAACATAAAAATAGCTCTTCAAAAAAAAAATAATTCCTTTTTAGTGACATATAATAACCTTCCTTTAGTAACCTGTCACAGTCCTCAAGATCTGTATAACAAAACATCTCAGCTTCCTCAGTTTTATGTCTTCCCAGACACATTACTAATGGGAGGTTGAATCATGCAAAAAAATGCGCATCTGAGTTTTTTCTTTTAAAACTACATCATTGGTTCTGTAGATGTGCTCATTTTGTGTCTGCCTACCAGCAAGGTCAGCCAATATTTGCTGGTGAACCTGCTTATAAAAAAAACCTTTTACATATTCCCACATATTTCAGGAAAAAAATGTCCATTACATACACAAAGCATTTGTTTTAGAACTGCTTATATAGTCATCGAATCAGGGATGATAATGAAAACTGAAAATAAAACTTACTTGACCAGTGACACTGAAACACTGTAGCTTGAACTTCAAGTATCTGTTCTGACTCCATAAAATAATATATTTTCTTTTAAAAAATTGAACACATTTGAAAAGCAAATACCATAAGCTTCTTGATCTACTTGTAATCTGTCAGAAAATAAAGTTCATTGGCTCTGGGCAGAAATCAGACTGAAGAGGTTTCATTTTGTTTATTCTGGTCAGAGGTGAACATACTGCGGGTGAATGGAAACAGTCTGATAGCACAGCCAAGGGGAGACAGTGAATATGTAGTTGTATTCCACCAGCAACACTGCCACTGATGGAGAGAAACAGCTGGACGCAACAAGTCACTTATGCTCTATCAACCTGGAAGTAGTCTATAACACTGATTCTGGGGCACACTGGGTAAATATCTATCACATATAAACAACACTTTTGCAAGTATTAAACTTCAAATTGTTTGTCTGACAGCTACTTGCAGTGGAGCACATTTCACAGCATGTATGAGTGAGACAACAGGACAGATTAGAAAGTAAAATTATGATTCCTTGCAGGTTTTAGGCAAAATGTCATTTTCCCAGAACATTATTCATTAAGTGAAAAGACTGTTTCACAATTTGAGAAGTAATGTTTCAAATTTCTCAATGAAAAAGAAAACAATACTACACTGTAACAGACTTTGGTTTTATTTTGAGGAAGCAGTCCAGAAATTCTATTTAACTCCTCACCTCCTTGATGACAAGTATGTTTCTGGGCTTAGGACAGCCCATAAGAAAGCAAGTTCCTTGGGTGACTTTTTTCATTAGCAATTTTTATTACCTTTATAACAATTAAAACGTGATAAAGTGTCACAGTGACTTCCCTACCATTAACAGTTTTTCCATGTTTGAAAGCTAAGAAGCCCAGAGATATTCAGTTTTCTGAAATGTTATTAGCTATCAGACTGAATTAATTGCCAAGTCTGTGAAGAAAAAAGCCCCATATGACTTAACAGCTCTTAAGGTTCATTCCAGCTGTGGTTTTCTTATTTAGGAGGTGTCTACATCTGACTTGAGGTACTTGTGTACTCTGTGTTGACATCAGTGGCATTTGTAAGTGCCAGGAAAGATGGCTAAACAATAATTAATGGGCTGACAAAATCACTAAAGACTAACATGGGAGCTAGTTGTTTTCCCTTTAACCACACCTTCTTTTTCTGCCATCTCCTGTTTTCTGTTTGGCTGTTTCACATTATAGAAAGAAACAGGTAAAGAATCACTTTTCTAGGATCAATGTAAGATTCTAAAGAGAAAAGGAAAACAGGAAATTTCATGTGAATATGAGACTTGCATTGCACATCTGTCTCTGCAATTTCACCAATAAATTTCAACCAAATTCATCAGAAGTAGAAGCTGATGGTAAGTACCTAAAAAATTTATTACAAGTAAGAAGACAAAGGGAAAGTTTGAGTTCAGACCTTATCTTACGTCTATGATCTGCAAATGTTGCTGTCAGCACTCATGCTCTAAATCAGCCTGACCTATGCTGCCTCTTACCCAGTCAAACAGGTAACATTTGTGGCAGGGAAATAGAAGTATTGTGAAAATAAGGGTAAGAGCATGAAATGCGTGATACTGAGAAACTAGGATGGTTACTGTGGAAGAGATTTTGGGGGCTTAAGAGCAATATGACAGTGCAGTGGGAGCTTTGATTAGTAAGATGGGGAGATAAAAGTCCTTTAGTGACTATATAGATATGCAGAACATATAAGAGCCTTGTGGTAATAGGGTTCATGGACAAATAGTTCTTCTCTGGCAGTGCTGTCTGGAGAGAAGCTTGGATTTGTAATACTATTCATTTTTTTGCATGTTTACCTCCTTAGTCACCCCATGCCCTTATCTTTTTTTCCTCCCTCCTCTGCCTGACAAGCTTCCTCACTTACGTCACAACCAAGGTAGTCATAAGTCAGCTGAGAAACGGGGAATGAATAACTTCCTTCCCCTTGGAGCACTAGCATGCTGCTGCTATGAAACACTTAGGTCACCTGTCTTCCCAGCAAGACAGAAGCAAGTACACAGTGTAATCCAACAACTTCAGCGCATCTCCTCCCTTTGGAAGAGCCACTCATTGGCTACAGGGTCAGGCGGTTTTCTACTGTTGAGGAGTTCTGCTAGTTTTTACCTGTAGGATTTTTTTTCAAGTAAAATTTTCTCACAAACTTCATATTTTTAAATATTTCTGTAGAACCCTATGTTTTTTTTCTGAAACACTGCAACATTTCTGAGCTAACTATTGCAAAGAAATTAGGTATCCACAGCTCTAACACTACATGAATTTATAGAAACAAAATAAAATACAGAATCACAGTGGCTTTTTAAAACAAAGTGAAAGGAGCACAGAATCACAGCAAGGTAGTAAATTTTCAAAGAAATGTAGGTTGCATAGCAAGTGTGGCCTCAAGGTTGCATGGCCCATCTTAGAGGTATCAGTTTGTGATTCTGTGGCCAGTTTCACCTAGTTAGGAGGGAGGCTAGTACTCCTGTCTTCAGAAATGCAGTGTTGCTGATTTAGTTAATCTTTTCAGAGCATTTTGTGACACATAGCCAGAAGGCACTGTAGAAACGCAAATGACTGTTTGGGAAGTAGTATAGTTCTGTTAGAATCTGTTCAGGTCCTGAGAATGAGTGCACTGAGGTCTCTAAGAGAAAATTGAGTTAATTTCAACTGTTGGATGAAACAAAGAAAGAATATAATGACAGAGATGGATGAGGAGAAGAGGAAAGTATGCAAGGTACAAAGAAAAATGTGGGTGAGTGACATCTGCCTGAAAAAAATGAAGCTGGAGATGAGTGAGGAAAGGCAGTACAAAAATGGAAGGGTATACCCACCCAGTGGTACTGTATACCTGTTCTTGGTGGCATACAAATGTGAAGCTGCATCTGAATGCAGAGAGGGTGCCAGCTTTTGTCAGAGATTGGAGGCTCCAAGTTCATCAGCTACTGGCACTTTGTTTTCTCCTTGGGTGACATGCAGCTCCATGTGCCCTGAAACAAGCAAATTGTTTTGTAGCCTTAGGTTGCTCCTGTAATACAGTGAACTTGACACAAATCTGTTCCAATGTTACCAAGCTGCAGCAAGTAAGCAATAGCACTTATTTTCCTACCACTGTGAAGTTATCCTGCTTTCCTTCTCTGACTTACCCGGTGAAAACAAGATAATTAAAAAATGGGTCTAAACCTCATTCATGAGAGACCTTAAGAAAATTTTCGAAGTATAAGTTGAGGTGATTTAGAAAGATTGCCTTTCCTTAACTGTAGGTGTTTTAAGAACATGTTAACAGCATATAAATTAGAAAAAGATTGAAGGCTGGAGCTTTAACACCAGTGCCACAGGAAGACAAGTCAATGCAAGATCAGGCAGGTGTGGAAGTAAAATCAAAGCAATGTCAAACTGATTAAAAATAAACCACATCAGAAGTGCAACTGGTAAGAGACTTAATCATTCAGAGTCAAATAAGGTAGGGAATATGGTATTCTTTTACGCTACTACTTGCAGAAATTTTTGTGACAGGTTCAGAATGGAAGAAAGTCCAGTAAGACAAGCTGTGGTCCTCAGAGGAAAGATGAAGACTGGACTTATCTAGGCCAAGTGGGAAAAGATATGGGGATGTCTAGTGGCTGGGGATATGTAGTTCACGTTTCTATTGCACAGGTTTTTGTTCCTTTTTTTTTTCCTTCATTTCTTCTTTGCCTCTGTTGCAGGAAGTGCCTTAACTACAGCAGTGGACTAGCTTGTATTTGTTTTATCCTTGTTTCATTCTATTCCATAGAGGGTTGTGTTGTCAAGGAGCTCTGAAACCTGCACTCCACATTTTTTAGTATGGAGAACATTTCTATTTGCTGGGCTGGCAGCTGCTGTATAAGCTTTTCAGTCCTTCTTAATCATTCTGCCTCCTGTAGCAAACTACTGTGAATTAGTTCTTTGGGCTCATTATCCAGACTCCTTTACTACACTGAGAAGGAACAAGAGGTACTGAAGAAAGCCCAGGGAGATGTCCTCTGCCTAAGGAAACTCTACTGTGCATGTAGGGCCATGGTGCCAAGACAATGGAAGCATCATGGCTGGGATGTGTTGTGTTTTGGATGATAGTGCATGAGAGTGGATCAGAGCAGCGATGAAATTGCTTTGCATGACACTGGAAATCAAGTCTGCTCTGAATGATATCAGGAAACAGAAGGATAAGGACACTGAAAACTTCCTTTACCCATGTCCTCACTTAGACAGTCTGCAGTGCTGAAATCACTGACAATTGAAAGAGCAGTAGCTGTAAAGAGGAAGGAAAAAGTCCAGTATCTCTGTTTTTTCTTGCTGTTTTCTCTGATTCCAGGGAATCTGACCTTAAGCAGCATGCCAAAGCAGGGAGGTAGAGCTTTTCACGAGCAGCAGTCACCCTGATTGATAGAAGAAAATGAGATTGTATGCCCTTTTATTCCAGTGGATAGAGGTAACTTACCCAGATACTGCAGATTTGGAGTGAAGAGCTATCAAACTGAAATTTTGAAAAAAGCTCTTTTTACCCCTCTTGCTAGGCAGATGTGGAAGCAACAAAGATCCTCACTTTTACAATAGAAAAAGAATTCTTCTCTGTTCTGCTCTGTGGTTATTGCATGCTGATTAGAAATCAGCTGAGAACAAGTTTTACAATATGAGACTCCTCTCCCTCATTAACTGAATCTTCTTAGTTAAGTGTAGGAAATAGTAGGAAACAAAGCAGTTACAATAAATGCTGAAGCTTTAAACTCAACCCAAACTTCTCCATAGACTAGAGATGCATGCTATTATTCCAGATTTTTATTTCATTTAAACTCCAGGGATTTGGACTAGCTAAACATGCTAATCCCAAGATTATTTTTTAATACAGTTTTTAACTCAACTGTTGTGCCACCTCTTACTCTATCAAAGTTTTGCTCACAGGGAAAAGCATGAGAAGAACCAAGGGAAATTTGTTTCTGTGGTCTCAAGGCGTGGTGCAGTTACTGCCTGGGGCTCTCTCACTAGTTTAAGCTTCTTGTGAAGGTGTGACAGACTGAAATAGTTGTATCTGAACAGACGAGACTCTGAACATCTTTATGAAGATGCAGAGGTTCTCTTACAGGTACAGTGTGTTCTCACAGCCAGCTGCATCAACATGAAGAGTGCAGAGAGGCACACCAGCTGTGCACAACTGTACCACGTTTAGCAGCAGAGCATTTGAATATGAACAAGGCCCTCATTTTAGTCTCAGTCCTTTCCTTCTCTCCCTGGTGAATGACTAAATCTGCTTTCTGGCTGTTTATGTGATACAAGTGGGTGAGAATTAGCAGTTTGGAATTACTGGTCTGGGTTATTAACTTGGGTTCATGAATAAACAGAATGACTGCTGCCAGGGAATTGTGCATTAATTACCCTTGAGCTCTGCCGATGGAACAAGGATAGAGAAACAGCAAATATACTAAGAGCTTTTGACTATTGTTTTATTATTAATAATATTGCTAAAAGGAGCACTGATTAAACACTTTAGTTTTATCTTCTGCTGTTCTTCTTGTCTGGTCTTTTTTACCTTCTTCCGGCCTTGGCAGTCCATGCTCTTGTGTTTTTCTGAAAAAGCTGGATAGGAAATTAGTAAACACTTTATTTGGTTCAACATATGTCAAGGAAGTGGAAACAGCTGGGAGCCAAAAGGAGAATGTGGCTGGCAAGACAGGTTGGTTTTTTTTTTTACACCAAGCTGTTCAGTTAGGTCTCTTTGTGTAGAGAAGTCACTTCACTTGGCCCAGTTTTATCTTGGTGTCTCCTATTAGTCCTCTTGCCTTCAAGCATTTTGTCTTAGCAGTTTACACACCTGCGTGTTTATGCACTGCAATCCATTGCAGCTTCTCCTTATCTCTCCCTTTCCTCAGCACTTTTCTCTTCCTTTTCCTCTCCTACAGCTGTTGCCACTCCTACAGATACCAGGGGCGATGGGATAGGTCTGGCCCAGCTTTGTCTGTCACCTTCCCAGCCCTTCCTCTTCCTGAGAGCAAGAGAGCCTAAGGTGAAAGCTGGTCTGAAGGAATAAAGCCAGCCAACTTCTGCCAAGTTTGAAGAGACAAACCAAGCATGAGTTGAAAGGAAATTATTAGGCAGGGGAGAGGACAGGATGTCCATGGTACCCAGGGAAATGGTCTCATTTAAATAATTTGCTTAAAGTCATTATGAGACAGGACTGAAAACTTCAATTTTATGTGTGATATTTTCTACTCTGTATTATTATCTATATTTATGTGTTACATTATAATATATTCTAGAGTGATAGGTGATAGACCAGAAACTCATAATCACCTGTTTGATGGCAGGAGAGGGCCTTGTGTTGTTCCATTAGGAAAGCAGATATGTTGCTCCATTAGAAGAGGGAAAAGTGATGCTGTATCAAGGTAAATAATAAAATTGTCTCGTCTCCTTTTCCCTGTATGTTCAAAAATTACCTTCAACTCTATTGCCACTTATTTTCAGAAATTAATTCAGCCAAGCAGACTGACACATTTTTGCCTGTCTCGTGTAATGTGGGTGAAGCAAACAGATATACTTGGGCCTTGATTAAACCAAGGCCACTTTATATGGCTAGAGGGATGGCTTTTGGTGTTTTTATTCAAACATCAAAGACCAAGGCCACTCTTGTTATTTCTTCCTGGTTTGCTAAGAGAAGTGATTTAACCTCAGAGCTCTTACGGCTGTTTTATTAGTGTTATGTACAAACCCTTATAAATTCCTGGGAACTCCAAAACGCTTCCAAACAAAACATGGTCCTCATTGTTGGCTTCTGTGTGGGAGTTTTGTAGCCTAATTCCTGTGTCAAAGATGACACGAGACTTCTCCAGAGTCAGCATGGCAAGAGTTAACTATTGTAGCATTGACTCTGAAACTGGAGCTCAGCAGCCTTGTGCAGAGAGGAATGAGGAGACCCAAAGCCGCCTCACTGACTCAGTTGCCACATGAGCCTTTAAAACAACCTTAATTCTGATAACCTCCCTTACCTAATTTCAAACTGTTCCAGTAAGTGTGTCACTAACAGTATTACTCAAAATCTATTTTAATGTTCTCTAATGGCTTGTTTGTTGAAATATATTTAGTATCTTCTAAAGCTCAGTAATACAATTGCTATTTTTATGTATTTTATGTGCAAGGGTGGCCTTTTGGTTTGCCTTTAAGTGCAAAGAGGAACATTAAGCCTAAGAGATACAGCAGTTACTTTACTTTTTTTTTTTAATGCTATTGATGTGTTTACTTGTTATGTATTTATCATATGCAATAAAATGCTCCAAGGGCAAAGAGCAAATATGTTAAGATAGTGTAATAAGTAAAGCTAGTTTGCCACTGCTTTATTCCATTAAGCTGGCATGGATCTTTGCTCTAATTGGTGCACTTTTTTTTTGGTAATGTTCTATTTAAGGATCCTAGGTTTGCAGAACTGCTTTTGTCAGGAGTAATATGCTGTTGTTATTGATGGCAACTAAGTGCTTCATTCCTACAATCAGATGTTTTCCATTTTAGAATCCTTTGATTTCCTATCAGTTAGGCGGTGAAAAGAGGAGAGAGGTTCTGTAATAAAACTTTTAAAGAACCAACAGAAAACAAATCTGTTTAAAGTCTAGCAATGTAATTCTTGCCTTCTTTTTAGTTCAAAGGGACAAATTGCCAGCAGTCTTTGAAAAACCAGAACATGTAGAAGGCTTCATTATAGCCAACGATTTCAGGAAATATTGACAGATCTAGTTCTGAGGCAGAATTTCCTGCTTCCTGTCTTGATGGATAAAATACTGACACACTCAAATTCATCTGTTCACTTTGAATATGTGCTGACAGAAGCAGTCTGATTTTCAGAGCAGTATACACTCCAGGTGTACACACTCGGGATGTCCCTGATTACACAGAGCAAGACTCTTGCATCCTGTTTGGCATCCCTGGGGATTTACAAGAGGAAAGCACAAGCCGTCATGGACTCATGATGGCAGAGTTATGAAGGTGACACCCAACTTTGTGCGCTTGCAGGAGGAGAAACATTGTCTCCTGCCAGCTTTCAGCCTGTTTCTGTATGGATGGGGAGAAGTTGGCTCAGTGGTTAAACTCTAAAAGCGGTAGTTCAAAGTGCTTTCTGTCACTTTCTCTGCATTTTTGGTCAGTTTTTACTAACTGTCTGCATCCTCTTGGTCTTCTTTCTTGGGAGCTAATTATTACCATATGAAAAGCCTTTAAAAAAAGAAATCTAAACCTGGCTTGACTGTGGCAACATAATATACCCAAAAATTTTTTTTTTTTTTCTTTACAACTCAAATGCTTTCAACTAGTCTTAAAAAAATGTCAGTCAACTTTTTTGTGCCACAAGATTTCGGAGTTTTTTTCATTTATTTGGCACCAGTTGCATTGGTCACGGTTACCAGACTGTTTCACCCCAAACTTTCACAACTCCCAACAGTTACTGCATGGTGGAATGATAGACCTGTTGGTGAAAACCAATGGTTACAGCTGAAGTGAGCAGGCAAGAAGAAAGATCCCTCAGGAAAGTCTTCTGTCTTTAGGCCTTTAGAAAAGCTTGATTTATAGGAAGAAATACATTGGCATTTAAGCTGTCTAGACATGGGTGCCTACTTTAAATTAATTTTAATGGGAGTTAGGCCCTGGGGTGCTTTCCAAGTGCCAAAATACCACTAAAAAAAAAAGTTATGATTATCTTTTGTGGGCTGTTAAAACAAATAGCCTGTTCAGATATTGTGCTAACAAAGACACTAATAAAAAAACTAGACAGACTTCAATAAAATAATATGCAGTAAATGTAGTTGCATACATTAGGGGATTTCATGCTAGAGAAATATGGTTCTAGATATGAGCATGGTGGGAATGAAAACTTCCGTGAGAAGATAACATTAAAGAAGCAGCAAAAGTTTGGCGTATGGCTGTGGTTGTTGGCACTTAACGTGCATCTAAGCTACGCATCTGAAAGACATTCAAAATGCCTAACTTGGAGAAGAGTGCCAAGGAACACTATTTCATTTGTCAACATCCTGGGCAGCTATTGTCAGACTCTAAAGAAGAAGAACAGAAGGCACAAAAAGGAAAAAGAACCCTAGATGTAACGTATCTTTTGGACTGACAAATCTGTCCTCTTCTGCTTCTGAAACACTGTAAGCTTAAGGAGAATTCATATACTAAAAAGCTCTAATTAGAGCCATCTTCTGAAGCATGCATATGCTTCCCTTACGCTATGCAGAAGAGTTCCTGTTTTCCTGTTGTTTCCTGTGGCATAAACATTTATTTTAAATTTCTTTTGTCATCTGGGTAGATGCTGTCTAGAGGAGATATGCTTTCATGTGACATTCTTCCTTCCCGCTGCTGTTTTTGTGGCCTCAAAGGCAAATGCAGGATATTCCTCTTCCAGTTTCTTCATTGCCTCTCCTTACTCTAGTATTTCTGATCAGTAAGTCTGCAGTGATGTTAGCATTTCCAAAGAACTGATATAATTACTTGAAAGAAATGTAGAACAGACTGGCCCTGACTTTCCTAGAAAAGACAGAAACATTCTTCAAGCTTGTATAGATTACAGAGGATTTGAACAATAATGTAAATAAAGTACTGTAATGTAAGTATTATTCAGATTATAGTAAAATAAGATAAGGATGTCATTAGATTGACCTACTTATCTAGGCCTCTTGAGGTCAAGAACAAGTTTGGAAAAACCCTTGTAAGGGGTTTTATCAATTGGAACAGTCCGGATAAAATTGATCCCCTCTTTGTGCATGGGTCTGATCTGTACAATCTCTCAAGTTCCTTCCTTGCTGTGCCTCTGTGACACTAAACTACGTGACTCAAGTGGCTTAGCATGTGCTGTCCTATATCAACACTAAGGATGGGAAAGATGAGAGAAATTCCATTGGCTGCTGGTGTGCACTCATAATAATATTTAAGATTCTAAGTTACCTTCTATATATAATTTCTTTATGGCTGCACAGCACTGATCCGTACTGAGCAGTCCAGTGGGTAAACTGTGCTAGCAAAGAATTAATGGGAAAAGTCTCATAGGTTCATAAACTGGGAACTGCAGAGAACCCATTTTAGAATTAGCACACAGGTGTATTCCTACAAGAAGTGCTTGGCCTGATTTACTGCATGACCTAATGACTCATGACCACACGGTTAAACACTGCTGGATAATCTAGCTTAACTTTTTTAATAGTTGCAGTAAATCATTTAAATAAACCTTCAAAAAGGCAGGTGCAAAGAAAGAGCTCCTTGGTTGAGGCTATTACAACTTCAAAAAACATAAAAGAGTGACATGAGGAATCCTGTATCTTGGGATAACTCGTAAAGTCCACTTTAGGATTAACAAGGGAAATGCTTTCTGAAGGCTGTTACTGATGAAAGCACAGAACTTTCTGTTCATCAGGACAGAAAAAGGAAGGTGGGGGGTGTGTGTGCTCTGTGTGTGTGTGCCTTACTCTGAAGAAACGGGCAGGAAGTACACTGAAAAATCATATGGGTTTACCTCCTGCTAGGAATTTCATGGCACTAGTTGACCTTTGCCTTCATTCAGTAAAGCTCTTTCTTCTGTAATGCTGTTGAAAACTCTAAACTTGGTTTGCTTCAGCATCCTGTGAAGAAGAGAAAGTAGTGGTGGAAAGGAATTAGCAGTGTAGTGAACTGAAAATAAGTAGGACAGGTTTTAGATAGGTGTACCCATGATCAACTGAAAGGCATATAATAGAAGTGATCCAGTGAATTTTTTAATAAATTAATTAACACCTGTGGGTAATAACGTCTCTGTACAAAGATCTATGCTTCAATATAAAGAGATGCAGTCTGCAAAACAGAAAGAGGATTTTGACTGTGATGCAATTATTTTGCAACTGTTTACTCCACTATTGCATGAGAAATGTGATTAGGAGGAAAGGTTTTATCTGATCTCAGTCAAGGTTTCAGTACATAGCTTTACTTGTTGGTAAACCAGCTTGTGTGACACCTGAGAAATTTTGGTTATTTTGGAAAAATTGGCTTCTCCTTTCGTCAAGCAATCTTCACAGTATTCCCCTCTCCTTCTGACCAGAGCATTGTCAGTGTGCTAGCCTGACTTCCTAACTGCAAATTGAAGTTTTCTTTATGTCTCTCTCTCCATGAATCAAATTTTCTGTCCCAGTTAAGGACACCTGATGTGATAGCATAATAACTGTGTTCTTTTCCATAAAGATTTTTTTCTTGGGCTCTGGCATTCCCATGGTGTTTATAGCAACTGGCAGGGGTTTCTAGTCTTTCAGTATGGTCTGTTTTGGGAGTGGGCTGGACACGAGGCTCTGGTAGAGGAGGGCAGAGAATAGGGAGTGTGAGTGTGAGCAGTGGGGAGGAAAGGGCTGCCTGCTGGCCTGTGGATTGGTGTTACAGCTCAAGCAGAAGAGGCAGCAGAGACTGAAGTGGTTTGGATAGTTGGGGTGTCAGTGGGCTGTTTGACTAAGCAATACCCAGCATCTCCAAGCACGGCCCCTTCAGTTGGACTAGGTCTTAGTATTGACAAGTAAAGTAAGACATAAACAAAGTGTGGGAGTCAGCTGCTCCTTGGTACCTGCCTGGGTTTATGTTCTTACCTGATAAATTTTATCTCTGTTTCAGTGATGATGCACTCTCCCTGAAGGATAATGTACCTTGTGTTTACTACAGAGAAGTGGCATGTAAATAAGCAGTTAATGCAAAGTAGCTGGCACAAGCACACTACTACTTATAACCCGAGAAATGCAACTTTTCTGATGAAAGACTTAGCATAATTTTCAGTGTTATACTGGTTCAAAGGTGTCTCTTCCCTTCCTTATGAGGCTTCTTTACCAGAAGCAGTAGGATGTGGTTTTGCAGTGTGGAAGAAGATGGATAAGGGAGAAGGGTTAAATTGGATGTCAATAAAATTCAGAGTAGGAAGGAAAAGTCATTATGAAAGAGTTTATCTCTGTTGCATCCATTACCAAAACGAGTGAGCATGCCATGAAGTCATCAGAAGATAACATCTTTACACGCTGCTGCATGTTTAAGTTATGCAATCCTTGGCCATAGCATGTCTTGGGGTCCAGAAGTTCTCAGCACTTCAGAAATGGACTTTGAGGGTTCATAGATGAAAGATGCCTTGCGATTCAACAGGCACAAATATACCTCCCATGGCTCAAGGTGTCATCCACAAATTCCTAGAAACTGAATACAAAATCATGCAGAATGTCACTCTGAGCTTTCCTTACTCTTTTACTCCTCCCTGGTATCCATTGCTGGCCACTGTCAAGTGCAGGACATAGTGCTAAATGCCATTTTTGATCTACTGTGGACTTTTTCATGTGGACCCATGCTGTTAGATGGCACATTTGTACCAGTACTATTGCATCTATATTTGGAGAAGATGAGGTTATCTTGTACTGTTTTAACTGTTCTTAAAAGGATATAGTTTTTCTGTGTGGATGAGGTTGCATGAGGTATTTCAGTACCAGCACATAGGGTGGGAAGAGAGCAACAGGATGAATCAATAGCTCATTCTAAGCTCTGAAGAAAGAAATGCAGTAGAAAATATTTTTAAGTGTAATCTTTAATAACAAAAATTCTATGTATAAATTTGATATGACAAAGGATACCTCTTAGGTAGAATTGCCTTTTTGAGAGTTCAGTGACTTCTTTTCAGTAAAGACAAAAAAACCCTGGATTTTGTATACATGGGGAAAAACAGAGATTCAAATTTGTTATAAGGAAATTTTTATTGGTGTGTACATGCTCGCTAAGTTAATTTAACTGGGACTTCATATCCTGTTGTCCCAGTTGTGCAAATGGGAAAATAATGATGCTGATTCTGAAGACTTGTTAAGAATGTTACGATTTTGGCAGGAGGTCTTAATGGTTTGCACACTGTAGGGGTTTCTGGTCTTTCAGTATGGTCTGTTTCAGGAGTGGGGTGGACATGAGGCTGGAAGAAACTTGTGTGAAGCTGCTCAGGGACAGAGGAGGTTTCCGAGTTATTTTAACCACAGCGTAACTAGGATGAAGTAAGATATTATCCTTTCTCTTATAGTTTATGGGCTACAAGTCATTTGTTGTGCACAAGAAGAGGGTGAAGAGGTCAGTTGTGCTGACTAACCTTCTTGGATCCTCTGTTGTGGTGCAAACAAGAAAAGTGGCAGATAAGGCATTGGTCATGTGGTAGAGTCAGTTGCTGGCCACATCTGCCTTCAGGTTGATCAGCAGAACATGTGCAAACTGCAGACAGTAAGTCGCTAAGATAGGTTATTGAATATCTGTGGCCATGCTTTAGATCAGCTAAAGAGAAAGAAGCAAGGAAGGTTTCCCTGGGCTCTAGAGCCCTTCATACCTCTTGCACAAACACCTTGCTACCCCCTTGCCTCATGCTGGGGAATCCTGTGTCCTAACATGGACATGGAACCCTAAGGAGGAAATTCAGTAAACCTGCACCCAGCACTTTCCCTGGTACCTTGGTGCCTCATCTCTGAACAGCTTCTCTAATGGATTCAAGGATCCTGGAAAGTGGTGTCCCAGAACCAACTTCTAACCACAAGAAAGAGACTCCCTGGCTCAGGCCAATGCTATTGCTGATTCCTCTTTGTAGCAAGATGGTGGGAATAAGGCTCTATCTCTTTCACCTGCATAGGCAGCAGAGACAAACAGAACTGTCAGAAAGGAAGACACAAATGCAGCACTGATAGCTGAGGTGGGAAGTTCAAGTGTCTCATTAGAATAGGAGTACTATAGGAAGGTGAAGACTGCACTATGGTCTGTTCAACTCTCACTCTTCTCAGAGGCAGCAGCCTTGTTTGACGCTGAGGAGATCTGAACCTATTTGCTCCTGTGTAACACCCACCTCAGTTTAATGTCCTGCCTATGACTCTCCTGCTGCTACTGTTGTTCCCAAAGGTCTTCATGCAAGTATAGGAACCAGGACAACTGGGGACAGGACAGGGTTGAGGGCTCACAGTTTAGCAAACTGTGAGAGCAAGGGGAAGGAGGAGAGGGGAGGGCAACATCTTCTCAGCTTCCCTATGCACAAGGTTGCTAACATAGCCCTGGTGCCAATTCAGCAATGAGGTTCTCAAACCTAAATGTTTTTCTGTCTCTCTCTGGTTCAGTTCCCAGGTAGATTAAGCTCATGAGCATCTGCATTAACCTTGGGACCATTTGTTTAGAGTTGTAGAGTGAATTGGTGGTGAAGGAAGACAAAAGAAAACATCAGTTTCTAGAGGGGAGGCAACCCACAATCGAGAAGAGACTTGTGTGCCATTCATTGTCGTGATTCAAAGGAACCATGATGGGAAATGTGCAGGTTTGGTAAACAAGCCCATAGCACTAAGAAAAAACTTTACAAACCTGTTACCAATTTTGACTCTCAAGGGAAACTGACTTTCAAAACATTATCATTCAGCACAACTCTTAGAGGCTGTGCTGTTTTTGCTTGGTAAACATTCCCTTGTTTAACAAAAGCCATTACTAGTGAAGAAAGAAAAGGCCAGATATACAGTTGCTGTGAAGTGAAAGCCTGGGGGCAGAATAGCTGATGTTCACTTAAAAACCTATAATTTTGCTAGTGAAGAAAAGAAAATGCACTGAACTGGCAGAAGAAATGTACTCTTTTCCTTGTCTTCATGTGAAAGGTCAAGCAGAAAAAAACCATAAAAATCAGGAGGTTAGAAATAAATCAGGTACAATAAAAATAGTCCTTAAGACACTCCAGTGTTAACACAGTGCTTTTCTTCCTGTAGCCTGATCTGGTTGCAGCAAAAATCCTGAGAACATGCCAAAGCATTAAAAGCAATAGAATTGCATTTTGAAGGGCAAGAAAAGAAGCCTGTGTGGGTAAAGTGCTTTGCTATTCACCTTTCATCTCTCTGATGGTCACCCAAGGATCTCTTTTGCAATTATAAAGGGTGGCATTTTAAGACTATTTATGTTGCTTGAAAGAGTTCTTTGAACGCTATCTATGCATTGCTGAGGTAACTTTAATTGGGTTGCTGTTTAGGTGATGGAAATAAACTGTTGACCTTATGATAGCAAAATATCCAAATGAAATAGTCTTGTTAGAGTAAGAGCTGTTAAAGTGTATAGTGACTTATCGACATACTTCAGGTTTATTCACCTAACCTTCTGAAGTTATCTTTTGTAATGCAGAAAAGCCCCTCTATGTCTTGCATTCATTTCACAGTCTTTTCCCCCCTGATTTGTCAGGGGCAAGAGCTCAGAGCATTCTTTGCTCTCTCATTAGTGAAAGGAAGTCCCCCTAGAATTGTGCATTTCCAAAGAAATTCAGTTCTTCAGTTGAACTATGCCATAGGGTTTCAGTTTTAACTTGCAGAGCAGCCTTTCAGCCACCCCTTCTAGGAGGAAGCCCAGGTAAGACACAGAGCACTTGATTATCAGTTTTATGTAAAGAGTTAGCAGCAGCTGTGTTTTTTCCACATATTAGGTATGCATAATTAGAATAGCTTCTCATGCCACCTTACTAGTTTATTGACACAGAAGGATTTCTGCATTTACATTGGATGCTCTGACCAGACATACAATTCGTAATACCTTTCTGTTTGGAGCTAATCTCCAGGAAGGAGGGATAAAAGGTTGAGATCTAGAACATGACATCAGTGTGAAGAGGGTCTCTCAATTCATAGCTGTGACTGGAAGAGACTAAGAGAAGTTAAACTAATTGGCCTTTTACTCCCCAATATCTATGGGCTACTTTTCCATTCTCTGCATTTTGACTAGGTTTTTTTTCCACCACCACTCTGAAGATGATGTCTGTGCCACTGAAACACATACCATCTAGTTTACCTTCAATATCTATCTACCTGCCCTTGATTCTCTAGAGGATTCATATGTGTTAGCGATCTGATGAAGAGACTTCTCCTTGGTCTCCTGTTTGCTAGAGCTGTTTATCCTTTGTGATTTTTTTTTTCTTTTTCAAAGCCTTGTTGTGGTGACAAATGGCAATAGTTTTCCATACTTCAGATATTGGGCATTTCTACTGACCTAGCCAACTAGTTTATTTCTTCCCCTCTCCTCCCTGCCTCTCCCCAAAATAACTCTTCTTGGTAATTCAGGATACCTTCTGACTTCCTGAGCATGTCTGTTCCTTTTCCTGTGGCGCAATGAAAGCTTGTCCTACCTGGTCACCAGGAGTAGGCCATAGTTTCAAGCCCTACTCTGAGGAGCTCAATTACGGGAGCTATTTTTTTTTTCTCTCCTCCACCCCCAAGCTTTAGCATGAGTTAAAAGGAAAATAAATCTGATGGCTCTTAAATCTGTAAATTTTTTATATCACATTTTCACCACAATAGAGTTTCAAATCCTGTTTTTATGAAGTGTATGGAAGTCTTCCAGTGGATCCAAGTCTGAGGTGTCTGTTGAGAGTCAGAAAACAAAATGTGGTATGAGTTAGAAACAGACATCCATCTTAACTGTTTTCTTCCCAGTTTCCTCTCAGACAGCAATTTCTGTTGTCCCACATGTGACACTTCTTGTATGGCTTTTTTCGTGGAGAAAGTCTTGATGGGCAGTAGCTTAGCACTTACTCTGCCCTTTAAGACCTTGTTTTATCAAATCATTAGTTGTGCATAAAGTAAAGAAAGGGTGCTTTTACAACTCTAGTTTCCTGCCAAACTACCTGGGCATGAGGCACATCTTCACAGTGACATGTCCAGAGGCCCAAAACATTCCCCATAGTAGAAGACTCAGTTGGAATACTATGAGATTAGAAAGAGTTTTGGCTTAGAAACATGCCTTATTTTCCCCAAAAAACTAAACTATGGGGTAGCACCAGGCTTGTTAGGGTTATCCATCCTTTATGTGGTCATCATTTTCCTTAATCTGTGAAAGTAATTACAGGCTGGAATATACATATAATTTACACAACATGGTATTGGGACTCCAGGGAAAGGTACTACTGTTCAAAGAAGAAAGGGAAAGTGGGACATCTGGACAAAATTAGATGAGGAAAACCAGAACACAAGTTGGTAAAATCGCCACAAAAGTTTTATTTTGCAAATATTCCTAGGGTGAGCTTGTAGCCTTATTCATTTTACATTCCAATTATCGTTTCCTTTGCCTCTATTTATAGAGTCAAGCAGCTCTGGCTGCAAGCACCGCCATTCCCCTGCGCTCCAGCTGCTCGAAGGCAGGTGTACAGAGCATATCCTCCAGATAACTCTGGACCCAGAGGTCTGGCCATCCATTGCACACTTGCAAAGGGGTCTTCCCTGCCTTGCCAGGCAGTGCAGTGCCTGGGCGAGCCCCAGGCTGTGGGCCTCACACAGCCCCGCTGGCTGCCCTCCCAGAGCAGGGGCTTGTGGTATGCGCTTGGGGAGTCCGGAGGCTGTTTGGCACTGGAAGCAAACTAATGCAAAACACAGTCAAAGAGCTTTCATGTGAGCTCCTGAGGAGAGGCCAGGGCAGCTGTAAAGAATACACGCAGCCTAGAGTTTGTTTACAAGGAGAGAGAAAGGGCTGCTGTGGGAAATGGCCGCACCACTGTTCCCGTGGTGCACTGTACCTTGTTTATACAGTAGTGCCAAGTGGCAAGCACAGACACACTCGTGATAGAGCACCTCAGGAACTGCAGAGCCTCCTTTTCATCTTCTTCAAAAGCTAAAAAGGGAGAGAGTTGTTTAAATTTGTACTACTGTCACTGCTACTCAGCTGTCTGAGCCTTTTTTCCACCCACTCATGTTTACTTCTTTCAGCACCGGTGAGTATCTAGAGCATATTTGAAACATCACAGGCAATGCCAATGTTTGAAATTGGGCAGCTGAGGTCACTTGTCTTGTTCAGTCTGGAGAAAGGGTGACTTCACAGGACACCTCATGGTGGTCTACAGCTTCCTCACAAGGGAAAATGAGAGACAGACACTGATGTTTCCTCCCTGGTGACCAGTGACAGGACCCAAGGGAATGGCATGAAGCTGTTTTGGGGGGAGTTAGGTTGGATATCAGGAGAAGTTTCTTCACCCAGAGGGTGGTCAGACACTGCAACAGGCTTCACAGGAAAGTGCTCACAGAACCAAGACTGCCAGAGTTCAAGAAGCATTTAGACAATGAATCACACATGGTGTGATTCTTGAGTCTGTCCTGTGCGGGGCCAGGAGTTGGACTTTGATGATCCTTACGGCTCCCTTCCAACTCAGGGTATTCCATAATTCTGTGAAATCCATGCTTCTGTCTTTGGGTGGATGTTTTACCACTGAAGCTCTGGGTGTGATCGCAGTTGTATTTGTAGCAACCTCTGCTGTCTGCAATTTTCCCGCTTTTAATGACATCTTCATAAGTGCTATTCCAGACTCAAATAAAAAGTATTTCTGTTCTTGTTTGATAAAAAGTATCCTGGTTCTTGTTTCGTAAGTGCTTAGTAAGCTCAGCACATTGTGTGAGCCCAGGAGTGTGAGAACTGCTGGCTTTTCTATCCATACTCTGTGAA
Source organism: Xenops minutus (assembly GCA_035221455.1). NCBI lineage: Eukaryota > Metazoa > Chordata > Aves > Passeriformes > Furnariidae > Xenops > Xenops minutus. The sequence continues at coordinate 57,839,823 of JAWWEE010000105.1, read as the reverse complement.
TTCAATTTACGTTTTCAGATTAGTTTTATTCCCTGTAGGTATGTCCTGGACTCCTCTGTAGTAATTATTTTTGATGACTCCACTAACGCCTACTGCTGAAGACAGAGATGATCTATTTCAGACTCCTCCGCTGAATGAATTTAGCCAACAATCCACTCATGACTCTGGCAGATGTTTCTGCTTTCTTTCTTTCCTTCAGGCCAGTAAAAAACTTTATAAATCTTCACTCTACCATTCCAGAAACGTGAGAACTTTCCCCCTTGACACCTGAAACATCTCACTGACCTTGTCTGCATATAGTAGAATGCCTTTGTAGATACTGCAGACACCTGAGTTTAAAATGAACAAAAGCTTAACATTTACTCTTATAAAAGCTTGATTTAGATTAACTAGGATCCACAAAACTAGGTTTCCTTAAGAATACCTACTCCTCGTGCTCATATACTCACAATTCGAAAGGCCATATACTCACAATTCAAATTAAGTCAACTTGATTACATACTGCAACAATTCTAAATGTTTGTGTTGATTGTCCCTGCTGTTCATATAAAATTGTCTCCCCTCTTTAGTACGCACACTGGTAGCCATGAAGTCAATGGACTACTTACATTGATCTCAGGAGATGTTAGCTGAAGGTCTATAGAAAATGTGTGAGATCCTGCTCCAAATCAAGCCTGAGGCATGTCCATTACAGTCCTTCCTTTGCCTCCATTTCAAGATGCTAACTCATTCCTCAGTCTGCCCTCTTGTTGAAGAAACCCAGAGAATTCAAAGAAGCTACTTCAGACTCCCTTTTCAAATTGTCTTTAAGGCTTGTCCTCATCCTGTTCAGTTGGAACTCGAAAGCATTTAGATATGTTGATTATTTTGAGAGAACGATTGAGGTGAACTGATTATTGCAGTCCAGATCTCTCTAGACTAATGGACATGTTATTTCTGGAATTAAATTTTGCTAAGAAGCCAAGGATTAATTGGCTATGGAGACTAAATTATCCTTTCACTTTATAATTTATTAGAGAATATCATGGTTTTGTAACCAGAGGCTGTTAGAAGCCTTCATGATGATGAATAATTATGACATGATGAGACATGTCTGAGGAGGAATTTTTGAAATCACTCTAATGCGAATAAATAAAATAGAGATTAGTATTCCAGGAAAAATATGTAAACTCAGAAAACTGCTAATGAAGTTTGGCATAAACTTTTGTGGTTTGTTTTTGTTTGTTCTTTTAATTGTGAAGTTGTTGGAGTTTTTTCAAAGTAGTATCATAAAGGTTTGATTTTGGCTTTTTTTTTTTTTTCTAATTTTGTTAGCTCAGTGTTAATTGCAGCTTATTTACAACCCCTATAAAATAAAATTCCCATCAGGGCAATCCTCTAGTCAGTTTTCTTCATAAAGCAGTGAGAGGTGGTCTCTCTCTTGTCATTCCTATCTCAGTACCATTCTTTTTCTTCTGTTTTTTAACAAGCCTGCAAGTTGTCTATGCAGAATTTGCAATATTTGACTCTGCGACTTTGTGCTGTACTCCTTGCACATCTTGGTATCTCAGACCTACCTGGGTATTTTCTGTTTTCTGTGTATTCTCTGCAACTGCAAATCCCAAATGCTTGCATGAATTAAAGGTTAGTATTAGGGTGGATCTATGGGGTGGATGAACTCAGGTTCTGTGCTGAGGACTAGCCATTAGCATAAAACTCACAGAAATGAGAAAAATTATGAACACTGTTAAAAAAAACTCAGCAGTCCACAGAAGAGTAAGAATAACGTCTTTAGGACAACTATAAAGATTGCCTTCCCCTGCAGCCACAATAGTGAAGTGTAATCAAAAAGAAAAATTTTCTGTCTTATCTCCTTTTACCCTCTTTGAAAGAAAAGTTTAGACCTGTGGCTTTGCTACAGGATTTGCTAATAATTCACATAAACCAAGACTGGAATCTGAGTTTTAGACCAAATGAGTACCTGGAACTCAAGTTTTAGTTTTCAATAGGTATGGGAAATGCTTGCTCCTGAACAGGAGACTGTCTAAGTCAGGAGCTGCTTTGTAAACCAGTATAGTTGTCCTAATAATGATGGAAGAAGTATTAGTAACTCAGGTGACAGCTGTAATGAGAGTGCCATTTTGTTATAAAATGCCAAAAGGTAGAAGTAGTCACTAGTCACATGCAAAGAGGTCTACAATGGGATGAGATAGCTGTGTGTTCTTATTACCATTAAGCACCTATTTTATTAATAATACTGCTGTAAGCATTGTGTTTAAACCATCAGTCCTCTATTAAGACTGAGAGGAGACAGACAAAGCTGTGGGGGTCTCTCAACATTTTGAAAAGTATATTATGCAGGACACTGCCCACTGGGGGACATCTGGGCAGCTAATAACCTTCAAATTGTTCACTTTAGGTCACCTATCCATAGGTCATGACCGACTTAATTCACCTCCTCAGCAACAGCCTGACAACTTCCACCTGTAGTGGGTTTCCCAAGGAGGGGCTTGCCGAGTTTGAGAAATTTTATTCCATCTTGGATTAATGGGAGTTTTATCTCTGACATCCTTGAGGCAAAGTTGAGGTTTTGATGATGTGTGAGAAGCAACAACATAGCTGTATTGTCCATCTCTGACTTTTTGGAATGATTACCTAGAGAGGGCATGGGTGCCCTTGACAGAGAGCAGGTACATGACATGAAAAGGTTCTGCTCCTTTGCATCTACTTTGCAGAGAAGAACACTCATTTAATGATTTCATAATTAGAAACAATAGCAGAAATAAGTCCAAACCTTTAATAGCTGCTCAGATTTTAGGCTGAGTGTTTAGTAATCTCCTAAGCCTCTACAAGTGTTTTCTGGGTCTGTCTGGCATAAATAGCTAGTAGTATTCTACCATTAATATTGTTACTGTAATCCTGTCTTATTTGTTCATGTTTTACACAGCACTGCTCTGCTCCCTAAGGATTAGACTTTGGCTAGTGTTGCATTCTCATCAGTGAGGGATGGCTTGTGCATCTGGGTTTTACATCAGAAACACACACTCTTGTTTGTGTGAAACTCATTCAGAAAATGGACTGGTTTTCAAAAGTGGGATGGTATAGTTTTATACCAATGGAGTGCCAAAGGGCTTAACTTCATGTGTCCTTGTTTCTGGTTGCAGAAAAGGGCATCAATACAGAGGACTTGTGAAATTTTGTCTGTGTAATGAAGAATATTCTTTGACTACACTGTTTCCAGTGTAAACTACTAAATTTACAAACACCAAGATGCATGGGAGATAAGCCAAGGTGATGAAGTCCAAGCAAGATGAGGAAACACAGAGACTGTAAACACATTACCTTCTATTAAAGGAAACATGTGTTGCAAAGATATAGGCTCTTGTCTTTTATTTTAGTAAGAATAAGCTTATTTTTTCTGATACAGGTGGCAAATTCACCAAGAAAACATCTGCAAGAGAGCAGAGGTAGGCCAGAGCACTTAACAAAAGCGTCATTATCTGTTGTTCTATAAAGCAGAAGACCAAATGCTGGTCTTTTAAAATTAGTGTCAAAACTAAATTTTTTCAATGGCTGGGGAGTTTATCCCAGGTGTTTTGCTACCATAGTGACAGTCTTATTCACACATGTAGAGAGCAGTTGTTTTAAATTAAGAACTGTTGTTACCAAGGTGCAGTTTTGGATCCAAAGAACAGTTATAGTTAAATGAATTAAATGTAAGTATTATGAAAAATATTTCCCAGTACACCTTCTAGGTATAGACCAATACTTGCCAGGATACTGCAGGCATCATTGCAATATTTACAGATCACAGTAAATACAGCAGAAGTATATATAATACAAAGAAGTTTTACCTTTAGAAACTTACATCACCTAAGCCCACAGGGCTTCAGTAAGCACACTAATAGAAACCAAAATAAATGTAAAAACTCACATACCTATACCAGCTGTGCATAAGGCAAATGCTGAATAAATATACTGCTAGAACAGTCCATTTGTTATAAAACTGTGCCAGGTATCAATGGTAGATTTTCCTGTAGTTTTCTTCACAAAGAGGCTGCATACAAAAGAAAACTGTTTCGACTTCTGTATTGTGGGAAAAGCGTAAGTTCTTATTTCTCTGTATGTTGATTCAACAAGTACCAGTGATCTGTGTTGATCTTTTTCATTACTACTTTTCAGAACAAGGATGTCCTGAGCTAGTTTATGTTCATCATTTGAAACATTAATGACTGGCCCTGAAAGTAAAATGAGGAAGATGTGCAAATCTGGGGGCTACTGGTATATTTGATATATTTGATATGTTTCTAACAATGCCTTTCATAAGAATTTTAGCTCTTTGTGAATTTGAAAATAGAGGTGATAAACCAGGTAAGTATAGTGAAAACTTGAAATAAAAATGGAAATTTTCACTTAGTTTTGAGATGACCATTTAGACTAATGTATTTTTAGATATTGTATTAATTCAGATTTATTTTCATGTCTGGTTGTCATTAACTACACAAAATACTGAATTCTACAGCATCACCATCAACTTCTGAAGCCTATGGAAGGCAAAATTTGCACTTATGCCTGTGGCTGTTCAGCTCAGCCCATGCAAGCTGCAGACACATTTGCATTTTTCTTTACTATTATGGTCATGGGTATAAACTGGTCAATTCTTTTTGGAGGTACAGTTTTTATGAGGCAAATGAGTCTTATTGACAGATTTGAATCCGTATGATTTTGATTCATAGTGGCTTTGCACATACCACTTGTGACTTTCCATGGCAGTTACTGGGAACTGTTTTTTAATTCTTAGTTGCTTTTTGAGACAAAGAGAATTATACTTGTTTCACTTTTAACATAAAACTGAGGTGTTTATATCTTTGAATATGTTTACTCCATCAACTGTGAAGTCATTTAAATAGCAACAGTACTAAGGAGCATACTGGAGTATCAGATAAAAAACAAAACAGTATTTTGAAAGATCAGTTGAGTTTTTTAAGCTCAAAAGCATGTATTTGATTCAAATCATACCATGTGTGACTCTGATATCATTAAAATAAATATCCCAAATGAGCCATCTCTCACTCTTCATACCAAAGGGGCGACATCATTTCTGCATATTGTATTGATAGTTTTCATCATTCAGTACAGAGGTCAGACAAGTACGCTGGGAAAGCAAGTTGTGTTCCAAAAGGCTACACCAAGTCCCAGCATGAGCTTTTTATTTCCTTTGAATGTAAGATCATAAGAAATTAACTTTTAATCTGTTTTGTCCACCTGTGTTTACTGTAGCTAGGGGACCTATTGCTTTCCTATTGCTATTCTGTTTATTTAAAGGCAAAATGGGAACAGAAGAGTGTATGGGAAAACTCCCAAAAAAGCAGATTGGGCAAAAGAAGCCTGTACATTGCCATCGCACAGTGCTGTGGCTTCGGAGCAGACTGCTGGTTGCTTGCCTGGCTAATTTTATAGTGTGCTTCCCTCTTTAGGATATGGCTCCTACAGCATCAGTCTCATAGTTTAGATGTTGTGGAAAATGGCATTTGCATTGCAGCCAGTGATAGCTGAGTGCATACACTGCAGAAAATAAACACAAACATTGCTTTCATTGTCTCTTCCTTCCTCTATTATGTATGCTAAACTTTTGCTATTGTTTTTTGCTCACAGAGATACCAGAAATACCACTGGAAATTCTGTCTTCCAGCTCCTTCCTTGAAGGAAGGACAAGGAATCAGTTTTTTATTTTTATGTTTTTCATACTGGAAGACAACCAAGTCACAACTCTGAAACTTGTTCTACTATGAAAATAGCCCTGCTGAGAACATAGCATGGCTTTGTTTTGCCATTCCACAGAAAAAATCAAGAAGCTGATGAGCAAATGGAAAAATATGTTGAAAAAAAGCGGCTTTTTTCTTATAATATCTTGCACATGTTTATGCTTAAAAACATTTGCACAAGATAGGTGTCTTTTATTAAGATATGTCCTAAAACAGCCCATTCACTGAACAATGCATAACAGTTGAGCTAAATTCTGTCTGCTTTTATCATAGTAGCAGCGGAATGAATCTGACAGGGCCTGTAGTACTGTTTGCAAAGAAACTTATGCAAATTCAGGCTCATACCGCTTGCCAGACACAGAATGTTTTCTTTATGGTGAGATAAATTAGTTTCCATTTTTATGCAAATTTTCCTGCTTATTGGATATAGAGCTCTTCTGTTGTATTTGGAGGCTCTGCACCTTAAGTGCTGGAGAGGCTTTGCATTACTTCCACATTCTGCTGAGATATGTGGCGGGATGAAAGCGATCAGAGAGAGAAATCAGTGCCATTTTGTTCTGTCTTCTCTGTATTTCTTCATTGAGTGAAGAAACAATGGGGGAAAAGAGATTTTGGCATCTCTAGTTGAAATAGTATATTTCTCAGACCACTGTTATTTATGCATCTTTGCATGTAAATGTGTTCATCATTGTGTCTAGCAGACACTAAAACCCCAGCAGAGCTGTCTCAGATTGCACTGTGTGGTACAGACTGTACAGGAATGATGAACGAAAGTTACTGTATTCAACACAGAATGAGTTCTTCACTGCTGGAACATTTTATTTTAGGAAGTAGTAGAAGAGAGCAGAGGAAAACAGGAGAGGAATAGAAAGTCTGTCTCTAAAAGTCTATCAGAAGGATTGTCTGTTCATCTTACAGTTCATCTGTTGGAATACTGTCCTGGGATGCCAGTTCATGTTCCTCCTTCTACTAAAGGGATTTGAGTCACATCTTGGAGATGCCATCCCTTCCTAATGTTTCAGAGATGAGAGTCATTCTCATGCTGTTACAGATTCCTGGGTTCTGCCCACTGGAACTGCCCCATCAGTGCTGAGTAAGAGGGACCTCAACTTTTGCTCACTCCACTGGAAGCAGGACTGTCAGGTTCCATATTACGCTTCCTATTTTGAATGGAGCATACAAAAAAAATTCAGATAACTGTGCCATGTACACCTGTGATCTAAGCCCTTTCTTGAAAGTTAGAAATATATCTTCAAGTTGTCTCAAGCAGAGGAAGGAACTAGAGTGAGATTTCTAGTGTCTGGGAGGAGGGTTTGCATCCTCAGGTCAGTGCGGGGAAAGAACTTATGTGCAGTAACACACTCCTGTGGTATTCCCTGGCTAGTCTGCAGCCAGGTGAGGGTTGAATAGGAGTCCTGGAATGGGAACCTAGAACAGTTTTTTCTGCATGACTTAATGACGTAAAAGCATTTATTTGGTATTGAAAGAGAAGGATAGAAAGATACTCTTTTTTTCCTTGTCTATTATTAGTGAATAAGCATATTTTGTTTCCTTAAGCAAGATCTACTGCAGTAGATCTTACTACAGTAAGATAATTTCTGCTGATTCAAATTCCCCAAGTGATTAGCAGATGATATTAGAAACCACTTATCAGCACTGTCCCTTTGGATTTCAGTAGAGGTGCAGAATCTGCTTTTGTGTTGGCATTTTAATTTTTTAAAAAATTGAATGCTAGAAAATATACAATATGTATAACATTAATTCTAAATTACATAAATTATAATATGTAATGTAATTAATATGCTAATTGATAGTTTATCCTTCCGTGCACTGTATTTTTTTTCTTACTTAAGAAGCCCCTTTGGTAGGTGTGCTTTTAATTCCATCACAACCTCACATTGTTGTTTTTCTAAATTTCTTTTGAATATAAGAATAGATATAGAAGCCATCTGTCAGGTGATTACTTTATGTAAAGCTAGATTTAAAAAAAAAATAAAATATGTGGTCCACTTCACTCTTTATCATCCTCCTTCTTATTGACATAATAACTATGAATTTTATTTTCGTACAATTTAAACTGATGATTTTCCCCAGGCCACATTTTTTGTTTTGTTCTTTGTTTGTGTGTTTGTTTGTTTGTTTTGGTAGACTGAGCTTTGTGTGCTATAGTAGATATGGCAGACTGTTCACCATCCCACAGAAACTGGCCCAGCATATGTGTCAGATCTTCATTTCCTTATTACATGTCCTCTCCTCTGAACTATTTTCTATTTTTCACTGCAATCTATTTTTCAATGGTTTTTTTCTCATAAATACCACAAAAAGGTCAAACCGAACTTTTAATCTCATCCTTTTTCTTTTTCTTCTTTTTTTTTTTTTTTTGATGTCAAAATTAGGCTAAATGAATTTGTCTATTCTTACCTGAAAATGTCTTTTTAATACCTATATTAATAGCACAAAAAATAGATTGGAGAGAGTTTAAAACTTTAAAAAGCATTATCAAGTGAAAGAGGAACAGTGAAAAGTGGAAATAAACAGAAAAGCAAGAGAAATTTCTTGTCATTTGTTTTTGGTAACTGGAGAATTGTCAGAGCTCATAAAGGCCATAAAGACTTCGTTGTGTATTTCAGTCAAGTTTTAGAGCCAGATAGTTACAAGGCAAATTCATTCTCAATATACAGCCTGTGGAACGATGACCATAACATTCATTTAATCAGATGTGACCAAAATGCCAGGATCCTCATAAAGAAATCATTCACTCCTCTGGGTTATTATATTAAGAGAAATTTTTGGAGGGGTCTGATAAATGGAAGGAAATTACTTATTTATAGTTACCTTCTTATTTCATAGTAATAGTGTTCACCATCCCTTCCACACAGCTCCACAGCTCCTTAGCTGGGAAATACACAGAAATTACATTACTTGGGTCACAATATTTGCTGCTAAAAAGGATAAATACAGAAGGGCTGGATCCACAACAAGGTCCAATCCAGTTCTGATGCTCTGCACTCCCTATGTAATATGGTGGCATTATTTCTTGTGAATGTACTATTGAAATCCATTTAAGCACAGGTGTTGTCACTGGAAAATCATGTAAACACAAGCTTAAGCAGTCCCACACTGGCTGAGCATCCCATTAGCCTGTCTCGGAAAAAGGCCAGTACCAACAGCTTAGGGAAAGAGCTTAAAAAACACAGCAATGATCCATTCCTCTTTCCTTTCTTCTAGTGATCAGTGCTGCAGGCATTTCCTCCTCTTGATATCACATTAGGGCCATTGTTTAGGTATCCTCGATGGACCTTTCTGCAACTGACTTGCCTAATCGCGTTTTGAACCTGTTAATACTTTTCACATCCAAACTTAATTTAGCAGTGACTCATACCGCTCAAGCTTTTGTGTGGGAAATTGTTCCCTTTGGTTTTATCTGTTTTTAAACCTGACATTGGATAAATTAATTTGTTTATATGGTGAGGAATAATGAACAATTGTTCCTTATTCATCTTCTCTGTCCTAGTTATGGTTTTATAAACCTCCTCTCCCCACACATGCAAGTCATCCTGAGCTGTAGAAAGTTAGCCTGCTTAGCCTTTGCATGAGTGGATGCTGAGTCATACTTGATCAGCAAGTGTCCCCCTTCATCCTTGTGCCCCTTCAGAATACTCCTAGTTCTGCTGTATCCTTTTGGAGGAAGCGTCATCAAAGTTATGCCAACACACTTTTCAGATGTGAAAAATGTGCAAGAACCAAAGTATTCCAGGACATAAAATAACAGGTTTTATGGTTTGTTTATAGATTTAATGAGTAACTGGTTTGGGAGTCTGGATGGTTTTATCTTGAAAAGATGTAGGATTTTTTCCTCTCTCCTTCTAAATATGTTCAAGCTGCTTTGTATTTCGACTAAGCAAGCTAGAACTTGGCCCAGAGTAGGAATGTTCCCTCATAGAGGCAATCTGAAGCAGCTATCCATTTAAAATTGTCTGCCTATCCTGTTATATGTCAATTTTCCTCTATCAACAAGCCCTCAAACTCAGAATTTTCTGTAATCCTTTCACAGAAGCACTGTGTAGATTAATGAATGCATACTGTTGGTTAAAATTAATTAGTGCCAAAATTTAATTAGCCTTAACACCAGTTGACTCTTATCCACAGATTGTACAAACTATAATTTTCCCTTCCTTTGGGATAAATTTCTCATATGGGCTGCACATGTTTCATAAATTAAAATGTGTTGTAGGGTCTCCTTATTCTGGGAAATTTGTGTGATTGGGAAACCACAAACCCAAACAGGAGTTCAAAAGGCTTCAGTAGAATACAATCTACTGTAGCAGAGTAGATACACAGGTCAATAGACATCTAAGTAGTTCACCTAAGTTGATACTAACTACTGTATGTGGTGTTAAGAGAGAGTTAAGAGATGAATTGCCTTCTAGACTAGTCTCACTCTATTGAAACATGAATATTGTCCTCAGTTTTAACTCAGTATCAGACAACTGTTGTCCATTCAGTCCCACACAAATCTGTAATGAAACTTTGACAAGCTAAATGGCAAACCCTGCATGTATTTCTAGCAATTGACACTTAAGAGAAAACACTATATCATTGAAATCAAAACGGTCATTGAACCAAATCTTTTTCTTAAGCCCAATGTCTAGTGGACATTTTCAGTTCACTTAACTGTTTTTTTTTCCTACAGCCTTGGTGGAGCTGTCTTCTGACTAGAAAGAGTTACAGACTCTACAATATAAGCTAGTGGAGCTCTTACTAGGTCCAAGGTTTTGAGAAAACCAGAGAGAGATCTATTGGACAATGAGCCAAGATGGCCTCAAGGGACCTGGATTTGAGATCTGATATTGCTGTTGACCTATATGATAGACATGGTAATTTTTTACTTCTGATTTCATGTGGTTTCTCAGCTGTAATGTATTTGCAGAAGACAATTTTTGCTGCATATTAGTAGTCAAGCACACTGCAGTGTTCCTTCTCTCTTGGATGTCTGCCAGTCAGATTCTCTGCTACAAACCAGATAAAAGAGGGATTTCCTAAACTGAAGAACAACTTTGCCCCCTTTGTAATTTCATGGAATTAGTAAAATCAAATGTTATCTGAAGTCAATGGCAAGTGTCTTTTTTGGGCAGCTGAGGTGAGGGACTCCAGAAGTCCTTAGTCTTTGACTCTTGTTATGTTGTTTCTGACTGAGCAGTGGTTCCTTGCACAGCTGCACAGCCTAATGACTCCCACAGGGCAGGACGGAAGAGTCTTGTTTTTGCCCATGCACATGCCACCCTGTCTGTTCCTATTCATTCATTTCCAGGCTGAGGGGAGTCTAGTCCCCCAGCCCAGCAGGATAAATTACTCAGCAGGAGAACTGGGCAGCCTACTGCTAGGTTAGGGTAGCATCCAGAAGAGTCCAAATGTCAAGTGTGTAGTGTAGGAGCAGGGCAGGGGAGAAGAGAGGACAGGCCAGGGTGAGCCTTCCTCTTTTCTGGCCACTGTAGGACACCAGGTTTGCTCAGCTGGCCATGTAACCTTAATAAACTATTAAATTGTCTCCAATTATGTCCTGTGAAACTGGAGATTAGAAGATTCTAAAACCCTAGGCTGGACCAATTTAATTTTCAATTCTTGCATTATGTTCACTTCCTGCTTTTACTACAAGCTTTACTTCAAATATTGTGTCCCTAATGTATCCTTGTTAACAATGACACAGATTAATAAATATATTTCACTGATGGAGTGACAACTGTCTTCCGTAGGGAGGGAGCAGTCTGTTTTCATATTCTAGGATACTGATTTTTATTTGAACAGACTTTGTTTTGCATAGCTGCATAATGTGAGACAAAGTTGAACTAATGGTCAGTTTTAAGTTTACTACTGAGGATTTCAATCTTACAAGAGAAAAGGTCTTAGATTTTTTTCAACTCTGTTGAGAATGTTTGAATCTGCCTAGAAATAATTACCGTTTCATAACCCGGTGATATCTTCCAACAAATACAAAGAGCTCCCTGCAGTTCTGACACCAAGCAGATCTGTTTTCTTGTTTGTTTATCTTGGTAAACCAGGAGGTTTTTTTACAATAAGACATGTATTTTGGCTTTTGGAATACAGCAAGAAGCACAGGAAATCATATGTGCTGACAAATGGACTCTGAAATTTTGTTAGGAGGAAACAGTTTCAGAGCCTGCCCTAGGAAAACTCCACCCATCTTGATATATGGTGTTTTAACAACTATCTGTTTAATAAGGATTTATATGTTATCAAGGCTATGTATGTTTTCTTTTGGAATAGTTTTGTAATTCTTATACTCAACCTCTGCTTACACACAAAATTTCATGGGTTTCACTAAATAAAAATCACTTTTGTAAATGTTTCTGTAAAAAACTCAACCCCACTGTATTTAACTTCACTGTTGAGTTCTGTGTTTTTTCAACATAGAAAAATCTTCTTCCACTATGTAACAGCAACACTGCTAGTAACTGAAGCTTCAAAGCAATGACAATCATTTCCATAATATATAGCATGTGGGTCCCTCCCTGTAGCATCTTCTAATAAGGAGAAGGTCTTTCTCAAGCAGGCTCAACATATGCTCTTACTAATCTGTTTTTCTTGAAGCGATTTAAAGATGAAGGACAAAGCACTGCCAAGCACAGTGAAACAGCAGATTTGCCCTAGTGGGTGAGGGATGGTTAGGAAGGCCACTATGTCAGGGCTGGGATTTCCCATCCATGCTGCATATACTTGGCTGGGCCACTGACCATTGTTTCAAGTGATATGCTGTGCTGGCTCTCACACAAGGTGATTTTTTTCTGTGTTGCATTTACAGAACAAACTCTTCTCAGAATATCTGGGACACCAGTTCATTGTGGCTTCCATGAATACAGCGGAAATTCCTGGCATATGCCAGAAGCAAGAAAGTTGAAGAACCCTCAATGACTCAAAACAGGACTGAATGCTTGTTGAAGGTAAATGAGCTATGACCCTACTTACCACTGGGAAAAAAAAAAATTGTGCTTTCTTGGTCTTCTCTATGGTCTTTTCTTTAGGGCGCTGTATATATCATAAATTTTTTACACTATACAGTAAACATATAAAACAACAGTGTCTGACATGGAGCTGTTGTTCCTTCAAGTTTTCCTTATTCTGGAATTCCTGATTTATAAAGGAAGCTGCACCCACTCCAACATTACATTATGAAAAAAACAAAAAAGAGGAAAGCATCAAGTTGTTTGGGGCTGAGGCTTCTAGGGGAAGGAGTATTAACTTCATTTAGCCAGTATGCTTCTATTCCAGCATTGGCTTTGTCTTTGTTTTTGGTATATTCTTTGCCTTTCTTCAAGGAGAGAAACCTATGTGACAGAAATTTAAAAAAACATTCTGATTTAAAAGTTTTAATTTAAAAATTTTAATTTAAAAAATAATGGACAAACAGTCTAAAACTTTTGCCTTTAGAACATCATTACTTATTTAATTTCACTTCTAGTCACCTACTCTCTCTGTCCTCCCATGTCAGATAAACTCTCAGGGGTCACATCTGTCACGTATTTTTGGGGTGTTGATCTCTTAGGACAAGGAGGTCAAATATATAAACTAAAATACATTGATCAATATAATGGAAGGCCAGTAAAGTTCAGTTAATTCATAAAAATTATTAAAACCAGAATCACTCTCCTTATCTTAAGAATGACACTTCCATAAAACATACAATTCTCCTTATATAAAGGTGGGGCTGCCTCTTGACTTGTTTCCTACTTCCAGATTTCCTTTTTAACCCTGGCAGGAAGATTGGGATTGTGACAAGAGGAAGGGGAAACACAGAAGAACAGTTAGTAGCAGTAAGTTTTCTCATGTTTAGAAATAGCCTCTGTGTGCAAAAACAATTGTCAGCACCTTTCACTGATTTCAGTGACCAGTTTTGTTTTCTCAAACCTGACCACCCTCTGTTCATCAGTCTTTTCACATGCATCAGTCATGAGTTTGAGTCTCTCAGTATCTCCATGCTGAGCTGTCATGAATCAGTCTGCCCTTTGGAAACTGCACATGGCTCTCTGTGGTGGGCAGAACTTAGGCAGCAGGGCCCAGTTCTATTTCAGCTCATTGTAAGTACACTAAAGCTTTTTAATGGCCTGTATAAGAGGAAGTATAGAAATGTAAGTTCTTTCAAACCATTAGTGTTGAGCTGCTGTTAGCCATTCCAGAGAGATAAATAAGAGAGAGACAAGTCTGATGTACACTCTCCAGGAGTGGTATGCACACTATCATCTGGTGTCTGAAGTCAGATGCAACTTTTCAATTATGGCCATGTCTTATAACATCAATATAAATTACCATGCAAGCTCAGCAGTGGGGAATAGGTTAGCTCTGGGGTTAAAACACACAGTTAGGAGTTAAGACCAGTGCTCAAATTCCAACCTCATTACACTATGAAATTCTAAGTTACAATTTTCTGTCATTAAACCTCTTCTATGGGTGGTGAAAGCTGAACAGCAGTGAAGATTCAAACCATTGTGTCACACAGTGAACCATGCTATGCCAGGATAAAGTCAAACAATGGAATAGTAAACACATCCAAATCCCATCTATGTTACAGTGTCCATCAGTAGGACTGCAACTACACCACGGAATCCTGAATGGCAAGTCCCCAGTACACTTTTTTATTTTTAATATATCAGTACAAAATGCTGTAGTGAGTGTCCAGATTGGTTATGCTTTTTCATAACTACATTTTATAGGGTAGTGCTAAAAAATCTAGCATTTTGGCTTATTACATTCATATCAGAATTACCTACATCCTTCTCAATTTGGGTGCATAAATGTAACTATCCATGTCTGTTCATATTTTTGATACGTCTCTGGGTAAAAGAATAGTTCTGCTCTGTGTAGTTCTGTCCTGCACGAGGAACCATCAACGACTATGCTGTGGTCATTACATGTAAAATGGACGAAAACAATAGCTTCTTTCACACTCAAATGTAAAGTAGAAGTGAAAGGAAATGTTTAGTTGCAGTAACCTTTGCTACTTCAGCTGTCTGTACTAATGGGGATAAGGTACTTGAGTGCATCTGCTTCTGCTTTTGAAGTGAGTGCCTCATCCTGTCTCACTTTGATACTGGGGACTGGGTGTAAGGTTTGCTTTGTGTGCAGGGACATATCTGCTTTCACCTGTAATCAAAAGACTGACACACCACATCCTAGGTCCCAATGAGAGCAGTCTTCCATCAGTGCATCAGACCTCAGGGAAAAGTGGATGGAGTTCCTGAGTGTCAGGTGGGAGAGAGGTGGAAGAGGTTACACTTAACCTAACCTAGTCTGTTACAAAGTTTTGTAACTTTGATTGATGAACTGTTCTACCCCAAATATTTCTTGGATGTCTACATTACCATTTTCAATTGTGCTAACTCAAACAAACCAGCAATCAATTAACTAGAATTACAGTATGACCAAAACTGTAGGCTAAACAAAGCCATCATGAAGAAACTGGCTTTCAGCCCAGTATCTGCTGATGATAGGATATGAAATAGCCTATTGATTCTGCAGCCCTTGAATTCTTGTACAAAAGTGGAAACAATGCTATTTTCCTTTTCAATAGGAAAAAAAAATGTCCCATTTTATTCAGTATCTCCACTTAGAAAAGGCTAAGTGCGTTACTGAGGCAATTTTTAGGAGGTTGTACAGAAAGTACTTCCAGCACATTGAGAAAACCTCAGCTTAGAGTTATACATAATTTGAACAATCCTAAAGCAAAGGCAAGAATACTAAATTTTAAACTATACTTGTATGTCCACATGTCAAAAATGTTGCCCAAGCTTTTTGAAGTACTTTCATCTTTCACTCACAAAGCCATTTGAGAAGACAAAACAGCTCTGTCAAGTTTCTGTGTACATGACTGTCAGTTTATTGCTAATACTATGATATTTAGTGCTCTCCATTTGGCCTCGGGTGACAGAACCCTAAAGAGTATGAAGATTTCAGCTTTGACCTAAAAGTTCCTAGTATTCATGCTTTGGGGAAAAATCTGGGAACTTGAAACAGACACACTCAAATAGCTTAAACAAGAAGACAAGCAAGAGCAACTGAAAGCATCACTTTCAAAATGCTCTCCTTTTTAACTAATGCTCTGCTCTGGAGAAGCAGTTTCGTGGTTTTTGAATACATGAGGGTTGCCAATACAAAAAGTGTGCAGTAATTGTAAAAGCAACAACCAGTCCAGCTGCATTCCCTGAGCAGAAACTGAGAGGGACAACAAGCCATAAATAGTGGTGTCACCGCCACTTTTTGCCCCAGTTAAGGAGTATTATTATTCTAAACACAAAACAAACTATTGCTTAGGCTCCAACTGAAAATTTCAAAGCCTCATAAATCTGCCAGGTCAAAGCCAATTTTCTGTGGAATTTTGGAAAGGAACTTCTTTTCTTGAGAGAAATATCCAGGGCTAATTTTAATTTCCTTTTACTACTTGTTTTAGCAACCTTGTCCAAACCCAAAGTGCTCTTCAAATGAAAGAATATAGATTTTCCTCTAATTCACCTCATTCTATATATGTCTGTAACTTAGCACTAGTCTGCTACAGCAAAGACAAGCAGAACATCTACAATGAGTATATATTTTCTTTTAGTTAGGAGCTTCTGAGAACTGTCTTGAGGCAGAGATTGATTTGATGAGTGACTGCACATTAATTACTGATGGACTTTAGGTAGAACAGTGCTGCCTAAGCTGTTGTCTGTAAGGTTCCAGCCCAGACTTGTACATAACCTGCATGAAGCTGAGTCCTGGAGGGGGTCGTGTTGGGTGGCAAATAGGCAAAATGCAGCACATGAGCATCTCCAGTGCTGTATGACACTCAGCAGCCCAGACAATTCAGTGCCACAAAACAAAAACAGAGCTCAGTGCAAAGTCTGTGTAGACCAGGGCAGGGATTGTGCAATAAAAAGTTTGGAAACTGCTGCCACTGAGGAGAGCTGCTGGCTCCAAAATATGAAGAGGAAGGGTTTTATTATTTGTTTTAATAAAAAGAAAAAGTCCTTCCATGAGATGTCAGCAGACAGCTGAGGCAATTTTCAAAAAAGTCTACTCAAAAGGAACGATGTGTTTATATGCTTGCTCTATGATTGCCCTTTCGAGAGTAATTATCTTGTGCTACTTTTTCTTCTCAGGAGTATCTTTCCAGGTGGAGACGCCAGACTTCCAAAAAGAGAAATGGGGCAGATCAGAAATCATGGGTTTTTTCCTCTATTTTCTTAACAAATTTCTCTTCCATCAGTACCCTTCTCCTATAACACTTAATTGTCTTCCTTCATGCATGGAGTGTGTTCTACACACAAAACCTGCTTGCGGCAAAACCTGCTTGCAACACAGTGTTTTCTAGACTCAGTATTTTATCTTTGCAATAGGTAGTGTTATGTGTTCGCAGTATGCAAAAGAAATAAAGTGGACAATGTAAGATAAAATCTGAGATCTCTTTCTTTCCACGGATGTTTATTCCAATTATTCCAATTTCACAATTGCTTCTGAAATTATGTTCTCCTTCTATGTGGACAAATTTGGCCCCAGGCATCAACGAATGAAGTGACAGAATAGATATGATTAGTCTGAGATCCCCACAAAGAACTTAGAAGATGAAAAAGATGGCAAAAGGATAGGTTGTAGAGAGAGATAGATTGATCAAGATATTTGGTATTGTGAGACAATCCTTTTTTTTTTTTCCTAATTGTTAAATCTTTTTCCCCAGACAGGAACAACTGATTTTAACAAGAATTTGGCTTAATTTGTTTTGTGGAAGCATACAATAGGCCCAAAGACTCAGCCTGTCAAAACATACGGTGCTGGGCCTAAAGAAAGGCGCCATAAAAGTGAGGATTTTTAATGAAAAGAAAAAGGTAGTAAAGAGGGCTACTTAACATAGTTCAAGTGATTATAGCAGAACAGAAAAATGTTCTGCCTCTAATGTGGATTTAAATAAAGATGTTTCTTTCCTTTTTAAGTACTGTCAAAAGGGACCTCATTCTTAGAAACATGCTGAAAAAGTGTTTCTTTGTCTACCATTCACATCAGCTGCCTGGTAGACAAAGAAAGATCTTTGTGATTCACTTAGTTATATACAAAAAAGCAAATAACGGTGTCTCCATCTATAGGTATTCCTTTCCAGTGAAACAGTTTTATGTCATGCCAGTCTGTAAGATTCAGGAAAATAACTGTAATATCTGTTGGCTTTAACAACATGTTGTGATTAAAATAGCTCTTCACTCTGCAGGTAAAAAACAAATATACAGGCCTGTGACCCTTGTTTAGCTGTTTTTTTTCCTTTATGATGTCAGCCCTGGGACTCTGTTTTGCCCCAGGCTGACCCTGCACTTTTGGACTTGTTTCTCTACCAGAATATCTCCTAACCTTGTTAACGTACGCTCTTAGTAAAGGGAGCTCTGTGCAGCAGTGTGCAACACTGACGTGGCTGTAGTTTGGACAGCACAGCTGAGAGGACCTTCCTCCAGGAATGGCAAACCTGATAGTTGTTAACTATCAAAGCAAATTTAGGCTTCAGGCACAAGCGCTTCTTGCTTTGTTTTGCCTCAATATTGTGCAAGTTGTAGCGGTGTCTTGTAGGTGAAAAGAAATATGCAGCTGGAAGGGTGTCAGAGGCTTTTCCAGCAGTATTCATGTCAATAAAACAGCCTGAAACTTTGTTTATAGCCTTGGCAATGCTATCACAGACCTAATTAGTCACAGCAGCAAAGCTATCTGCTCATCAGTAGGGGATCTTCACGTTACACACTTTTCATATAAACCTCATGAGGTTTAATAGGAATTACTTTATATACTAATAACATCTATAGATTTTTATAGACCCTAGAGGTTGTTTTTACTCTTTCCAATGCTTTGCATACAGAACCAAGGTGAGAGGTTCTGGCTCCTATGCCCTTCTCTCCTTTTCCCAGTTGTTGCTGCTAACTATTCAGTCTGCATAGATAAGTTTGTGGCCTTTGCTTGAAGGCAGCAGAAGTCAGTGGGGCTCAGGAATACTGCCCCCTTTCAGTGTTTCTCTCAGTGCACTTCCCAGAGTGGCTGCCTCTTGTTTAGCCAGGCGTGTAGTTATGATCCCATCCAATGATTGAACAAGACTGCAATAATTCCATGGCATAGTTTACAAATCTTTAAGAAGATTAGTATTTTCAATCTGTTTTAAATTTGTGGACCTCTGTAAAGTGAACTTAGGTCTACCAAAGTAAACCTTCTCCCAGTTATCTTTCCAGGCCCCCTAAAAGAACGTTAAAAAATGGGTTAAAGACCATTGATCTAGACAAAAAAAAATACCTCCCTTCCAGCTGAAATTTAAGCTACATTTACTCAAAGGTTCAGAACACACTCAACACTACTTAGATTGTAAATTTCCTGGTGTAGGGATCACCTTTTCATTTTTTTACAAATGCTTCATTCAGCTAATTGGTGACCATGCCTTGTGAGCATTATTGCAGTATAGATAACAAATGGCACTGTTAACTGAGGGCTGTCAAAAATATCACTCAGTAAGCAAGTTTCTTATCACTGGATTTGGAATATTCTGAAATTATTCCTGTTAGATGCCTAGAACCTAGGCCTAGGATGTGTTTCGTGCGGGCTGGAAAACTAGAGGTATTAGGTAAACATTGTCATAGCTGACTGAGTTTGTGTGGTTGCACCCTAACTTGTATAGCTTTCATGAGAGAAACCAAGACTGAAAGGAAACATGGGAGTTTCGTGGAGCACAATTACAGTTGTTTATTCAATTATTAGCCAGTCCTGAAATGACTCACAACACAGCTGCTTAGATTTACAGGCAGTTAACAGACTTAAGCGTTTGTTGGTTTTTTTGTTCAAAGTGATGTAGTGGGTCACTGTCCTGGGACAGATGTATCATAAAGTTGAAGGCTTGAGGAAACAGAAGAGACTTCTGTTTCTTGCATCAGTGGCTTTGTCTGTGGCTATGACAAAGACATTATGAAGGGGATTTTATCTGTCATATCTTGAGATTGCAGAGTTATCTAGTAACAGTATTCCTTAAAAGCTGGGCACTACTATCTATGAGACACTGTGAAAACTCTGGGATCTTCTGATCTGCTATTTCCAAATACTCCAAGTTTTTACGTGACTTTATTTGGTAACTCGTGCATCTGTAATAATAATACAGTGTGCTGGCTGCTTGACTAGTGGAATTCCTTCAAAACATTGAAAACTGACTCTCAATCATGCCTCAGAATTATTTGGAACTGTTTCTGTTACATTTGCATTCAAATGTTTTACTTTTTATATAGATAATTGCTTTGTGAACAGAGATAGAATAACCTGTAAATATATGGGCCATATCATCTAAAAAAATATTTACAAAATGCTGCAACACATTGCCTTTTCTAAATGATGTAGTTTCTGATTTTAATTTTTAGTTCTTCTTCTGTACTAGCTTTTAGCAACCATTAGGTTCTATGCTAACCCTTTCATTAAATAAAAGGAATTAACATCACTGACCATAAAATTTAGTATTCTTAGTTTTCCTGGTTTTCTTCTTCCCTTTCTTCTATTTTTCTTCCTTATTTCATTATTTCACTGAGCTCTTTCTTCTGCTCTCAATCCCCTTTGTCTGAGGTTGAGGTACTCTTTTTTTCTCTCTTCTGTTTAAAGCATTTTCCATTTTTAGATTGTTATATACAACTATTAAAGAATCAAAAACATTAATCCATACTGTAGGTAGCAAGATTTGTAAAAACTGCAAAAGATTCTCTATCTTGTTGACAATGATAAATCTTTATTTTAGGGCTTACATCCTTTTTCTGGAAAGGCACTGACTGAGGTTAACACAAGTCCCATTTGGAGATTAGCAGCCTTGATTGTTACAACCCCTGATAAAGCTTTGAGACTTCCTTTTCCACTGCCTTGTCTGCAATCATGTAGATGTGTGCAGAATGAAACCAGAGGTTTGCTAAATCTTCTCTCTGTCTCGATAGCATCTGAAGTATCCCCTTCTCTTGACCAGACTGTAGTGGCTGAGAGTTAGTTTTTCAGTGTTATTCGGACTTGCCTGAGGGCTGCGATAAATTATGCCTGTGACCTCGTTGGCCTTTGCCAGTCATAGAATTTACTAAGAGATAGGAAAGTCTTTCCTCAAGATTGCTTTTTGCTGTGGTAGTGGCTTAGGACAGCATGGGATGCAGCTTTGATGAGGATTGGGATGGCTGAATGGTGCCAGAGCAGTTATCTGATAGGTGATTCAGACTGTGTATTGCATTAGACAGCGATACAGCAAAGGAGATTACAGTCCTCTTAGCTCCTTCTTGGAAATTTGCCCTTTGGGATCCTCTCTGATTCATGCCCGGAGAACTGCCCTTGCAATCTGCTTGCTCTCTGATGGGCAGCAAATTAGACTAAATGCAAGGAAGAATTCAGGGCCAGCTGTCCTTGAGAAAAATATTCTGGGGACTAGTTGGTGATATTGAAGAGGCTAGGGGCTGAATTTAGTTTATTGCCTAAAAAAACCAAAAGGCATGTTTATTACTTATTACCCAGATGGTAGTTTAAAACAATTAGTCTAAATATTGTGGAGCTTTGTGCTTTAAAAGGTACAGCTGAAAGTAGAGAACCACAAGATTTTCATGTAAGTAGTAAATTTATTTTTTTTAATAACCTAGATGAGTCAAAAGAAACCAGTGGTTATATGTTTGAAGGAGTTTCCTTGAAGTTGGAGTCCTGTAATCAGATGAGCTCATCTGCCATCTGAGCAACCTGCATTAGCAGTGTTGAAAAGTGACTCTTAGTTGCTGCTGAAAGCAACTCTGATGTACTCTTTGTTGTGCTCTTAAGAGCTCAGATTTGATCATGCCTTTTTCTGCATGTGGACTCACCACAAAGCATGCATAAACTAAAAAAAATTTAAAAAAACATGATCTTGCAGCCCCTAAATAAAACACATAAACCAAAGGTCTCCTTGTGACATGTCTTAATACTCTTTTTCTGAGTAATCAATTTAAGCCAAAAAGAGGCAGCTGAATTTTGAGAAACAAGCACCTCCTGCAAGCCTGCCTGCTGCACAAGCAACTAAACAGAGAAGAGAGAGTGGCTGGGATTCCACTCCAGTTTTATTTTGAGTGATTTTTACTGTTCTGTCCAGGATGTAAGCGTCTTCCATCCTGAATGGGTTGCAATGGCTCATCCTTACCTGGTGGCTTTGGTATGAAGAGCATGGAAATAGTGGTGATTTTCTCCCAGAGCAAGATGACTGAAGGCCATCTTTGTCCACAAGTTTGAAATTAACTGCTCAGGTCTAGCCGTATAAAATACTCCAAAGAAAATTTCATTGGGAAGAAGGTAAGCCCTTGTAAGACTGAAACATGGTTTTTATTTGCAAGGGTGCAGATGCAAATGTTTTCAAGAATAAGACAGAAGAAAAACTTTCTGGAGAAGAACAGATGAGAAAAGTAGAAGGTTTTCATTTATCACAATGAAGAAAGCATCGTGATGAAGGTTGTGTTTGAGACCCAAGACTTAAGGAATTTGGGACCTGAAGCTGACAATATAATTGTATTAACTCCTGAATTTACCAGAAATTTATTTCATGAAAACTTCAGCTGGTCTGTGTGCTTTTTTTATGAAATACCATTGCATTTGTGGAGAATCCAAACAGTGCTGCTATGTGGAAAAGCAAATGACCTCAAAGATGTTTACTTCTGCATGGAAATACTCCCAGACAAAGTAGTCAAAACCTCTCCCTAGACAGATTATGTTCAGTCAAGTCCTTTTGTACAATATTTTGTTCTTTTCTTATGTTGACAGTCTTCATACTTATAACCACTAAACTTCATCCTCCTACTCCCATTCTTTATGCACACCATTTGTTTCCCAAGGCAAGTGGCATGCAAAGTCATCTTGTATTTAAAGGACTTCCACTTAAATTTTGCAGTAAGATTGGGAGTAACGTATTTTGAACTTTGTAGTCTGTGATTAAATGTTTTAGCAGCTGTTTCTGTAAAGACATATATGCTTCCAACTTTTTTCACACACATATCTCATCAACATGGAGGTAATTGAATACCTACAGGACACAGGCATAAAGTAGGTATGATAGCCTTTTATTTGATATTAATGATTTTACTGGAACATATAATTATTGGAATAGTTCTGTATTCCTTGGCATAAGCGTACATGAAAGACTATGTTCTATTAAACAGGAGGATAGATCTAAACCCCCCTGCACTTAATAATATTGCTTTGCAAAGCAAATGAGTGTGCCTGTGCCTGCCAATTAAATTGTATTGTGGGTGGAATAATTAATTTGGACGTAAGGCAAGGAGCACATTGCAGATTATTTTATTTTTACTATTATTATTAAGCTGACTGGGGAGTGGTCAGGTTAAGATTATATCCATTTTCCTTGCCTTACACACTTGTGCATGGCATGGATTCAGTTGTTTACTTCTGCAGGTCCTCCCCTTCACCAAACAATCAAACTTGGGATGTGTCTTTTTGTCTTGTAAGAGTGTGGGGGGATGTTTTCACAAGCAGCAGTTTTCTGCTGTTGTAGGGACAGTGGTTTTTTTCCCCAGATTCTAACTCAGAACAAACAAACTTGTGCTTCTCTTCAAGTGAATGCTGAAATTCACCATCAGTCAGCAAAACTGAAGTGACAGAGACTTCTGTATATTTAAAGGCATTGGCTACAATTTCACTGAGTCACAGCCAAAATCAGAAAAACATTAACACAATGACTGGTGCAATTCAGACCTGGTGATGTAAAGAAATGTTGTGATGTTTGAGAACATATGTACATGTACAAACCTATTGGTAGATTAGTTGATATAGGCAGACTTCCTAGGAGGAAGGAAAATCCCCAAAGGGTAAATAATGTTAAGTTATAGATCCCCAACCATAGTAAGCAAATCACTTTCAAGTGGTGCATGAAGGCAAGTGTGTTGTGAAAGACACCAGCTCATTAGCGGTGCAAGTTTCTGACTGCAGGGACGGAGGTGAAGAGCTGGCAAATGGAACTGGATCCCACCTTACATGGGGGAAGGCAGGGATCCTACCATGTCAGAGTACGAGAGGTGCTCTGAGAGCGAGTAGAAAAATATGTTTGTGAAAAAGGTGGATATGGGAGGATCAGAGGCTTGCTTCTTGCCTGTGCACAGGGGTGCTGCTGAGGGTAACTGGGCAAGCTGTTTGGGAACCCTCATAACTGATGCTCTTGCCTGTGCCACTGACCTTCAGGTGCATAGGCAACACCAAGGAGAAAGGTTTGTGTGTGCAGCCTCCTTGTCATTTGTGTCCAATTCCTCCAAAAATGGGTGGTTCTTCAGATACACTGTTTTGTGTTACTGGGTTGTGAAGCTTGACTTTTAAATGTCTCTCATTATTTCTGCAATGATTACACATTATCAGTCAGACGACTTAAAACTGAAGGTATTTGGTCAGTCCACTGTAATGCTATTTTTAGCACAAGCAAGCAACCAGACAGGCTCATGATCAGTCCTTTGGGGAAATGGAGGTAGAAGGATGAAGAGAGAGGAAGAGACTTCTCCTCTTGAAGATTTTTCCTGTTAGTCACAGCACTGAGGAGAAACAAACTCCATATGGAACAGATCATGTAAGGCCTTTAAAACATATTTGCAGAGACTGCACAGTTTCTTAAAGAAACTTGAAATGCTCTGTGGTTTGGGGGTTTTGCTGGATTTCCCACTTGGGGATGTGTGTGCATTTTCATTTGTTTTAATTTGGACTGAATTAAATGGATCAACCAGTAGTTTGTTTTATTACCATCTTTGAAAGATCTATTCATAAAGAAAAAATACTCCCTGATTCCCCAAATGGGAAAGAATTACAAATGCTTCTCTCCCAGTAGGTTCATCAGAAAAGTTTTGCTGCCTTTTTTTTTTTTTTTTTTAATTGGCTTGCAAATGAAGGCTACATTCTTGCTCTCAGCACAAGGCCAGAGGGTAGTGTGTTGAGGCAAAGATGTGTGCTCAGCTGGATTCAGATATGGAGTAGCTATGCAGTGCAGGAGGTCATGACCAGTGGGCTGAGTTTAGTGGAGCTACTAGTCACATCTGAAATGGCTTCCCCTTTCCCCATTTGTCCCATCAAAAGACTTTGTACAGCATCATTCCAGAATATTAATTGTGGAGTCCAACCTTCCCTGATCTGCCTTTCCTGCCTGATAGGACAGCGATGACTTGCAAGGAAGTATGGGTGGAGCAAGACTTAATCCTTGGTGATAGGGTTTTTCACCCGGAGGGTGGTTGGGCTGTGGAACTCTCCCTAGGGCAGTGGTCACAGCACCAAGACTGCCAGAGTTAAAGAAGTGTTTGGACAATGCTCTCAGGCAGACGATGTGATTCTTCAGGCTGTCCTGTGAAGGTCCAGGAGTTGGACTTGGTGGTCCTTGAGGGTCCCTTCCAACTCAGGATATTCTAAAATTCTATGACACTGTTCTAATTTTGAAATGTGAATGTTATGTGCAAGAATGTCTGTCATTAAAACACTTGAGGTATTTTTTCTTTAGTTAAGAAGTTAATATAGGCTTCTGAATCACTGATAGAGAAATAGACCCTGACCGAGTTTTGTTGTTATTTTTTTGTTTTGTGGTTTCTTTTTTTTTTTTTTTTTGGGGGGGGGGTGTTTGTGTGTTGTTTTTGTTTTGTTTTGTTATTTGGATTACAGT
>JAWWEE010000105.1:57779295-57814376 GCA_035221455.1 Xenops minutus | reverse complement strand
GGGTGTGTGTTGTTTTTGTTTTGTTGTGTTCTTAGGATTACAGTGAGAACAGGTAAGATGAGGGCAAACAGCAAAACTTCCTGCTTTTCTGAGTTACTGCTGTAATTACTTGTTTTGGTATCTGAAAAGCATAAGCTGTTCTAACCTCCCAAATTCCCTTGCATTCCACAGGCTGTATCTTAGCATGAGTGGAGGGAGAAACTGTGTTATAGAACCAAAGCAATACAGCTTTACTGAATGTGAAATATGGAAAACAGTCTTACAGGAAACCAAGGATTTTGTTAGGATTCAGAGGAATAAGGATCACTGAACGTGTGAAGAATTCAGGCTTTATTTAAGCTGTTTCTCTCTTTGTGTATGTCTTTTTAATTTATTCTCTTTTAGTGTTGTGTAACTTTAAACTCACCTTTTCAAAGAAGATGGCCCAGCAGACTGCCAGGAGGCAGGTGTAGTTTCTACAGCTTCTTTGAATTTGTTTTTAATGGGTCTGCATTTCAGGGTGGACTTGCTCCTGTGGCATTTTGGCAATTCATTTCCAGACGCTCTCTCCATTTAACACCAATCTCGTGCCTTCAATCACTGAATTTCAAACCTTGTGGTGGCAGAGAGGAGCCGGTGGGCAGCTAGGCCAGTCAGGGATGGGGCTCACAGCCGGGCAGAAGCTGTACCGGGACACACAGGGGAGGGCAGGAGAGCCGAGCGCTTGACCCTGAGTGAAAACAGTAGCGGACTTTTAACTATTTTTTTTCCCTATTCCGTTTTATTCCCTTCTTCTTCCCGGGTCTGTAATCCGACTGCTCTCTTTGGCTCGGTTCCAGAGACAAGTCCGAGTGGTTAATCTCTCTTCCCCCCTTTCCCAGCCTCGGGGAGTGGGGGGCGGTGGAGGGAGGAGAAGAAGGGGAGCGCAGTCAGCTGCAGCCCGGGGCCGGGCAGGGCCTCCCCGGGGAGGGGCTGAGGCAGCGGCTGGGCTGCGGGAGCTGCATGGAGGAGGGGAGTTTCACAGACTCCTCTGCCCGGCCGGGAGGAGGAGGAGGAAGTTTGGAGATTACGCCGCTGCCCGGCGCACCAGCGCACGGAGTGAGCCGGGGCGCGGCCGCAGCACAGGGGGGACACCCGGCCGGCCGGCAGCGCTGGATGAGCTGCGGGGCGGGGTAGCCTCCCGCACTCCCGGCTCGCACCCCTGCGCCTGGATATCAAGCGGGAGGAGGAGCGCGGTGCGAGGGCAGAATACGGCGAGAGGCTGCCGGTGAGCGCTGCCGGGGGCTTTGTTCGGTGGGACGCGCCGCGGGAGGGGGCGGCGGCTCTCGGGGCGGGCGGGCGGTGGGGCGGTGGGTGAGGTACCCCGTGCCCCGCAGCCCCCCGAAGGCAGCGGGGCGGTGAGGCCCCGGCTGCGGCTCCACAGGGGAGCGGCGTTCGGTGCCCGCAGCCTTTGTGGCAGCCCCGCCGGCGGCAGCGGGAGGCTCCGAGCGCCGGGGCTCCCGTCGGGGCGGCCGCGGTCGCCTTGCACACCGGCGCGCTTTGTGCTCGGCCGCCCCGCCGGACCCGCACCTGGCTCAGCCCGAGTCTGAGGATCTCATCGCGTCTCTTCGGCGAGGGAGGAGGTGTTTCCTTTAAAATATGATAAAATTGTATAGGGCTTCAGGGTTTCTGCGGATGCTTTGGGAAACCTGTGTCTTCTGGAAAACTCTGTTCCAACCCTAACACCCCTCTGCCCCCCAATCTTTGATGTTTTAAAGTAACGTTAACGGGATTGTGATAAGTGTGGTCTGAATAGGGTTAAAAATAAGATTGATCTCTTGTTAGTAGCAGGAACGTTTATTCTGTGGAGGAAAGAAGAAGTAGAGGCAGTGGGGCAGAGCAGTGTCCTGCTGTCTTGTGGGACCCTGGATGCGTTTCCCCGTTTCCTGCCCTCGTCTTTTCTCTCCTTTGCGGGTTGCATGTCCCAGTCCTTATCCCGCTTGTTGGAAAGCCCTTCAAAGCTCTTCCTTCCGTTGGCATTGACAGACCCGAGGCACTCTTTTCCTTCTTTCTTCACAAGCTATAGTGCTCCAAGTATGAGGGAAAAGGACCCGAAACAAACTTAGCAGTACGTTCAGCTGGCTTCCAATACGGTCTCTCTTTAGTTGGCTCTTTTCCTCTTTTGATTATTAATTGGCAGACTCAGAAAGAGCTGTGGCCTTGTTTTTTTCTTTTAGCGTTTGCTGGTACTTCAGCAGTTTAATATCGCTGCTTAGAACACTCGATGACTTATAGGTGTTTTGAAAGCTGTGTAATAAGAGCCTACTAATTGTCGTCTTTTGCTACTGTTTCATTCTTGGAGGGAACAATCTTTGCTGCCTGAGAGTTGCGGTTCAAATTTCCACAAGCGTTTGTTGCCCGTGCCTCTAGCTAAATTTATAAAGGAATCCTGTTAGCTTGTATGAAGCTAAATCTGGCTGTAGCAACTCCTGGCTATGCAATTCACTGTGCTTGGCAAGGCACAATATATAGCTTCCTCTAGATTTATTTTTAGGTTCTTTTTTTTTTTTTTTTTTTTTTTCCCCTGGTGTGTGTGTGTGTGGCACGTAGTTGTCATAATTTTGGGAACTCTTCATCAATGTGTATGTGGATGCTTTGGGATGAAAACATAAGAGTTATGCTAAGGTTAGAAAATGTATTAATAGGGTGCTTGTCTTGAAAATATGAGAAGGCAGTTTGAGCTTGGCCTCTTAATGAATATTGGTATTGTTCTTGGGTCCATGCAGATGCTTAGCTATTAAACTTTGTCCCTACTTCTCCTCTGTGTTCTCAGTCAGCAAGCTAGAAATGGTGCAAAACACTCTAATAAAAGGTTCAGTTTTACATGGGATCATTTACGGGAATGCTGGCTGTTTCTCACAAACCTAGAGAGCTCTAGGTAAACAATGTCGACCTGCGGCTGTACAACTGAGTTCATGTCTGCAGAGGCATATTATGATTCTAACACTAGGTGTTAATGTGTCATTTTGCTTGTTGTTTTACTTACAATTTCCGAAAAAAGAGAATGAAGGAAAAAAATGGATGTGTAGTCAAATTGCTTTGTAATTTGTAGTGTTAGTAACATCTTGCAAAGGCAACATTGACTTGATTTTTAAGTGGAAATCTTCAAGTAGTGAGCCGAGTTTATTGGCAGCTCTCATGATTTCAGGACATCTGCTAATGTGTTCTTATTCCTTGGGCAGGATGTGAGAGTACAAGTTAACTGACTAAAGGCATACTTGAAGGCTAAAGTGGCTGATTGCAAGGCTCTGGTATAAACTGTGCCCCGTAGGAAAGATTTGGAGCTAACTGACTGAGCTTCTGGTACCTTCCTGTGTGGAAGCTGGGAGATTTTGTTTAGGTGGTTTTTTTAAGGGGATTGTGTTTTGGGTTTCTTTGTGGTTTTTGTTTTTGTTTTTCCTTATTTTATTTTAAACCTTAATTGCGACATAAAAGTTAAAGCTAGAGGAGATGTGAAAATACCTGCTTACTTTTTTAATAAGTAATTTAGCCAAGTCGTGAGTTTGTGGTACTTGTTGCTACTGTTGTCTCTGTGGTTGATATGGTTAAATGTTTCACTGATGTTTCATGTGGCACCAGTAACAGTATTTTTGTAAAGTTATTTGGAGCCGTGTGTATGTTTGAAAGTTTTCTGATGTGCATTTGTTTGGATTGAGTTGTGGTATACCTGTCGCCCTCTGCCTTTCTCACACTTGTGATTTCTTGGCTCCAGTTCAGGAAAGGCTTTTTAAGTCCTGCTAACCAGATAGGGCTTTAGCAATGGACAAAGGTGCATACTTGAAGCAGTGCTTTATTATCTTTGAATGCAAATTGTGGTGCAAGCCTGACTGTTTCTTTAACCAAAGAACTGTAATTTTGTCATTTTGCTTTGCTCTGTGAGAGTGTCACCTGTACAACTTGTAGACTTTGGCGAGTTCTTTTGAGATCAACCCAAAGGCAGGGCAACCAAGAACACAGTTACAAAGTCTGCTATTAGTAGCTTGGAAGAGTAGATCCACAGATTAGCTTGAGATACTGCTATTAAAAAAAAAAAAAAAGTTTCTGTACAGAGGTGTCATCTCTAAAATTGTGCCTAAAAAGACCAATCCCAAACCAAAACAATTCTTAGGGAAGGATACTACAAAATATGTGAAGTCAGAATGTTATTGTTTTTTTTTTATTTATTTTCTCTCTTATTTTTTTGAGAAGTCCAAAACCCCAGTATTTTACCAGATAATTGACACAGTTATTAAAGTATGCCAAAGACTCATTTAACTGTTGTTTTTTGTTTATTTGTTTTCCTCATGCTCAATTGCCACTCCAGCAACTACTGAGCACCACCAAGTCCCTCCCCAACCAAGCCAGAGCTGCAGTTCTTGGTCTTTGAGAGCATGAGGTCATGAAGAAGAGAAGCGTCACATTTCTGGATGGCAGCTGGAGATGACACTCATCATGGCCCTGTCATGTACCCCAAGTCCATAGGGTCAGATGTGCTGGGTCAGGAAATAATTGTAACATTCAAGCTGATGATAAAGGGAGCCATTTGCAGGACTCTGTTTAGAAGTGTTTCTCAGATTAGACATGTATAAAGCTGTGGCAGTTATAAATTAGAACAAAGGAATTAATCTGATGTGCATTCCCTTTTGTATTCAGTCATGTGTTGAGAAGGGTGATTGCTGTATTAAAGAAACATGTTTTATTGACACATTAAGTTAGTTATGGCTTGAAGTTACTTTGCCATAAATTTCTTAGAGACCAAGTGTAGTACACAGATACTTAGCTGGAATATACAGTAGAAGATGGAATAATGATATATGAAAAAATGCAAGTTGGTAATATAATGTCTACTGAAGATATTTGTAGTAGTTGTGATTGTATATGGCAGCCCTCTTACAATGAGCTGGAACTTTTGCTTGTAGGGATAATGAAGATGTTTTACCATTACTTACTCTAAACAACGTTTTTCTTTTGTAGTGTTAAGTTGGGGAGGTGGGTAGAAAGAATTATTGCAGCCCTCAGCAAAGTCTGGAGTGGCTGAAAGACTTGCAGAGCTGTTGCTGAATGGTTATTTCTGGGAACCTGCATTACTGTCATTGCACATGAGAGATTTTAGCTTGTCAGTGAGAAAAAAAGTGGAAGAAAATGTTATTCTTGTAAACTTAGAATGCAAAGTATGTGGAGCTGAGATTTCCCCCACCACCCCATTTTTTTAAGATATTTTTCAAAGCATTTCTAATAGCTGCTCATTTAATACTTGATTAAGCCTCTCATTCTGGGACACTAACCAAAACCACCTAAAGAGCTGTGCTGCATCACCAATCCTAAGCAGTGTCTTCCCCACTCCAGTAGTGGCTCAGGCTTCCCAAACTTGTGTTTGGTTTATTAGCCATTAATTCTGTAGTATTTTTCAGTTTCTTTGGGGTTTGAAGACTGTTAAAGTAATATTTCCCAGTTCTTTTTCTCTTTTGAAAGAAAAGCTGAGATTCCCATGGGATATTATGCACCAAGGCTCAGGGCTTTAGAAAAGCCTCACATGTCAGAGGAGGTGGGTGGAATCACAGAACGAAGCTGGGAACCAGGAGCAGAGCAAGTAAAGAAGAAAGTCTTAATGCACTGGCAACAGTTAGGATTGCAAGTACAGAAGCATTTTTCATCCATGGTTAAGAATACAAGAGTTGAATATGAACTGATTAAGTAATACCTAAAGTATCAGCAAAGCCTGTTTGTGTTAATTCCTTTTCAAAAAAAAAAGTGTGACAAGCTATCTCATAGTGTTTGAAGTTTCTCTAGTCACTTTAAGGATATAAACAGTTTTATTTTTTAATTGAAGTTATTGTATCAAATAGGTCTGTCTAGTCTGATTCACCAAAAGTTGAGTTTATATGAACTTGGCTTAAAATAAGTTTAACTGCAAATTTGATTACAAGTGTAGGAAAAGAAAAGGACCTAGTCAGGGAGGACTGGGAAGGAAATAGCAGGAAAAAACTGCTGATACTTATCAAGGAGGCCTGAAAGAAGCAGTCGTCCAAGCAAAGTTACAAACTCTTAAACCCACTGTCAGCTCTTGACTGGAGCACCTTCTGAAGGACTTGGATGTGGAGGTGGTCATTACCTGTGTTTTCACTAGTCACAACGAAGAGCATTGCAGTGAAAGTCCAAAGCAATGTGACTGTTTAAAAAACTGTCTATAAGAAATACTTGATGCACCTGTCTTGTTTCTTATTTCACAGAATATTCTGAGTTGGAAGAGACCCACAAGGATAAAGTCCAACTCTTAAGTGAATGGCCTGTACAGGGATCAAACCCATAACCTTGGTGTTATTAGCACCATGTTCTAACCAACTGAGCTAATCTCAGGGATTTCTTGCTTTCTTCCTTCCTCAGCACAAGCTCTGCTAGCCCAGCTTCCTAGTCCTTTACAGGACTGTGGGCAGTTATGCTAGTAGAAGTTGCATGTGTATTTCAGAAGTGCAGTGTATTTTTTAAGTGTAGTGAACAGGTATAGCTTGGGCTGGCAGCAGTTTTGCATGTAAACTTTTGACTGAAGTAGTGCTAATTAACTTTGAATACTGTAAGTCTCACTTGCCTGCTCTGTCATTGAGTTTCAAGCTGCACAAGATGCCAAGCCTCTTCCTGTAAGCATGCATTCTCTAGAAACTTGCATGTGAGCCCTACCCAGTTTTAAAACCAACTTAATGAACATTAACATGGAATCACTTGAATCTTGATACCCATTCAGGTGTTTCAAGATCACACTCCAGGAATTAGTATCTAATGTTTTCTGGTGATAGGATATGTGTGTCCTTTCACTGGAATTACCGAGCAGAGGTAAAAAGTGTGTCATGCGAACACCTGCTCAGTTGCTTACTCAGAGTCATTGTAGATAAAACCTTGATAAAAGTTTGGGAAGGAGAGAGCTGCTTGGCTTGGTAAGGAGTGGTGTTGGGGGCAGTGTAACAGCCAGCTTCTTTTCATGGTCATTGTTGACATCTTTCAGCATGTCATCTGGGTGTGGGCTTCAAGGTTGGCTTCTTCCTTTTAATTAGCCCACGTAAGTATCTCTATCTCCTAGATTTAGTGCATAGGCTCTAGTGCTTGTACTTTCTCCACGCTTTCCATTGTGTTACATGGAGTTATCTGTAAACACAGGCAAGTTTTCGTCATTAACCCCCTGCAAACTCTGCTTTATTAAAGTATGTACCGATATTTGCCCTCATGTATGTCCCCTAAGATTAGATACACTGTTTGCTGCAGTTTTGTTGTGATTTCTACATACCAGTATCGACTTGCTGTTTGGGGTTTTTTTTCCTTTTCTTCCTCCCTCCCCTCCCCCCTTGTCCCGTGTTTGCATTGCCTATACTAGTGAGTCCAGGTTCATAGTTGAGGTCCCAATGCGTTTTGGAAGTGCAGTGGCAGAACTCCTTGCTTTCTGCTGTTGCCACTGATCTGTGGTACTTCAATATACAGTAACATCATGCTTTGTGTCCTTGATGCCTGATACAAAGGAAAAATTATAGTTCCTTCTTTGTAAATTTGAAACTAGATGGGTGAGATGAAGTACTACTTGTTATGCATGTTTGTAATCTCTATAACTTCAGTATGCACAGAGCTTTTCCCACTTACGGTTTTAAACTGAAACCAAATTAATATCAGGCTTGAAAGCAGTTTGGATGCTGCCAAGATGAACATGCCTCATATTCAAGTGTTTATGAAGCTTTGTCACTGTTTATTTTCCAATTCCTTCTCATTATCCTGATAACATACCTCATGTGGTAGCTCAGAGAGCTGTCTGAGTGATGTCATTACAGATTCAGGCTGTTGCAGAAACGCTAATTTCTCAGAAGAGTCAGCAGTCTTAGCCTATTTGAATGGTAGACAAAGATGTATTTAACAATAAATCTTTATTGAATTTGGACAGGTAGCTTGCCTTCCATCATGCTCTACCAGCACGTGGTTTGTAATCTCTCTTTTTCATCAGTCTTCTTTGATATGTGAGTCTCTCTCACTTTAGATGAATCTGAAGTCATAAATCTCTGATTTGCTTCATCTTGGTCATTCTTGCTCCTGCTACCTTGAGGAGGTTGGTGTCTTTGTCCTGCAGGCAGAAAGGGTCACTTAGCACAATCTTTGCTGGATATAGCCTCTTAAAATCCTTGCCCTATCAGGTTTGTTATGCTGTGAAGGCTCTTCTATCTTGTGGCATGAGGGTATAACTCCAACACCTCCTTCTCCTGAGCTTGAGCTCACTTAATCTTGGGAGTTTTCCACAGGTTTCCAGGGGAAAAACACTAACTTATTTTCCTAACATCTACCTGCAGCACCAAGCATCAGGCACAGGGTAGGGTTTTTGGTAAGCCACTGAGGGCATCAATGATCATTTAGCCTCCAAGGTTTCTTTCTGATTTATAGGGTAGTATCTTGGCATGCCTGTTTTCCTCCATTGCTTTAGAAGATGTTGCTTCTAAATTGGTATTGGAGATGTCTGTGCTAGGAGAGCCAGTGCCAAGCAAATTTCTCAGATGAAAAGGACCAGGTTTTCTGCAGACCTTCCTTTTCAGGAGTAATTTTCCTCTTTCATATAGTCTGCCAGCAGGGAAATAGAGACTAGAACAGTAAGAAAACTACTTTTTGTGTGTGAAGCACAGAGTGGTTTGCCAAGGCACAAACCCTACTGGTCAGATTTTAGAGCCTGCATGACAACTCATCCTGGTGATCTCCATTACTGCAGTTTGAACTTTGCCACATCACCTGCAGCAGCACTATCTTTGGTAGTGTGGCCTGTTACCAGCACCAGCATACTTCCTCAGAGGTGGCTGTGCATGTTTGAATTCTCACTTGAGTTCTTCAGTGAGTTCTTAGAGCTGGGCTATCATGATGCTGCTGCTGCTATGCACAGTGCAGATCTAAAAGAAACCTCACTGAAGAGGTTCTTGCAACTCTGCAGCCGCAGGTCCTGCTGATAAACCAACCCTGCTTTCAAATTTGTCTCTTGCACTCTTCAGGCCCTTCCAAAGCAGTTCATTCATCCAAAACACAGCATAGGCACTGACTCGAATTCCCACGAGGTCAAAGCAAAGGCAAATAGGTGATTTTCTTTTCTGCCCAACATTGGTGAAGCATTGATGTGATGGGAACTGTGATATGCACAGGTGAGGCATGGAGGAAAAATGCCACTGCCTGCTGTTTGGGTGGAATAGCTGCTGTGTCTGCTTTTCAAGGGAGAATTCTGAAAAAATAAAACCACAACAATCTCATTTGCTGTCTTCAGAAGAAAAACTGGTCATCAGCCTTTGTCACTGAAGATCTGTTGCTTGCCAGTCTCTTTCATCTATAGGGGACAGTGATGACATACATACTCGACAGATGCACCTGTCCAGCCTGGGTGCATGACTTATGCAACTATTTGAGCTTCCAGAGGGATTTGGGTGCTAGAGCCATCTGAATGCATCTTCATTACTGATGTCTTGTAGTGACGAGGAGTCTACTCACTACATGTTGCTTTTTTTGTCGTTGGTTGTTTGTTGGGTTTTTTTTTTCCCTTTTGGTCTTCTTTAAATCAATGTCAGTGCTGCACTATTTCAGTATTTAATGGAGGATCAGTGATGCCAGTATTCTGATTATTTCAGAAAAATGTACTGGGTTGGTTCCTTTTATTTGTTAGTTCTAAATATTGAGTCATATCAGGAGGTAGTTCGTTCTGATACCTGGATCAGAGTTACTTATCTGTGCCCATGCTTGCCCAATACTGACTTAATTTCTTGGGACAGTTTGAGGTTATACCAGGGATGGTCTGGAGGAGTTCTGGCAAAGATTAACTCAGATGTTGACCTTCTCATGCAACTCAGCTTTGTGCTGTTCGCTGTTGTGAATGGGTAGTGTCAAAGAAACTCCAGGAGCACCACATATATTTAGTCCATGAAATTAATATGTTTGGGAAAGCTCTCAGCTGACTGAATATGGAATACATCTTTTTCCTTGGGATGCAGCAGATTTTTTGTCTGTTCATCACTTGTGTCTTGCAGTGAGAAAGTGCTACAGTATGTGGCCTTCCCTTGATATTGTAAGAACAAGCTGCTTTCCTTGGCCAGAAAAATTGGTCTTTAAGGATGGGCACATAGCTCAGTAAAAAGTCATGTCAAATTTTTACTTTAGTCCTCCTCACTAAATGCAAGCTTTTTTAAGATGAAATAGAAACTGCAAATGCAACTTAAAACTTAAAATGCAAGCTTTTTTAAGATGAAATAGAAACTGCAGGACAAGCAACAGTATATTTGTTAATCATTTTCATGACAAAGGAATATGCATGTTTTGTTTGTGATAGTATTTCTAGTACAATAGTGTTCAATTTTCTTACTCTGATGTTTGAGAAATAAACCACTAAATTGATTAAAAAATTCACAGGATGGAAAAATTCATTTTCCTTGTAGATTGTTCTGTTATGTAGTAGAATAATACCAACATCAGTAGAAAATTTTCTTGGAAAAGTTTAAGAAGTTTGTTAGAAGAATGCTCTGTAGCATCCAAGAGTTTTAGTACTTTAGTCAGTTTGGATGTAACTATGGGACCCTGTTTGAAGTAATCACTTGAAAGGTTTTGGAAGACCATTGTGTCCTCCAGAGATTAGGGAATATCTCAACTTTTGGCCAATAATTTTACTCTACAACTAAGAATCTGTTCTTGTGGAAGCTGCTATCAAACAAGAGTGCCCTTATAAAAATTTTAGGCTTCTTCAGGGTTGTCTGGTTTCCTGATTTTCATTTCTTTATATATAATATATATGAGTATGTATGTATATTTTATATACATAAATCTATGTATATATTATATATATGCATATGTGCATATGCATGTATATATACATACTCATATATATATTTAAATGGTTGTGGTTGTATTGCTAGTCTTTGTCTTTCTAGGGTTCTTAAAGAAACTGCTTTCTCAAGCACTTGAAATTGAGTCCTTTGGCTCTAGAGGATTTGTGACTAAGGAAACTTGCATGAAGTAAATGGAAAGTAGGATGGTAATTACAACTCACTTTGTATTTTTATTTCACTTAATTTACAATCCGAGCTACAGTCAGGTGGTTGGGCATTTGAACGTTACAGCTATTACAGTGTGATCACAGGCACCTGGTGAGGCTACTCCTGTATTTCCTCTTCAGATTCATAGAAATGTTAGTGAAGGCTTTTCTATACATTCTGTTATGAACAGAAAAAACTAAATTAAGTAAATAAAATTGTTGTTGTAATTGTCACTCAGTGATACCAGAAGAGAAAAAATACACCCTTTTAGTCTGCGAAATTCCCTGTAGTGTTAATTTATTGCTATAAGGATAGAATGGAGAGGGGAAATGTATTGATATTTCATGAAAAGAAAATTTCAGGCGGAATGGTTTTTTACGTAAAAAACATCTGTAGATGAACATTATGCCCCATTAGCAAGTTTGAATTGACGGCGTTACTGTTGAACTTGAAAGTAGACCAATTTTTTTTTTTTAAAATGGATTTTTGAAATATAAAATTTTGTCTGTTTATGATTTAGTTTGCCTAGACCAAATTAACTTGGACACTCAGCAGGGACTCTTATTTATTCTGGCATAAGAACAAGCATTGGGCAGAGCTTCCTGGTCTCAAAAAACTGGTGATGGTAAGAGGCTTCTGTAGTGTTCCCAGCCAGCTGAATGCCTGAGGTATTTTGCCATACAGGAAATCAATTGCAGCTGAATGTGCACTGTTTCCACTCCAAGTATATAAACAGGCCTTATGATGATATAAAAAAAAAAAAAAAGAAGAAAAAATGCAATAACTTCTTGAAAGTTCAGAGCAAGAACATTTGATGTTCAGTTTCTGTGGATTGTTCACTGTCACTTTTGGCTCAGACTATAGCACAGAAATAGCAAAGAAGGAGAGATGAATTCATCTTGGGGTCCCCTAGAACAGGGAAATGTAAAGGAATGTCTTAGAGAAATGAAAATAGTAAAAAAGGTATCCTTTTTCCGTTCCATTTGATATTCTGAATCTGGGAAGGGTTACAGATTTAGCAAAGGAAACGAGTTCTTTCGCTTGTTAAATCAAGAATCCTCCATTTTCTCGGCTTCAAGGCAAGTTAATAAATTTTGCAAGAAAAAGCTGCACCACAATTCTGTCTAAATAGCTTCTTTTTGTGAAGTGGGAGAAGAAATATTATTTTCATTTGGATATTTATTGTGCTTTGTTAACCTTTTGAAAATACCTAGATCAGATGGAAGTACCAAACAGATCTCAGTGACCCATGTCTCCAATGGGTTTTTATGACTACTGATGTTGCTTACTGGGAAAAGTGAGTGCTCATTTGGATAGAGGTTTCCAGACATTAAAGATAATTAGGTTGAAAATCAGCACTAACAATTTCCAGAAGGAGCGTGGCCTGAAGCTCTTGGGATTTAGAGCTTGGGAACCCAGCAGCACTTCTTTGCTCCACCACAGATGTACAGCACAACTATAAGCAAGCTGTCTGAGCTAGATTTTAAAAGATATGTAGGTAGGCAGAGGTGGTAAAGACTCTTAGTAGGATTTTCAGAATCACATTAGTGTCTAATTCCTATTCAAAATCTGCCCCTTTAGCTTGTCTGAACTGTATTTGGCTCGTGCTATGTTTTGTTCAGCTACTCTTGAAATCAGAGCAGGCAGACAGTCTGTACGCCGAGAATGACTTAGGGGGTATGAACCAGGGTGAGTGTGGACCCCTGCTGAACTACGCAGCTGTGCTCCCTTTTATCCTTTCTCTAATTCCGTAATTTCTACCCTTCTTTCTGCAGAATGCCAGAGATTCAACAGAGGAAAGGAAAAGTGACTCCGCGTTGCCTAACCCTGCAGTAATATATTTGGTGAGTGCTCTAGCAGGTAATTTTTTTAATTTTATTTTTATTTTCTTAAAGTTTTAAATATGAGGTGATGTTCACTGTGCCTCTGACTGAGATGATTACCACTGGCATATAGTGAACGTGCCTCAGGTTAACCATGAGGCTGCTTAGTATGCAAATCCACAGTAGGTCACTGTGCTACATGGGCCTAATGTGTAGGTGAGCCAAGGCAGTGGATTTTTTTCTTGTGCACACTAGTGGGGTTTTATGCTAATTAAATTAAATTTTTGGGGGCCCCTAAGCAGTTAGGGGAGGTTAAGTCTTCAGTTTCAGTCCTTGTTTCCGTAACCGAAGTTTTGCTAAAGATCTGTAGCTGAAGTTTTGTTTGATTGGTTGATTCTGTCCCTTTGAAATTAAAAGTTCCACTTTCATGAAGAAACAATGGTCACTCCATGGGGATGGGGAGATCTTTGTTCTCCTGAGATTTCCTATGTTACTCTGTCATTTTAAGAAGAAATTGATATTTCTTAGTTTGTTTTTTTGGGATTTAGTTTTGTGTGTATAGTCTCACTGCCTGAAATTCTTGGGTGACTTAGAGAACTTTAGAGCACAGGAAAAACAGATTTATATGCCATGGAAATGTAACTTGATTGTAATAACCGATTTTACTCATTTGATTATCTGAAAGAAATTGACATTCCAGAAATCTTCATGATAAGGCTGACAGGAGACTCCACAGAAGATATTAAATAAGAGAGCTTTAGGCAAGATCCCTTTCTTCTCCTTTCCTCCTCAGTGCCGGTGCCAACCCGAAGGAATCTTTTCTTTTCTCTGAAAAAAGCAGACATTCAGTGGGTAACAACACAGGGACTGCTATTTGGAAAAACTTGATGCCTTATAAGTAACCTACTTCACTCCTTCCAGTCCTAATGTTGAAACCCGTATAGCATGGATTAGTTTATAATTAAAAAAAAAAAAAAGTACATTATGTTAGTTGTACTCTGGCTTCTGTGACCTGCAGAGGGAATACTAATATGCTATATTAGACCACTGATTAATAATATTTATTCTTTTATCCTGTTGATAGTGAGGCTTGTAATATGATTTTGTATTTATCATCCAATTGTGTTCAAATGCTTATAAAATTTTAGGAGAATGGCAACCTTATTTTGGCTCCAGTGCTTTGAGATTGCATAACTGTACTAGAGAGACACTTGCAGGACTGCATAGCATTAAATTGAAGCTTACATCTGACAAACATTAGTGAGATCTTACTTTCCTTTGAATCTGAGGGATAACAGTCTCTGTAAGTAGGAAAACATTCTGCAGAGGCTGCAAGAGGAAAGACCAGAAATTCCTCTTCAGTGTTTTCTAAAAATAGCAAGATTTGAATAAGGTTGCATGTTTTAACATGCATTAGAGAAAAATAATTGTCATGACCTAAATTCAGTACACTAGTTCTCTGTGTTATTTGCTGATAGTTAATTACTAGCATATTTTTTCATCCGTAAATGTGGAGGGGCTGTACATAACTCGCTTCCACACAGGAAATAATTTTATTTATTTGGCTTGAAATTTGTGCATATCCTAATGCATGCAAAGTATTTGCCTAGTGACCTTAGAGTGAATTATTTGCACAAAGTCCACCCCCTCCTGATTTCCATTTCATTTCAGTGCAATGCTTGGCCTTGGATTTGCGTTGCAGTGATTTTATTGTGTTTTCATAATGAACAGAAAAGCTAAACCAGACCATCAGACTCGAATAACTTCTTTTCTGAAAGCTGAGATAACACAGATTGTGCCTGTGGCCTAAGATACAGAGGATTTCCTAAGATTCTCTGGGGTTCATGGCAGAAAAGCATTCACTGTGAAGTGCTTCAAAAAATTGTTGTATCAACAAAACTGGAGTGTGTGGGAATGTATCAACTAACAGGATAAGGCATTCAAGGACTAGATGAAGGGCATATAGTAAGGAATTAATTTCGTGGGAAAAAGGAAGAAACCTAAAATATGAAAAGTGGTGTTCTGTAAAAAGAATAGTTTAATGGTTTAGGCAGATATGGCTTTGAGGGACAGATGTTAAATCTTACCAAATAACCACCAGTGCCAAATAAACAATTTTGCCAAATTTGGTTCATGTGACAGGCTTAAGTCTGGAACTTCTAAGAATACTGTCATTCTGAGAAAACTTTTGGAGGTGGTGGGGGAGACATTTTATGAAATTTGTTTGTGTTTTGCTATTATCCATTTGACTTGTATAGCAATATTGTCTGGTTTTAGTTGTTTCAGTAAGTAAGTAGTTAGAATACGTTAGTTTTTAGAAGGAATTAAAATAGACTTCATCAGCTCTTAAAATCATGACATCTGTTGTAGCAGAGAAGTGAACATCAGATCAATATACTTTGTTCTGAAAATTCAGAATGAGTTTTAATATGCAGTGTGTTTATGCTAAAAGTCAATACATAAAGTAAATTCCTCGAGCATCTGTGCATCACTGAATGCTTTGTTTAGGTCATGCCTTTAATGGCATGAGGGCTTGCAAATCTGTGTGGGGGTGGAGAGGAATGACTCTATGCCCACGTGTGAGCTTTTCTGTAAGTCGGTTCTATTTTTGGTATGTGATGAAGCAGAGGTACAGGGCAAAAAGAGGGATTCAGTTTCAATGTGAAGGCCTGTGAAAGCTTTCCTATTGTGGGAAGTGCCTACCAAGCTCTTAGAGCCATTGCATTACTGTCCATGGGAATATTTGGGATTTAATTTAGCATGCTAGATTAGGGCCTAATACCTTAATTAAGGCTAACAATTTTTAATAAGTTTCCCCCAAACCCTTTGTGGCTGAGTACAGTTGTGAAACAGACATAATATAAAGCCCATCTCTAGGGTTCTCTTTTGTTGGCAGCTTTATGAAAGCTGTCATTCTCTTTCAGAGTGATGAAGCTGACCGGCAAATGTAATCTTTTTAACAGAAGAATCCACAGATCTGCTAGACTTAAAAATATTAATCCAAATAACTTATGCCAGTGACATATTGAAAGTCTAAACGTATAGTACAATTTGACTAACGGTTTTATAAAAATTGTGATAACTGTTTCAGAAAGGCTTTGTTAATTGATAAAACAGCTTTCCCAGATGCTGCTTAATTCTCTTGTCAGCTCATGTTTGGGATTTTCTTCTATGAAAAAGATTAAGTGAATTGTCTGGACAAATTCAGGAATAATATAATTAAGATTTTGTATAATTTGTAGGTGTTATTTTTTTTTAAATGCTTGTGTATTAAAGTGTAGAATAAAAGTTCTTGTCTTAATTTAAAAAAAAAAATCCCAAACCACAAGCCCGCTCACCCCATCTCTCTCTCCACCCTCACCCCATCCATGCTTGCTCAGAGTCCTTTCCCACTGCCATCTCCTATTGTTGCAGTCAAATGACCAAGGAAAAGTGTATACTTCCTTTTGTGTCCTGTAGATAGAGGTTCCTAATTGATGACTGCTGCTTTCTTTCTGACAGAAAGGAAATGAATGGGCAGTAGTGATTATAGCACATCTGTTGTTTTCTGGGGAGCATCCTGTACAGCAGTGAAACTATCTTAAAGGCTACTTCTTTTTTTTTTTTTTTTCCTGTTCAGGAGTAGTTAATAGAGGGGGTATGGGTGACATGTGACAGTATTGTCCCTTTCTCACAGGTGTAGCCAGAGCAGAAAAACAAAATGGAAGTGAATGACTTGTTTTTCAAATAACCGTATTTTACAGCAACAACAAAAAAGAACAAGAAATCTTACAAAAACTTCAATGATGTACTGTACATACTGTGTTTGATTGCAAGTTGTAGGTAATGAGCCCTATCTTCATACCATGGTCACTGCATTGCAGATTTAACACTCCAGAATCACACTGAAATTGGGTTCCTCTGGGGAAGGGGAAAAATGAAATTTAATTCATATCAAGGACCCGAAAGATTAAATATTCCCACAGCTTTCACTACAATTTCTAGGATGTGGTTTCTCAGCCTGTGATATCTTTGTCCAGCTCCCGCTTGAACATCTTTTGCTTGATGTATTGCAGCATAGCTCTTGGAAGTGCTGAGGAACAAATTGGGGAGATCCGTGGTGTACTCCTGCCCTCCTGAAGAGGGGGCTAGGCATGGATGAAGCTCCTTACCTGCCTTTACAGGTGACAGAGAAGGAAGTTTTGGGGAGAGATGAATGGTGAACTATAGATAAG
Organism: Xenops minutus; assembly: GCA_035221455.1. Taxonomy (NCBI): domain Eukaryota; kingdom Metazoa; phylum Chordata; class Aves; order Passeriformes; family Furnariidae; genus Xenops; species Xenops minutus. The sequence goes on along the minus strand of JAWWEE010000105.1, from coordinate 57,797,321 downwards.
GGCCTGACCTGAGAGAAGGATGGGACTTGAAAATGGGAAAGACAGATGTCTGGGGAAATGATTGAAGGGGGCCAGTAAAGCAGCTGGGTGAAGTAGGGTGTGGTAGCAGAGTATATCACAGCTTGTCCTTTGCATCATGTCAGACATAATTTTCCAACCATTTTTTTTTCCTTTTTGACTCTTGTATTATAAAGAAGTGAAAGTGGTAGGTGCTCTATGCAAACCTGCATGTGTCTTGAACAGGAGACCTTTTTGTTCTCTCTTGCCATGCAAAGTGCTGGAAAAGCCATTAATTGAAAGAGCTTTGTAAATCTGAATCCTTACCACTTACTTTGTTGTCCTCTGTTCCTTCCTTTTGCTTTTATCCTGTTTAATTGCAGCATTTCTTGTAAGGAAGGTGCCAGTGCTCTGCTTTTGCACAGACTGAATATATTTTTACTTAAACTAACAGAGTTTATGTTGGGCTTGGATGAAGCTGGTTAACTAAAGTCAGCAGACTGGATAGTGCTGTCCTCTTTCTTGGGTGTTTGTGATGTGTATTGGATGAAATTGAGGGGTTTTTTCAGCCTCTTCTTGTCACTTGCTCTCCCAAGAGCTGCTCTGTCCCTGTCCTCTTACAAGAGGATCTCCATCACTTAACAAAGGAAGTGCTGAGATGTCCAAATTCCTATCCATAAGATGCCGTTTAGCTGAAAGCTTGCACCCTTTCTTTAAAGAACAGATGTACCTGGCAGCTGGAGACAGGAAAAGTGAGCAAGAACTGTGCTATAGGAGAGCATCAGCATAGCTGAATGCATAATTCATGTTACCATAAGTGAATTGTGCTGCAATTAATGTCCTAGTGCTATATATGCCCTTATGGTGTTGGTAGAATGGACATCAAAACCGTGATGTCAAGTCCTTTGACTTGACTTTCACCTGTACTCTAAATTTGCAAATGATGTGGAGTAATCAACTGTGTAATTATCCAGCATAGATAAGGTTAAACTTTTGTCATTCCCTGATCAGAACAAACTTCAAAAAATGAAAAAGCAGGTGCCATAACTCCAAATTTAAATTTAAATTGGATAGATTTTTCTCCTTTTGTCTAGTGGCAAAACGTTTGTGGTGGTGTTTTTTTTTAAAGTATGTCTAAGAGTAATTTAAGCATCTAAATAATCCTTTTTCTTTCTGAGACACACAAGAGATCCTGTTCATGCCTCCAAAGCTTTTTAAACATTTAGCCTATCCCCACAGGATTTCAGAATTATCTTGCATCTGTTGGCAAGCATTATGTTGTAGCTAAATATTAGTCATGGCACCAACCAAGTAATACAAGTCATTGTAAATTCCATTTTATGGATCTCTTAATACATTGAGTTTTATAAAGATTGCATTATAAGTTTTAAGATAGATAGTAAATTGCTAATTAGAGCTTTTTGCAATTCTAAGCACTACAATAATGTATTATTCTGTACCTCTTGAATGACTTGTGAGAAACACTTGAATATTTGTGTGACAATGTATTCAAATTGCTATTTAGAAGTTTGCTAAGATGTTTTTATTATGAAATACTGGCTTTGGGAACAGACGTGCCTTCTTTTATCATTAATTAAAGATGCAATATGTAACTTAGAGCAGAACTATAGATTGTTTTACAAGTTTTTCAAAGGCAGCTGTTTGAGTACATACACACTGATGACTATACACATGAACCAAAATCCTATTAAAAATACTTGTTCTGTTGAGGCAGATATTCATTAAAGCATGATCCATAGCTGTCCAGTAAAAGAAACTTCAACAAGACCTTCAACCTCTAAAAGAAAGATTAGCTACTGCTATTATCAGCATGGACATCGCTTTGAAGATACTAAGTATCTGGTTTCCTTCTGGGAGAATTATGTTCTGTCCACTTGACCCTTTGTAAAAGTAAATATTTTTGTTAGTTAGGTTATGTAGGAATTTGAAAAAATATTTAATGCATGAAAAAAAACACAGTCTTTGTATACTTAGCTTCGGTTACATAAGGGCAGTATATCAAATGCTCTTTTGTTCTTGATTCATGAGTTTCTATTGTAATTAAAAATTATTCCAGTATGGAATTTGATAAGAGACATAACTGATTTTCTTTTCTTTCTTTGTTTTCCTTTAAAAAAAAATTCCTCTTTCTCCCTTGCTCACTTGCCCCCTCCCAAGAGTGTGTTTTCACCCTGCGTACATTTCAGCCCTAACTCCTTTCCCTAGAGCTATGGCTGTGAACTGCACTTCAGTGATAAATCCACCTGAGTTATATCTGTTTACCACATAATTTAGATGTGTGAAGTTACTTAGTAAGGAGTTGTATGTTTTGACTGTGGTGAAATGGAAGTTTATTAGAGATGTAGCTTCTAATCCTGTGTTCAAGATAGAATAGAAAAGACCTTAGTATCGTAATTGTTATATTTGTTTCTTCTATGTGCAAATAGATTACTTAGGAAAAATGCCCTCGTTACATACTGGTTAAAACACAAGTGTTGCTTGTTTTGTGCCAGTATGAGAGCGAGTAGGTATCTTTTAGAATAAACAATGCAGCCTTTTAAGTAATAAAAGGCATTGGACTTAATGAAATGTTACATTTGAGAAACAATTTTACAAATTAAGCTAGTTAGGAATTTTTCAGCCAAAAATATTTTGTTGGAAAATAACAAAGAGCAAAAAAGAGCATTTCACACAAGCAGTTTTTAACAAAACTATCTGCAAGAGGAGTTTTTGAGACACAGGATTGTAAGAACATGTTTCAGTTCCATGGAAAAATAACAATGTAACTTAAAACTGAAGTGAATACTGTCACTCTGAAAAATTTGTCTCTGTTTATTTTTAATTGTATTTTTTTATTCGTTTTACAATCCTTCAACGATCTCTACCTCTTCCTCACAAACAATATAACCATTTTCAAAATTCTACCTTTCTTCTTTTTTCCCATAAGCTGGAAAGATAGCTTGCTAGTTGATTCTAGTTTACTGATGTTCATTTTTGCGAATTGTTCCTATGGAACAGATTCTTCTGTTGTTTTGATGCAAACATTCTGATAAATGTATGACATGATTCCAGTCATGACAAATGATTCCTTCTATTCATTCCCCATTTGATGTGTATTAAAAATCTTACTGATGACTAATCAGTGAAGAGCTACTCCAGGTTATTACAAATTTGATTTGTCCCGTTCCTTAGTATTATTAGTCTAAACTGTGTTGTTTATATAATAGGCACCCTAAGTGCCTGTCTCTTTATTGGATGTGCAAGTGTTGAGGGTTTATTAATTTTCAGGGTGAGACAAAACCTTTCAAAATACTGTGCTACTTTTAGTCTCAGAGTAGACAGCTCTTGATCAAGTGGATTGCAGGATAATTGAGGATGCTTGTGCCAAATCTGTCTAGAATCTAAACCAAAAATAGAGAGTTTTCATGTTTATTTTGGGACTAGGTTGTAAGTTTGCCTTGTACAGCAATATTTATGAGAAATGACATTGAAATGGGCTTCATAATATAAAATGTTATTGTGTCTCTGAAGCACATCTGGTAATGCAAGATCTAAAGCTATTAATTTGGTCAGGACAATGAGTTCTTTATGAATTGGGGCTAGACCATTGAAATGAGTTTGCTCCTGAATTAATGATGATGGAGGGTGGGGAATTTGGAGTAATGACCATCTGCTGGGTTGTTGATGTCCAGCAGACTTCAAGAGACAGAGTGACGCCTGTGGTAACATGCTTGTGCAAACCTTAATATCTGTATTGTTACTATGCATAGAACAAAGAAAGAAAAGCTCAGTGAAACTGTAAAATTCAGGTAGATTTTGTGTGTGTGAGAGAGGGCTGTCTTCCAGGCGTGGAGGCTTACTATTATTCTCCATTCCTGAGAACAGCTTGATTTGATTCTCCCACCAGGAGAGATGAGAGGCAAAAAAACCCAGATATGTTTTACTCTGGGGACTGGAGGAGCCCCAGAGAAGTGCTGTTCTGCTTCATCTCCCATGGTGCAACAGTGCATGTGTGATAATCATACGAGTCCCCAGCTTTTCATCCCTGTTGCTACTCATTCCATGTACCTATGATATAAATCCCTGCAACACTAATTCTCATAAAGCTGTTTTAACTGCATTTCAGCACTGAGAGTGGTCTACTTTCCTTGAGATTTGTCAAATTATGTTTTGTCTTATCCACACCTCTATGAGATCTAAGGGTACAGGTACTTGGGTAAAGTCTGTAGTGTAAATATGTGTATAAATGAGGGAGGCATGAAATTCCCCTGCACAAGTAATTTCCTTCTTTGCTTGCTTGGATATTGGTCTTTAAGGTGAGTGACACAAACCTGCTGTATGCTTGCTGGAAATGAGATTAGTAGCTGGGGGTTTTCCTTAAAATGATTTGGCAGTAATGGCAGAAAAATGCATGCTTCTTTCTGTGTATGTGGAAAGCATAATGTAAGCATTCATCTATTTATAAATAGGCATCATACAAATATTTTAATATCTCTATAGTATCCTACTTCCTGCCATTGATCTTTATCACTGAAAGTAAACACATAATTTTTCCCTGATGATTCTTCGTGTTAATCTAGGATTGCAAACCTCTACTTCCAAAGCTGCTGTTCATGGTAAATATCTTGAAGATGACGGTGTATGTGGTGTTTTGATATGATTGGGTGGAACATTTCCAAGGTATATTTCATACTCTGAAGTGTTACTGCTTAATTCATGTTGTTTGGATAGAGAGTTTTCACTGCAGTCAACAGTAGCTGGCTCATTCTTGGGAGTAGGCAGAGTGCAGCTCTCTTGGGGCAGGTGCCAGCAGTCCAGAGGAAAAGTGAGATGTAAAACACTACCTGATAATCAAGCCCTGGGGAACCCATGTGTCATCTCCTTCAGGCTCTGAATCTGTAGAGCATTTGAGTGTTTTTCCTAATACATTTTTTTTTTCCCCTTAACTGCAGCTGAAAGCTTGAAACCATTTATTTCACTTGGTATCTTCTTATAATCTTGCCAAATAAGTGCTCTGCTGCATCAGTTAAAATGGACCTTTGGTAGAGTCTTGTGGGGTGGAAAACAGAGCAAAACTGCATTAAACACCCACAAAACATATATGTAGTTGAAATGGACTTTATTATTCATTTTAATTTTAATGCACACTTAAATCGGAAGAAGAAAATTATGTTTTTACAATTACTTCTCTGAAAAGTGGAGCAGTTCTCTCTCTTCTTTAGGAAAATAAGCTGAATCTTTAGCTTACAGGTAATATGTTTTAACTAGTAATGTTTATAACAAATCAATTAATCAGATAGTTGAGTTTCTGTGTAAATTTTGCTGACACTTCAGGAAAAGGCAAAATAATTCTAAACATGCTATAAAGGTTGTGTTAATTTAACCCTCTGGGAGTAAACATGATTCAAACCTTGTTCCTTAGTTTTGTTTTACTTTTTGTCTAGTTTTTCCCTCATATCTATTTTGCAAATAAAGCCATATAATAAGAATAATTTGACAGAAGCACCACATGGATATGTGTTTTAAAATAGGTCAAATTTTTCTTACCTTTAAGTGTAAGACTCAAAGCTTTCAAAAATTAAAGGTACTTTTGAAATTTGGTAATTGCTTTAACCTACACTATATTTACTTTTGTTAAGTATGCTGGGTTCCAATTTTCCATAAATTAGGCTAGATGCTAAAATTACTAAACAAGTTTTTAAAAAAATGGCCTTTGTTTTATAACTATGATTCATTGCAGCTTCTTCCCAAACTTTAACAGCTTTTGCTTAAACTGTGTAAGAGTTATATTTAAAAAGAAATCCCAAGCCCCCAAACCGCAAAAAGAAATCCCTTCCCTTAAGGATCTTCTTTACATTTCTTGCTGGCATTAGCCTGCTAGTGGCACAGGGATGCCTAAACTTGTGTATGGAATAGCCACAAAAGGATTTTTCTTGCTAGAGAAGAGCTGGGCATCTGCCTCAACTCTCCTTGTGGAAAAACCTCTTGCTCTGACACAATTGAAGGAAGCATCCCCACTTTATTGGATACACAGGAGATGGGAAGTTGCAGAGAAAGGTGTCTGTAAGTACAGCAACAAAAAAATGATGCCTCTTTTTGAAAGGCATCTGATCTGTTTTAAAAGTCAGGACTGAATGGTAGACACAAACTGTGACACTGCCAGTAGTGTATGCATAAGGGAAGAGTCATTCAGTTGAATGTAATTATACTTTGTGTTCTCCAGAGAGCATGGTTGTCTTTTTTTCTTTTTTCTCTCTCTTTTTTTTTTTTTTCCCCTGCCTGTTCTGCTTTTTATACCATTGTGTGTGTGTCTGTCTCCATTAAGAGTTCTTTAAATCTTTGAAGTGTATAATGAAACTCATTTAAGAGCAAAGTGTTTGAAACTGTGTGTCAGCAAAGTTTATGAGCATAGGTGGCCTGAGAGAGGAGTCCTGTAAGGTTCCACCTGTATGAAACTCACATGGGCCTAGGAGTGTTGCCAGGCCTGGAAGAAGATGGTCTATAATAGTCATCTTTGCTGGTGTGATTTTTTTTTGGAAATGATAGCCTTCTTCCCAGACAGTTTCCAGGCATGGCTCAGTCCCTAGTTCAGTTCAGCCATCACTCCTGAGAGTTTGCTTTTATGCACCCTGTTTTGTAGACCAGGATTGTTCTTTACCACAGATAAATGCTATTCTGTCCCTGCTTGCTTTTGTGCCCAGGAGCCCTTTTTGGGTGCATCTAGTGCATGAATTTAAGAATTGCCTTCATTTTCCAACGACGAAACTCTGCAACATGAACTCAGCATTTATTCAGCATCAGAGAATAAGCAGGTTGGTCCAGAGATCCTGTGAGTGTCTTCACTGTGGGGAAAGTCAAAAGTCAGTTTTTATTTCATGCGGGCACATCTTTTCAAACAGCATTTTTCTGCAGACTTTCCAGTCCCTCATTGGCTAACTTTGCTCTACTGAATTGCTTTGATTTATTTCAAAGTCAATTTCTGGATTGTTTGTTTTGTAGGGAGAAATGAAGGAATTAGGAACTGGGAAAGGGAAGACAGAGTTTGGAACTGACCTGGCACTTGTTAAATTTACATGCCCTGGTCAGCACCCAGTGGTGACTATTAGGCAAAAAGTGATAGCAGCTTGGTGATACCTCTGGGAATACTGAACAGGCTGTGGGAACAGTGACAGCATGAGAGGGAGATGGAATAACTGTCATTGAGTCAAAAGGGAAAAAATGCTACTTTTGCTACCTACTCCTCTTGCCTAAATGCAGTAAGGCTTGGAGGGCTGTAGAATCTCATTCACTGATCAGAGTGGTTTCTGGCTTTCTGGGTAATATACATAGCTCTTTGTGTATGTTTGAAGTACAACAGGGACTTTTTCTTTTTCCTGTTGCCCAGCTGAATAGGCTGACATCATCTCAGAGCCGAGGCATGGCCAGGTGGTGTCCTTGCTTTGCTTTGCCTCTTGCTCGTTCAGTGGAAACTTGGTGTTGTTAGTATGCACCCCATGTCCCTGTGTTCCTCAGAGTACAAAATGTGGGCTAGGCAGCAAGAATGGAAAAGCTGGGATTTTTATGTACTAGGGATGGTATTACATAACTTGAAACAGCATTATTGGAATATCTCTGTGTTTTTACTTCAGTTCATCAGTACTTAATATTTGAATGAAACATTAAAGTTTATAAATGCTTAGTTGTGTGTCTTGGCAGTGCTTTAGGTTTATTCCCCAATTACTAAACCCAGGAGGCTGTTTTACAGAAAGTTCACATAAGTTATTTCTTCCCTTAAAAGTGGGAGAAAAGGAACTTTCATCTGAATTCACTGGGTTTAGCTCTGAGAATTCAAAAGGCTTTGGAAACTGGCTGAAGCTCTTGGTACTGGCTTGAGTAATATCCCCTTGAATATTTACTTCAGGCCTATTCAGAGATTCTTTCCTTCACCCTGTCCTTATTTGTGTTGGTTTCCAGTATTAGATCAAATGATCAATGAAATATGAAGCTTTTTCTCTTAAAAATATGTTCTTTAGGAGTTGTCTGTGGTGTTCTTGTGACTAGACTTTATGTTTTGTGTTTACATGTATTGAAAGGAACTGGAAAGACCTACCCATCTCTATTTTACTGCAGAAATATATTGCCTTGCTAGTGGGAAAACACTGTAACTGGAGAATTTTACTTGTGTTTGGAACCACAGTATTGATATACATGTTATAAAAATGAAAGTGTGTCTGATGGTTTCTTACTGCAACAAGATTTCATATGCAGTTTTGCTATAGGATTTTATGTACAGTAGTTTGTGAAATTATCTTATTTGTGAAGGTGTCCCTCCCATCCCTCTAATACAGTGCATAATATTTACATGTCATTTGACACTTCTTGACATAATTTGGGTAATTATATTGGTTTTAAATTTATTAAATAAGGAGAACTGAATTCCTTTTTGTACCTGTTTACTCTTTTTCATAACCTTATCTTTCTCAGGGTAGAAATTAAATACTTGATTACCCCTCATGCTGCCTTCTACTGTTGTTGAAGTACACGTGATCCATCTTACAGTCTAGTAAAATTTTACTTAGTTGGAATAGATAGAGAGTGACACATCCCTTTATCAGTAATTCTGCCATCCCAGATAGAGAAGGGAAAGCTGACTGCTGAATGCATGATTTGTTTCTGATTCTTTACAGAGTGTGTAGAAGGAAAAAAAGCTTCACTGTTCACTGTGGTTAAAATGGAAAGGTAAGAAATGTGACCTTCTTTGCTGGTGCAAGAAGGTGGCAAAGGTGAACAGCAGAGAATTTGGATTCCTTTTCTAGGTGAAAAGTGTCTGTTAGTGTTGGAATTTCAAAAAAGCTTTGTAATCTTAATACCTTCTAAAACTATAAACTAAAATTTGTGGAAACCCTTTACTGACTATCCTTTGATAACCTGTTATCCTTTGATAATGATGTTTCCTAATGATCACTGTCCTTGAAATAACTTTCGCTCTAAAGAGCTAAAGGATTTGGGATGATTTTTCTCCTATCTTATTGAAGGCTACAAAACAGCATGCAGGTCACCAAAAAAAGGCGTCTCTTAGCACAAGCTGTGAATTACTATAGTTGTTTCAGAATCTTACAAATCTCTGAAAGACTCTCAAGGATCGCATAGTCTTTTATAAGCTGTCCATGATGCAATGTCAGATTAGTATTTTAGTACAAAATGGATATTTCTTTGTTTCTGTGTTTGAAAGCTAAGTCTAAGTTGTTTGTTTTATTTTCTGAGAAGTGGAATGAAGTCCTATCAAAGAGCACAATGATTTAGACCCCATGCAGTTGTTGAGAATTACTTATAAACAAGTGAATTGATCAAAGTCAGTCTCTTAGACTGATCTAAAAAGTACAAAAATGTTCAGCTGAAGGAAATCACCTTTCCAACTATAATATATGTAAGCTATATTATTTTTTCTTCATGTGGTTTTTTTCTGAATAGAACTAGTTTTCTTGTCTGGGACCAGTGAATGTCTGCATTTGGCGATGCAGAATGTCTAGTAAGAAAGCCAGCTTTTCTGAGAAAGAATAGTGGAGATAAGAAGATATATATGTTTATATAGAAGGAGTTTTCATTTCTAGACAATGCTGCAGTTTAACCTAAAAGAATTGTTTATTCAGAAGCTTGTCAGCTGCTTGTGTCAAAACGGTCATTCAAAGTCCTTTGGAAATTGTGACAGATTAAAGATTGTTACTGGGTGTGGTTTCCCATTTGCCAGTTTTAGTCCTCTAGGCTCTCTACTTGTGCTGATCATAGGTGAGCAGAATAATTTCCTTTCTATTTCTAGCCCTTTATCATTTAATATTCTATATTCTCTATAATGAATATATATGTATGTATTTATGTTTATTTATGTATATAGAAAACCTGTGTTTTGTCAGAGATTTAGCATGAATGTAATTTGAAACTTTAAAGTTTCTCATGCTCTGTATATGCAATTCAGTGCCACAAAACCCAATTGGACTAGGTTTGCATTTAGAGAACTCTGAGCTAGGGACATGTTTTTCAAAGCTAATACACAGTGAAAGGGCTCTGGCTTCTCCATCACAACTAGTTAGTGTGTTCTGTAGATAACTGCAATCTTTGGCTCTAGCAAGCGTGTTGTTTGCAGGCCACACTTCAACAGTTGCACTCTGAAGTGGCTTGATAAATACTGGGGTGTTTTTACAGGAAATGTCACAATCTAAGTTATGAGGCCATTCATTTGGATAAGTTGCAAGTGAATGTACGCTGTGCTGTTAGTTTGTTACTAATTTCCTCTTTTTTAATGTGTGTGTGCGGGGTGTATATAAATATATATACAGATGTACACACAGATGTATGTTTCCTCAAAGTAGGGAGAAGGAAAAGCTGGAGAAGCATGAAGGGGTCTTATAGTCCGCTGCCTAAGCCAGGGCTTGGGGGCTGCTGGGTTTGGCAGTATTTTGGAGCCTGGAACATGTCAGGAGTCAGAAAGCTTTAACTGTTGACTCTTTTATGTGATTTGCTGTGTTGTTTTCTAATGTTACATACTCTGTGATGACAACAAACCCCCTGAAATTTTCACTGATGGCACTTGACTGTAGTCTGAATGTTAGGTGGACTTTTCCTGAGGGCTGCGGGTAGAAAAACATGTTTCACAGGCATATGTAGCTTTGTTATGCATGGCTGTACTTTGGCTCGCTGCTCAAATGACAGTTTCTGGAAAAGCCAACTGAGTATTACTTGTCTAATAATTATAAAGCCCATGTCTAAACCTCTAATTTCAGCAGTAATGCCATACTCAGGCAATTCTAGTTGATGGAAATGCACAAATGGGCTTTGTAGGAGCCCTTCTTCTGACAGTGGGTATGTGTCTGATTCTTTCCTTATAAATGTAATGTTGTCACTGTGTGTTATGGAGAGAAAAGTAGTGAAAGATCCACATATAAAATGATAATTATCCATTATCCTGGTTTTAAGTAGGCTTCCCCTTCATGAACAAGCGTCAGCAATGCCAAACGAAACATTCTTTTGTATCTTTCTTTTTTTCCTTCTTTCCTCTCTTTAGCTTTCCAGAAGAGTTTACAGTTGAGGGGGGAAATATCTTTGTCTCTTCTTTACTTGGAATTAACATTGTTTAGAAAAATTTTTAACAAAGTAAATGGACCTGCTGGACAGTGCTGATATTTTTGTCTTCCATCAGTATGACCTTGTTCTGAAAGTTTTGTGGTTTTCCTCTATGATGAGGTCTAAAGTTATTTCTTTGAAAATATATAGGGAAGCCACACATATTAAAGAAGAGGTAAATCAGCCTAATTGGAGTTGATGCATACTAATGTCTCTGTTATTAGTGAAATTGGAAGAAAAATAACAGTGCTTTGAAAAAATGTATGCATGAGAGAATAAACTTGTGATTTTAATTTGGTGCAGAGCAGCCTTTTGTGTTTTTGTTTTTCTTTTCTTTTTAGAAAGCTTTCAGCAACATGTGTTTAAGTGAAGAATTACCCCTGAAACAGCTGACTTTGAATCAGACTTTTCTATATACTCTTGAAATGCATTGGGCTGTTCTGTAGTCTTGAGTATTTGCTTCTAGAGGCACCTTATCTCTTTGTCAAGTTGTCTGTGAATGTGGTTTCAAGGTTTACATTGCATACTGGTTATGTGAGTTTAGGAAGACGTCGTTCCCTGTCTCGTTGCCTTGACTCTGGCCCTACGCAAAGTTAAAATACATACGAATCTTGTTTGTCCCATAGATACTAGCTTTTATACTGACCTTAAAATATCAAGAATTTCTCAGTAAGAGGGCTGTAAAGCTCTCATTTAAAACAAAACAAACTCCAGAAAAACCTTCATTATTATCAGAGCCCTGTGATTTCAGGAGAGAAACTACGTTGCGTAATACATGCTGCCTGATGTTCTTAATAAGCAGATGGCAAGGTTGTTTCCCTTTTTTGTAAAGTATGATGGAGCTAGCGATCTTTAGCTAGGTGTCAAGAAAATTCCTGAAACAGAAGTGGAAATGCAAAAAGGATGTGTCAGAAGGTGAAATGTAGGCAGACCTGGCATAAGTGTGTTTCTGCCATCGTAACCAAATTCTTTAAACATATTGGAATTCATTGGTATGTTATTCATTACAGTAATATTTATTCAGCACATAGGACTGAATTCAAATTAATTTAAGGCTTTGCATATTATAATTTATTTTCATGGTTATTTAACTTGTTTGCTGTGATTGGATTCCTTGTGCTCCAACAACATCTTCGTTTCCTTGCAGCCTATTTTGATTTTGTTTCCTTCACTACTTAAGCCAGTGGTGAAACGATGAATTTGCACAACACTGCTCTTTTTCCAGGATGATCTTTAGTGATATCTCAAGCACAGGCATCAAGCAAAAAGAGAAGTGTCTTTTTAAGTGTTGTCAGACAACATCTCTAATAGAAGATTAGAAAATGTTTTCTAATAGAAAAACAATTTGGAGAAGACTTACAGCCTGTGAAAGCAGGTATCATGGGTTCTTTACCATGTATGCTAGATGCAGGACTGGAGGGTTTTTTTTTTTTGCTTGTTTTGCTTGGTTTTTCCTCCATAACAGATAATGGAGAATAAAAATTGACTGGTTAGGATGCTAGCTGGGTTATTGCTCTTGTTGCTTATTTATTTTTTTAATATCCAAGAGCAGCATGGAACAGCAGTAGCAGCCCTTGCCCTTTTAGCAGGAATCTTAAAACAGCAGCTGCCGAGCACTAGAGACTTGTATGGGAAAAAGACTAAAGGGGGACACTTTGCATGTGTGCGTCTGTGTGATTGTTTATTAACCAAATCAGCATCTTTCCTAATTGTAGCAAATTTCAGAGCTTTGAAAGGAACGTAAGTAATTCTGAGATAAACAATGCTGAAATTCTTTCCTCTTCAGTTTCCTTTTCTTAACCATGTGCACTATAAATCAACCTTTGCTATTGAAGAAGTTTGACAGGTTCATATCCAGGTGTGCAATGTTTTTATTTTTCTTCTTTTACTAAGCCAGAACTTTTGGCCCAGTAGTGATTTTTATGCTGTGCACCTCACTAGAATGAAATAATAGAATGGCTTGAGTTGGAAGGGACCTTATAGATCATCTTGTTCCAACCCCCCTGTGGTGGACAAGGACACCTTTTACTAGATCAGGTTGCTCAGAGCTCTATCTAAGCTGGCCTTAAATGCTTTCAGGGGATGAGGCATTCACAACTTCTCAGGGCAACCTGATCCAGTGCCTCACCAACCTCACAGTAAAGAATTTTTTTTCTAATGTCTAGTATAACTCTACTCTCTTTTAGTTTGAAGCCATTCCCCCTTGTTCTGTCACTACATGCTCTTGTAAAAAGTCCCTCTCCAGCTTTCTTGTAGGCTCCCTTCAGGTACTGGAAGGCCATGATTAGGTCACCCTAAAGCCTTCTCTTTTCCAGGATGAACAATCCGAATTGTCTTAGCCTTTCCTCATAGGAGAGGTGCTCCATCCCTCTAATCGACTTGGTCGCCCTCATTTGGACTCTCTTCAACAAAAAAACAAGACCTAAAGCATTTGTAGTTGTATTTTCTCATGAGAGAGATATTAGAAGAGGACATGCTAGTGACTAGTCAAAATACCAAATGTAGATTTAAAAAACCCAAAACCTTGAGGACTTACCTGAAGTGTATATTTTGGAGGGGTGAATGGTGAACAAGGCAGAAGTGTAGCTGTAAACCTAATGGCCAGAGATTGTATTTAGAGGTGAGTGAATTTTCTAGTAATTTTGTTGGGTGAAATGACAAAATGACTGTGTAAATTCTAATAGTAACAGAGAATTTGTTGAGAGAAAAGTTGTGTATTCCTTTTTCGGCAACTGTCAGGGTTATGGCTATGGGTTTGAGTGTTACTGCAATGGGAGGACTTGTTCCCTGAAATCCTTTAGTCTCTTTAGTGCTGTAGCTGGTGTATGCACTTTTTTTGTGCTATTTCTGCACTTGGTATATGCATTACTGAAGAGTTGCAACTGAAGGGTATAGAAATAAGCTCTTGTAGTGAAGAAAATGTTGATCTATGTCCTCTTGTCTGTGCTAAGGCATATGGTTTTGTTTTTAAATGGGTTTGTTTCAAATTCAGTTTGTGTGGCCCTGCTTAGCACTTAAGGGTAGAACTAGTATTATCTAAAACATGAAATCAGAAAACCGTGTAACAGTAGCTCAATTAAAATGTTTCATCTCCATCTTTGTAAACATCAGTAATGAAAACTATGCTGTTGGTTGGTTGTTGCAGAGTAACCCCATGTAGTGCATTACGTGGGGTTCTTTCTTAATTTGCTTAGAAAATGGTTTGTGTAGAATATGTTGTATGCTTCATGGTATGGTTGTGGAGTAGCAGATTTCTTTGAGTACATGAGAACAGTATTTTGTGATAAAGATAGCTGTACTTGTCAGCTGTGACTTGCTACTGCTGTACTCATAACAGTCTGTGCTGAGACTTGCCTCTAAGTCCCTAAACATCGTGGTACTGACCTGCTTATCCTGCTTTTCCTTTTTTTTTCATAAGATTGTATGTCAGGCATGTCCTGTGCTGAACCACCTTACTCAAGTCTGTCTATTTTCTCAAGCTTAGATTCAAAAGAAAGTGTCCAAAGTGACAGATCTTCTGTATGTAAGTGAAACATGATCTTTTGATGAATTTTTTTCCTTTGTGTGTGTTTTTTTAACTTCAGTGAAGACCTGGAAGGGCTGTGGAGATTAGTTGCACTGTACAAAGGCATGAGAGAAGCAATATAAGTATATAATTAGAAAAATGCCCAGTGCTTTACAAAATAATTCTGTTCATTCTGGTTACAGAATGAAATAAGCAAATATTGAAATAAGCAAAAGGTAGTATAGCAGCTTAGCTGTCTGGCTATTCAACCCCAAATCCAGACTTCAGCAATAATCAGGACAATTCAGATATCTGAAAGTTAGAAGGATTTATAGCCCTTGTCTGGTATGCTGACCAGGAGGGAGAGACAGTTTCTGCTGCAAGCATTCAGTTTTGTCTGCCAGTGGAGCAGTGTGTGGCACCACGCGGAGCAGCAGCTAGTGCCACCTGCGGGAGCTCTGCTGGAACCGGTGGTTTTATGGTTCAGAGATGCATCATCCCGGGAAACCGCTGTCACGACTTCCCAGCACCACAGAAGGAGGTGGTGGGTTGTTTTCTGCCAGCTTTCTGTAGTGCAGTGTAATTATATGCAATGCAGGGTTGATCTTGAGCAAAGCTACAAGTATAGAAGAGAACATCCATAGTAAGTATTTTCAAAAATACTCACTAATGGTTCATTTTTATGGAAAGAAAAATAGTTGTTAATTATACCGAGGAATTTTCTACAAACTGCACTGAAATGACTTGAATTTGAGAGATAGCACCTCTGCTGAGCTGAGAAACTGCTCTGGTCAGCATGGAGTTAATACATACATACAGGAAATACATGCATTTCACCAATTAAAGCTGGTATCTTTCTGCTTAGGCTTTGAGCTTATACTTCACGAGGATATTTGGTGTGTGTCAGTCCAGGTTTTGATCCCTCTTCCTCCTCCCAGAAGACCCTGTGGGGAAGGTTTCTTTTATTTTTATTTTTATTTTTTTATTTTTTTTTCTTCACTAGGTATAGTGGCAACATATGCTGTTAAGTAAGGAGCCTTGCAACATGGTTGGACGCTGACCAAACTTTGAGTATGGCTCATCTTTTCAAGAAGTTTGTTCTATACAAAGTTTGAAGGAGAAAATACTGTGTAACATTCCCTCCTAGACCTCATATCCTGTGTTATTTTGTAAAAAATACAGTCTTGACTTGCAGACTGAAATGCGGTGATTAGCTGCTGAACTTGATCTTTTAGTGGGTTTGGAAAACCATGACTGAAGCCTTGGAACAGCACTGGGAATGGATTCAGAACTATTGGAGAGTCTGGAGGAGGGAGAAGACATATGCGTAGCAGTTAAACCACAAAGGAGCCAGACAGCTCATTCCTTATATTAGAACATCTGTGATGTTTTTAACATTCAAACATGGTGAATTACAGTAAACCAGAATGAAAGTGGCAAAGGGATTCTGTGATTCGGTCTTTGCTTACTGTTAAAAAGTTATGTTTTTTGGACTGCAGCTGCAGTATGGATGATTAGCTTCAGAAACTAGGCAGAGAATGCTGTAGATTTATGTAGATTTATGCTGTTTTGAAGACGTGGGCACAAGACAGCACAATATTAATGTGAACTTCTTCAATGGGACAAATGTGCAAAGGAGGTTTTTCTCCTCACCAACACAGATCAGATGGTCTTGTTTGGTCCAGCTCCTCTCTTGCTACATTTGTCTAAAGTGCCATTGTTACTGCCTTTCTGTGGAAGAGAAAGTGAAAGGGTGACCTGGTTTGGGAAAATCAGCAAAATATGTAGCATCTTAAAAAAAAGCTCCACAAGCCCCACACTCCAACTATACCCCCTAAAGCTGGAACATTTTGTTTTGCATTGATGTGCAGGGGAAAAAAGACTGGAAGATTTTTGTGGGACTTTGAAGGAGAGGATTGTTGGAGAAGGGAAGCTGTAACTCACACCCACATCCAGAGTGCTGCTGGAAGGGAATGAAAGGAGCCATTAGAATTCTGTGCAATTTTGATGGAATAACTATTAACTTGAAATAACAGTGGAATCTGAAACAGGTACTGCCATGTTACTTTGAAGAGCTGAGGGGTGGTGCTGAGTAGGAACAGCAATGAGGCTTGATGGCATATAGTGGTTTGTGTGCCTGTAACTTCTATCCTTTCTGTCAATGTTATTTAGGGTTTCTTTCAGTGTCGCTTCTTGATTCATGTGAAAGAATTGTGTTAGTGCTAGCATATAAACTCGTCTTTATGGTTTATGTGACCTGGGATCAAAGCTGTTTTCATGGGGTTCAGGGCAGGAATGCATCTGCTCCTTAAGGGATTTTGTAGGCAAACAAATAGCAAAAACTAGGTCAGGGACAGATGTCCTTATTCTCTAGCAAAGATATATGCAGTATTAAACAGCCAAATATCAAATTCTGGTCATGTTGCTGTGTGTGTGAGTTTTGCCCTAGTCATCCTTGGAGTCTGGAGTTCATCCTGCCATATAAGACTTTGAGTGCTGTTTTTGGGGTTCTGTGAGTAGCTTTGCATTCAGAAATGCAACATCCAATATCATTCATCCAAGACGGGTGACCATCTGTGCAAGCTGTCTCTGGGCACCTAATTGTCCTTATTTGTTTACAAAATGTTTTTTGTCCAGAAGTCTATTAATATCCATTTTCTACCCACCCCTCTTACACTTTGTTTTGAATTGCAGCAGGAAAACCCCATCCAAATACTGTTTAAAAATAAACCAGCAGATAGTTTTACTGTTAACAGCACAGTATGTAATGTGGAAGTTCAGGACATCAGTTGTTCTACATGTATTATCTCTATGTACATAGCACTGACTGCTTAACCTGTAAAAGGCTGCATTTAAAATTGTAATACAGTATTTTAAGGGAACATGTATATTGATCTTGCATAAAGTGGGCACAGCAGAATATTAATATTAAAGTTGGTTATGCCTTTGAAAGATGGGGAAAAATGCAGTGTCTAAGGCACTGTGTTTGACAAGTTTTTGAAGAAATCCAACCAACTTTCTTAAAAATGATCACTTCCAGCTATTTGGAACAGATG
The DNA here is from genome assembly GCA_035221455.1 of Xenops minutus. Taxonomy (NCBI): domain Eukaryota; kingdom Metazoa; phylum Chordata; class Aves; order Passeriformes; family Furnariidae; genus Xenops; species Xenops minutus. Next base: position 57,779,666 of record JAWWEE010000105.1, on the reverse strand, counting down.
TAGACTAGGGGCCAGGGATTTCATACAAAGGAGGAGGTTCAGCTTAGATTCTGGTTAGTGGCTATTGTAGTTCAACATAAATACATAGTTGGATTCCATAGTTACAACTGCAAACAGTCCTATGATGAACAATAGTTTCTTTCAAGATGTTTGATGCTTTTTTGAGAATACAGCAATAAATTCCTGAAAGAACAAAAATGGAACAAAGTCTTCTCTTGAAAATGCAACTTGAAAAGTGAAAATTGTGATACTTCAATTAATAGTGATTTTGAATATTTGGAAATCTTTACTGGTGGGTTTTTTTATTTGTTTGGGGTTTTTTTTAATGATTTTTGTTGTGGGTTTTTTTTTTTTTTTTTTTTTTTGCCAGA
>JAWWEE010000105.1:57728601-57779195 GCA_035221455.1 Xenops minutus | reverse complement strand
TTTGTTTGGTGTTTTTTTTAATGATTTTTGTTTTGGGTTTTTTTTTTTTTTTTTTTTTTTGCCAGAGTACAGTTAATTTAAGAGACAAGAACTATATTGTCTGTGAAATGCAAGTAATCCATACTTTTTGTGAGCATGCTTTTTTAAACTATTTTTTAGTCGCTCATGCTATAAACTTTAATGTTTTCCTATGGATTCACTATAGCATGCTATTGGTTTAGATGCTGTGTTTAAAGGATCTCATTTTTTTCCTAAAGTTGATTTGCAATTTTTAGCAGCTCAAGATTTGAAAGGCAAATCAGTCTACTAGAAGGAACAACAAATTTTTTGAACTAAGACCTCCCAGTATGCCTGTTTGGGTGGCCCTAGCTGATTATGACCTGTGAAAATGCGTGGTCATACATTTGAATGTTTTTGGTTGCTGTTAAAGACTTTTGCTTAATTGAGAAGTGTAAACAGTATGACTGTGTTTATTCATAAATTATGAATGCATATGTATTTCAAGTTCTCTTGCTAGGATATTCTGTGAAAAAGTTCTTGGAGTAAGCAATAGGTAGAAGCTTTGACTGATGAATTCAGAAATATGAGATACCACATGGAGTACTAGAATAGCTGAACCTGAAATTCAAAGACAGTTAAAACTATCTCAATTATTATATTGCAAGAGTATTTGGATGGGTCTAACTGGAATGTTTTTATAAGGTACTCTCTATGATTGATCTTGAGATTATTGTGAACTTTGGGATACTGCTGCTACTAGTAAGATTGTCTGGATAAATGGAATTTATGTGTGTAGAAAGTAAGCAAGAATTACTTTGTTTTTACATTTACTAGTAAGCTTATACCCCAAACAGATTTTTCAGGAGTCCTGCTTGGCCTTACTGAAGAGACAGATTCACTTTCCTAGTCTGATATATTTTTCAGAGATTTCCTTCCTAGATTAAAAGGAGGAATTTTATTTATAAATAAAGGAATGCTAAATGTTGACTTCTGGATTTTTAGTATTTCAAAACTTGGTGTATTACAGAAAACAAGAGCAAAGTTCTGTATTTCCTTTTTTAAAGCTGTTTAGTATATTCTGCAATTTCTAGCAACAATGTGGAAATGGTTTGCATTAATGAGATGGAAGGGGGGGAAGCATACATTTAGGTTTTAAAATATATCGATTTCTGTGCTTTTTTAAGGAAGTAATAAAATATATTCTCTGCCACATTACCGGACCTCACTTTTTAGGTGTAATTTTTTAATTGACAATGAAATGGGAAAATGTTGAAGACTGCCATTTTGCATCTGGTTGTACTATTCGGGTGCTACTACTACTAATCTTGTGTGTGATTTAGAAAAAGCTAGGAAACGGCAACAAAATTCAGACTGTTTCATTACTGAAAACCATTACAGGCAGTGACAAGAATATTTGGAAAAATTTCTTCCTGGAAAGGGTTGTCAAGCATTGGAACAGACTGCCCAGGGGAAAGGTGGAGTTACCATACCTGGAGGTATTTAAAAGATGTGTAGATGTGGCACTTAGGGATATGGTTTAGTGGTGTGGTTTGTAATGTCAGGTTAACAGCTGGACTTGGTGATCTTAGAGGTCTTTTGCAACCTAAGTAATTCTCTGATTCTAAGAGGTTCTAGAGAGTGTTCTGAAGATGCACTTTTCTAGGCACAGAGGCTGACTTTCTGTTGTAACTATGTTAAGCCTCCCTGGCTATCACTTATTGTAATGCAGAGCTGCTAAATTGGTAAGAGTGTAGAAAACCATTAGTGGGACAGTAGTATTTAAAATTGCCATGGATTATCCAAATGAGCTCTTGAAACAGAGTTGTTGTAGCTGTGGCAGGTCTGAACCTGTTCAATGAATACCTTGGTTTGTGTGCAGTAATTGAATGATTCAGGTTTTAAGTTACTATTCCATTATTAAAAATACCAAACATCATTCAACGCCCATTTGAATCCCACTTGGTTTCATGCTGGGAATGATAGGTCATGCTCCATAGTGAGGGATGAGGACAGGTACACCATTAAATTCAGAGAAATGACTGTTGGTGCATGTCTTACTTGTAGTAGTAATGCTTTCTTGGTACAGAGTTTTGATAATACAAAAACAAGGCCATCATTTTCATAGAAAGTCAAGTAGAAAATGTTGATCTACTTTAGATAAGGAAAAATTGGACTTAAATAAAAGTCAGGGTAGAAGAGGCAACTAAAGTTTTTTTCTTGCTTATATTTAGCACCTGTACAAAATGTCAATAAAGAAGCTCCAAATTATTTCTTAGACTACTGTTTTTTTGTCATTGCCATGAACATTTTCATGGTGAAGTTTACTTACATATTTATTTCTATTCTATGCAACTCAAACCAACCAAAATCTGAATACAAATAGGTGGATACCCTTTTTTTTTTTTTTCCATTTTAAACATGTAGTTCCCTGAATAAGTGATGAGAAGATTTATTTAAAATGTATAATGTGCAGAAAATATTTTCTTGGATTTTGAAATTAATCACAAAAAGTAAATGTAGTATTTGTTGATGTAAATTTTTTGGTTCAAATGCCTTGTGTGATTAACTAGTTCCTGTTGGCTCTACCAGTAACTCGGTAACTGTAATTTTATTTATACACTGATGCAATGTTCACAGACAATATGTATTGCGTTGCTGAATGCAGAGGGTTAGACATGAGCTTGCCATAAACATAAATAACTAAATTTGAGTAGTCTGTTTGAAGAACAAATATATTTTTTAGTTGTTTTCTGGTGAGTGAGTTCTGTTTTACAGAAGATTTATAAAGGATTTTGGAGATTGCTAGGTGTTTTAATAGTTGTTTAAAGCCTCTGTTGCCAGCAGAGTTGTTTGTTCAGTTTGTGGCACTATCCACCTGTAGTTTATGAACTCGTAAACTCAAACCTTTAGGTGGGTAAGTCTTGTCACTATTAACTTAGCGAGTTAGAGAAGATGTTTGGCTCATTCACAATCTTCAGTATGTGTACTGTTGTGTGGGTAGAACATGTGTGTTAAGGACAAAGTAATTCCTGAGTAAGGCCTGGTGGATTTTTTATCTTGAGTAGAGGTGAATGGGGTGATCTAAAAATCATATGTCATAGAGTTTCCATCAGCTAAATAGGAATTAATTTCTACTCTAATATGTGCTAGTGGACTGTAGCCTCACATGTGTCTAATAGAAGTTTCTAAGGATTTTATGTATTTTGACTTAAATATGAGAAAATATACCTGCCCTTTAGAACAGACCTGAAATACAGTTTTGTGGCTTAAATTGCTTAAGAAATCATAGGTATTTTGTATAGTTTGGTTTTAATGTAAACCCAAGCCTTTTATTGGATGCTAAGGCAGAAACATTTTCATTTTGTCTGGTGATAGGATTCAAAACAAGACATAAGAATTTGAAGGTAAAATAATTTGAGAGGGGGAAAAAAAGGCCATTTACTGGAGTTCAGTCTCATTTCTGTTGCAGGGCAATTCAGGGAGGTCTCCCATAACTCTGGATCTGATGGTTGTCAGAAATATGCATGCCAAATCTGCTCTTTCCATCAGCATTTTTAGAAACTAGGTGACTGAATGACTTCATTAGGAGTTAAGGCTGTACTGCTAATGCTTCCAATGCTGCGCACTCTGTATAGAGCTGTGCACAGCACTGAGATTTGTGAATTGTCACTGAGGTGAAGTCCCTGCCCCACTTGGCACACAGTCTCCTTCAAGCGGAGAATTCTCCTCTTTCTGATTTCTCTTTTCTTGATCATCCAATCTGATTTGAGACTTTTTTTTTAATGTAAAATGCAATGTCAGTCTAACTGGGGATGGGAAAATAGTCAAAGGTGCTAAAAAGGAGGATACAAAATCCTAGTCAGTACATGGTATCCACATGTTGACTGTCAGCCAGTATGACAGCAATGTTGCTGTAAGAGGAGGTGGGCTCAGTGCCTTCTGAGAAGCCTTTTCTTCTCTGTCTTTTGCTGTGATGGAGGAAACATAGGTGCTCTGTAATGTAGTAAAGACTTAAGTTAGAGGGTTTTTCTGTTTAATGCAGGCTGATGTGACTCTTTGCAAGGCCACTCTTTTGTTAACTTCAGCATTATGTGAGTGTAAGCAGCTCTTGCATCCCAGTTCATAGACCTCTCATTAGAAATGAACTGAGGGGGAGAAAATGTACAAAATCAAAACCAGATGTCCTTCTGTGCCTCCTACCTGACAGTATGTCCAGGTGAGAATCAGTTACTGAGTGGCATTGCAGCTAACCTCTGGGAGTTTTACCTGTTTACAAATATACATACAAATATAGAAATGCTGAAAATGCATCCTTCACAGGGGCCATGGAGCAGGGGAGTGCCTTGCTGAAAAATACTGGGTTTGATGGAGAATGTTTTTTGTGCTTTGTGTCCATTAGGTTTTACTAAGCCTGTGTCTGAAGAGATGCCAGATAAAACACTGGGTGGTACAGAGTCGGTGCCCAGAAGCGAAGGTTAGTATTCTTCTCTTTTTTGACTATTGAAAGAAAAAAAAAAGCACTGTGATTTTGTGAAGAATTTTTCACGTCAAAAAGTGAGTTTTCCTTAGTAGCCTTACATTTAAGGAGCTCAATTAGTAGTGCACGTGCATGTTTATCTAAATAGCAGGGAATTTTCACTTAATTTTATGCAACCTCTCCATCCCTCTCTAGCTCATCATCCATGATACTATTAAAATAAATATTGAGGAGGTAGAACCAGTGGACTGCTAGGATTTCAGCATTTGACAAGATGTTTTGTCCAATTTTGATAAAGAGTTCTTGTTGACTAAGGCCAGCTTTTCATATAGAATACTTGAGTCTCACAGAACCAAAGCTGACATGTAAGGTGTGGGATGATTGATACAGGGAGCAATCGATGATGCAAGATTTTCAGTAAAATCAGTGGAATCTTGAAATGCTCAGACAGACCTATTTTTCTTCTCAAAGTTCATTAAATTCCCACATCTGAATGTTTGGTACTTGGTTTCAGGGAAATTTTATTCTTTGAAAGCAATTGTGATCCTGCTAGTTTAAGTCCTTCCTCAGAATCAGTGCTGGATGAGTCATTAAAATCTTTTATAGAAATTTGCTATTTAATGTGAAGGTTATGAGGTGTTTCTGACAGTATTGTGTTAAAACTTAAAGTAGTTCTTGTATACCCTTGCTTTCTAGATCATTGCTGTCCTCACACAAGGGCTGTATTAATTCAAACATGTGTTTTAGTTTGACTAAAGTTTACAGCTGAGGCTGGTATATTCTATGCCTCAAGACAGACAGCTCAAAATTTAGTTTTAAATATTTTTGTGGCTTTTAAACCTCAGTTTTGACATTTGAAAGGCATGGAAGAGCACGCTGAAATGATAATTTCAAGAAATGCATCAATAACCACCAAGAAAAGCATTTCTCTTCACTTAGAGGGTATTAAGTTATGCTTAGCTGCAGAAGGTTTTTTTGAAATTTATTGTAAAGCTTAGCACATGTTACTAGGAGAACTCTTAACACAAGAGGAGAAGCAGTTACAGCTGGTCTTTCAAAGACTGAGTTCTCTCTGATTCAAATGTGTGGCCCACTTATAAATAAATACTTATGCTAAAAGCACTGTGATGAGTTGGGTTAGAACAAAAGCCTATAATAAAATATAGCTCATGAAGTAATTCCAGCAGTTTGTATAAAATATGCTTGCTCAGTTGGTTAGAGCATGGTGCCAGTAACACCAAGGTCGTCGACTCGATCCCTGTGTGAGCCATTCACTTATGAGTTGGACTCTGTGATCCTTGTGGGTCCCTTTCAACTCAGAATATTCCAATTCTGTGTGCTTTAACATATGCACTGTTTAGTAAAACAAAACTTGGTTTAATCTGGATGCTTTCTTTTTTTTTTAAATCCTCATTTGAAACTAATTTTTAGATGTTAATAAAAGGTGAAATAATGAATAAAAATGAATCTTCACTTGATGACCTGTTCTTACATCTTGATGAAAATGTTCTACTGTAGATACAACATACTAGTGTCTTCTAATGATACTAAGTCACTAATGCTGGCAGTTAAGACTTTGAGAGTTTTTGCTGTATTATTGCCATAAATACTTTCAAAGATGTTATGATAATCTTTACTGAAAAAAATTGTCAAATATATATGCCAGTGAATGCTCTAGCACAGACTTACAAGATAAATTTTCATAGTCTTTAATCATACATCTCTCCACTTACTTAGCATTTATACAGTTAATTCATATGTAGAAATGTTTCACTGGTATTAATGAGTCAGAATTTAGAAGTGGGTGTTTAATTTTTCATGTTTAAAATATCACTGCTCCTTACACGCATAAATGTTTATGTGAACTTTTGTAATTATTTCCAGACATTTTATCATATTATTACTGCTTGGGTTTTTTCCAAAGAAATATTCTTGCAATCATTTGTTAAAAGAAAAGAAAAAGGTGCATTTGTTGTTACAAATTTCTAACAATTAACCTTGTATGTTTATCAGGGTCAAGTTGGGTTGAGCGAAGTGCTGGCAAGTAACTGATTATCTGGAAACTTTTAAAAAGTCTGTGTTTCTTTAACCTGTCAGTGCCCCTCCCTACCCCCTCACCCACTGACCCACTGCTCCATATACTCCAGCTAAGCCATGGAGCACACAGAAGCAGACAATTGAAAAAGGAGTTTCCTGTAATTAAGTTACTGTAACTTAGTCCTTGACTCGAGGGTCCCCAGTGGGTGGGCAGACTGTTTGCTTTTCTGCCACCTCTTCTGTCAAACCTTTTAGAGTCAACAGTTACATTTATAAATGTCACTGCTTTCTTTGTGCTACTGGGAGAAAAACCCAGGACCTGGAGATTGGGTTGTTGCAAAGATGGAAGTGCATGCATATCACACAGGGAAAAATATTTTTCAAGAAGCTTGTGTAGCTCTCAAGGAGTGGTAGACAAACAAATTAAAACAAAAAACTCCTACCATGATCCACGTATAACTATTTCTTAACTGTTTTCCTTCGGCAAAGCTATTATATTCTATTTACAATGGATACATTTAGAACAATGTACTATGTCAATACCAGGAAGTGGACTGAGTGTATTTCTGTTTTAGCTTGCAAAGGAATTAGCATTTGTTCTGCTGTGTTTGCTGAAAAGTCACTCTTAAACTTCTAGTATAGTTAACCGTTGGAAATTAGGCTGTGACAGGTACCCCACCCACTACACAAATTCCTCCTCTCACTTGCAGAGAGGCCGCTGTGGTTCACAGTGGCTGCTCATGGTGGTGTCTGAATTTGGACAATTTCTCATTTGCAAAAATTTAGGGGAGTGATTATAGATTTTTTTCATTAAAAATTATCCATATTATAGGATTAAAACAAAATATTTTATACCTTATTGAAATTTTGATGGTGCTGAATATTTGTCATAAAACACAAGTGTTTCATCCTGTGGCTAGCTGCTTAATTTTTTTGTCATGATACCTATGAACAGCTGTTCATAGCATAGCTAGGCTTGCTTCAAAGGAACCAGATGATGTCTGCCTTAATATCCATTTGGAAGACTCCCAGACTCAAAGTTTTGGGGTATCAGTCAAGTGCTACCTTAGCAGTAGCTTTATGCAAAACACTTAGAAAAGATATATGGATGTGGGAACTTTTAATAGGTTTCTCCTGTCCAATAGACTGCTTGTTTTTCTGTGCCTTAAAAGTAGACATAGTTGAAGAAGATGTGAGAAGGTTAAACTCCCACACACTCTTCTTCCTTTCCTTCTTCCTACACCATCTTTTTTCATTGAACAAGAGCCCTGACTCCCCACAGGTGGATCCTCTCCTCGTGACTTTGAGGTTCACACTTGCATCCTGAAGGAAACAAATGTTACACCTGGACTCTATAAACAGCCACTGACAAATCCCTGTGGAAAACAAGCTTATGTCATTGTAAAATATCTTATAGTGACAAGCAGTGGTTTTCCTTGCATTGTGTACCTGATGGCACTAGTGGGAGCCTACCAGCTGTTTCTGTTCGTGATAAGAGTCATTCGGTTTTGTAACTCCTCTGACTTACGTTTGCCTGCTATTTCTTCTGTAATACATAACGCTGCACAGGAAAAACAGGCAAGCATAGCCCAATGGATCATACACTTCAAATGCAGTGAAGAAAGTAGCATGTGCATTTCTACTTCCAAAATTGCTAAGGCTGATTCTTGCACAGGAGGAAAGCAAAGGTACGGTCATTTAGGCTAGTAAATGCTGCATGCTGCCTTTTATCCAGTGATGTGTCATATTTATGGAGAAGGTTGTTGTTACACTTTATTATTACTACAGCCCTTTTAAAGAAACACAAAAGTAGACAGGGAAATGAAGCATCTTATCTAAAGCTTTTTCAGATCTTAAGTGTGTACAAAGTCATAGACAACTATGGTGACAGTGCACTTGTGGGCTTAATGGTACATGGCTGGGCTGAGATGGACATAAAAACATCTGTGTGCTGACACTAGATGGGTGAGATGGAACATAAAAGGTCATGGCTATTTATGCAGAAAGTAGTGGGTGTTGTAGACTTCCCTGCCAAAGGATATTGTGCATGTAAAAAAATCACAAGTTGAAGGGAAGACCAGAGAAGACAGCTCCAAATAAATGAGCCACTGTGAACCAAAAAAATGCCTTTAACGGGAAATGGTGGAAGGCTAGAAGAATGCTGGGGAAAACACAGTACATGCTTATTATATTCTTACTGTCCCCAGTAATATAATCTTCCTGTGCCAGGTTTTTATTCCTTAATTACTACTCACAGCCTCATTTTGCTGCACCTTTCAATCCCCTCAAAATCATATCTTGATGAAGAAGGAAGTGTCTGTATAAAGACAGTATCTGATATTCTTAACCCTAGTGTTTATAAAAGGAGGTGATGAAGTCAGAGGATTTGAAATCTGATTTGAAATGGGAGAAATGCAATGTGAAAGCTTGATGAAATTGGATATTCTGTTTCTGAATTCTCACTAAATTATTGGCCTCCTGCTGCACACTGTGAGAGGGTGGTAAATCTTTCTTTGAAAAACTGGTTGTACGCTCTTGTCATAACCCAATGACTCTTGTTGTAACTCTCTTGAAATTTGGGCTAGCTGCAGTCCACTGAAGTTGAGTACTAGCAGCAGCCAAAGCAACTTGCTTTGCTGCTTCTGGACAGTTTGCACCCCCTGTGTGCAGCACAGCTTGTATTCTCTGATAGTGCCTGTTGCATTAAACCGCAACATTGAATTAACCAAGTATTTTCCTGAAAGCAATTTGGAGAATTGCCTTTATCACTGAGCCATGCTGGCTGGGTCCCACTTTCTTTCTCAGTTGCCAACAGCTGTAAACTGGATGGGCTTCTAAAATTCCTTAGCTCAGTGAAGAGGAGAAGGAGGTGGTGGCTCTCTTGATCTGGGGCAGTGAAGGGCAGTGAAAGGTAGACTGTTCAGAACACTGTGAAATGTTCGAGTACCGTAAAGCCTACTCCTCATCAGAAGTGAAGATGCAGTTGCTGTAATGTAATGGTGGTTAAGTAACTGATTACAAAGGTTGGGTTATTAACAAGTAGAATACCTTATTCTTCAAATGCCAAGCACTTTCCCTGGTGTCCTGGTATCCAGTGTTCCAGTTATCAGTGACTTACAGAAAGCGTATGTGGCCTGAACTGCTTAAACTTGAGGTTTGGAAAACTATGGACATTTTTTTATATTGATCTCATTTTTAAAGAATTGCTTTTGCTTTTCTGTTTAAATGGTAATGAATTCTTAGTTCTCAAGCAATTAAGAAGTATAGCACTTGTTTGATGCATTTTTTGCTTTTGTATCAATAAATTGCCCATGATATAAAATTATGTGTATTATGTTTTATAAATAATGTGTAAATATTAAAAAATGAGTACTGAAAAATAGAGAGACTAAATGTGGCTTGCATGAAGTAATCAAGTGTGATGTATCTTGATGAAAACCAGCTCATTTCTTTAAAGCCCTTCTGAATCCTAATTGTCTTCATTAATTTCTAAATTGATGTTCCAAATTAAGAGAAATCTAAAACAATGCAAACATTCCTGGAAGAGTAAAGGTTAGGGTTAAAGAAAAGAAAGAAGCGATATACTAATTTTCTGTGTATTCTATTCTGTGTATTTTTGGCTATATGATTCTCACCTTTATCGTGTGAACATAAGAAAAAAGCCCACCCCCAAATTGCACCACACAGTCTGAAAATAAAACACAGCAATGCCATAAATGTGATGTCAGCATTTGCCTTTCTGATGGGAACATAAATTTTAGTGGTCTGTTTGCATTGCTTGAAATTGGCTGTGAAGGCAGAGGGCAGATGCAAAGGGGCCTGAGCAATGTGATCTGTGTGGAGAAGCAAGGCAGGGAGCACCCAGGGCCCTCTCTCCTCCCCTGCTCCTGGCCAATGTTCTTCTAATCATGGCTCACCCTTAGTGTACCTTGGTGGCATTGAAGCAGGGAACATTTCCCTTTGTTGTTGCTGTCCATCAGGAATGATTAACAGTGTCTAATTATTGACATTATTAATTATTTTGATCTTAGCTGTGCATAGTTGAAAGAATATGATTGATTGAATACTCCTTCATAAATGGCATTGTTTGTTTTTGTGTCATACTTAGCATCTGTTGAGATTACCATCTTAGAAATGTGCTGCTGATCCTAAAAATGCAGTTGCAGGTTTAAATTCTCTATGCCTGTTTAAAAATAATTTGAGTACCATAATAATTCTCGGAGAAGGCTTCAACCAGAGGTTACATTCTGTAATACTGCAGTCTTAGCTGTGTGTGACCTGGAGTGAAAACATAAAAGTACTATTCTGTGAATACAAATGTTAGCAGTGTACTTTGTATTTGCTCTTTCTAGGTCAGGAATGATAACCATTCCTTCTCTTGAGATGTTTTTAGGGGAAGACAGTGTCACCAACAGAGCAGTTACTGTTGTTAAAGCAAACCCTATTTGTTAAATTGCTCTTCTGCTATACTTAAAACAGTCTAAAAAGACACAGTTATAATTAAAATCATGGTAGAAATGATGATTTAAATTATTATCCTTTGCCAGTTGCATCATGGGTTGGGGGGGCAGGGAGGTGTGTATGTTTCTTTATTGTTGTTTTGAGGTGGTTTTTTTGCTATCATATATTCTATGTTATTGTGTGGAAATACATTGGAATTTACTGCCAACTGCACGGTGTTAATATACAGAAAATGAGCAATAGTAGCAGTTAATCTTTCTGTCAGTGTTAATACTGGATTTTACTTGCACTAATAGAGTGTAAAATACATTGGAATACTGTAAAGTCAGCAGTTTCTTAAATGTAAATCAGCTTTCATCCCAGTAACTGTGCTTTTCTTCCCTTTTGAAATTTCCCCTATCAAGTGACAAACCAGAAATCTGTTTTCAGATTCACTGATTTCACCTCCTCCTCAGCCGTATTTCTTCCAAAGCAAATTTAAGGACATCAAAGGATAAGAGGCAAAAATGGATTACTTGCTACCAGTCAAAGTGAGCTGCAACTCTTAAGATAAATGAATTTGTCAAGGTTACATAATTTCCTCTTGGGCTGACCACATCCTTAAAACCAGGAGATCCAAAGTAGTAAAAATAAAGATATGAAGTCATTTCACCTCTCTAGTTGCAGCAGCACAGGTACCTTCCAGTTATTTACCACTTGATTCTGAAGAAATTTGATAAGTGCTATATAGTTAGCAAATGTAAGCCTGCTAATAGTAAGTATGACCATTTTTTTCTTGTTTAGTTACCCAATTATATGTCTAGCAGTAATTTCAAACTATGCCACTGACATCAGAAGTGGACTGAGAGGCCTCAATATATCCTAAATTTAAATTCGAGATATTAATAAATACAGAGGAAAGCTTAGTTGTTAGGTTTTGCTTTTTTAATTGGCTCCCTGTAGTTTTATTTAGCTTTAAAAAGGAGCAAAATGCTGCTTGCTGATAAACCAGACAGGGAGGTAGCTTTGATGTTTTATGAGCAATAAAAAAATTAACAGAAACTTTTTATGTGTTTTGGAGCAATGTGTCAAACTCCTAAAGTCAGCTTCTTGAAGAGTCAGCAAGCTGAGGGAGCAGGAGGGGCAGGGAAGGAAGGGTGGGAGGCTGCTTCTGTTGCATTGTGTCCATTAGTGGTGCAGGCAAAAGAGCCTTGGAGAGGTTGGATTTAGCATGCAGGAGACTTATTCTTTAAATTAAAGCCACATTAGGTTCTGGTCCTCTCTTTGGTCAGAACATACTGTAAAACCAATCATGCAGTTCAAGGCATTAAAAGTTACCAAATACTTTGAAAAAAAAAAAGCTGTTCTTGATTGTGGGTTTTGTGAAGTATGTCTTAATATTAATTCCATTACACACATCTTGTCAGTGGTTTCTGCAACATATATTTTGTAGAATAATTTAAAATGGGCACAAATTCCAGGTGCAATGAGTGATATTTTTTTTTTTCCATATGCACACGGTGTAATCTGTGCTTCAAATGATGAAAGGACCAAAACATTGTTTAAGGTGATAAGAGTTTGATTGTAACCTCTGTCCTAGCAAATCTGGACTTTTATGGTTCAGGAAAGCCAGGCAATCCAAGTTATTTGGGTTCTGCTATGTCTAGTTTCTATTGAAATAGTTACAAAGCATATGCTTCCTCTAAATGTCTGTTTGTTAAGAAGGGTGGTTATCAGTTAATGTATTTGTACTTTTCACTGTATAAAAATTTCATGTTCATGGTCAAATCTTGTCTCATGAAAGGGTATATCTTTCACAATGGAAAGGAGTATTTGAAGAATCAAGTCGTGTATGAGGCTAATTGTTAGGGAATTTTGCCAACGTCTGGCCAAGAGTTGGTTATATCTAGTCATGTCCATGTTTCTGAAGATGGGATGTCCTGTCTTGAGTGCTTTCTTTTCTATACGAATATGGTTTGTAGGCAAAAGGAAATACTTTAGAAAGATATGATTCTGCTCTGACTCTCCCAGAAAGAAAATGGCTGCATTCAAGGTTTGACCCCAGTTAGGATCCCTACTCAGTGAGAGTCTTGGTATTACTTTCTAGCCCTGGGAGTTCTGTAGTCACTCAAAATGAGACACAGACAGAGCCTTCTTTAAACTATAAATATAATATGGAATTTTTCTCTTGTGTCTCATGTCTTTATTGATTTTTTTTTTTCCACAACTGAGTAGTAGTAAAACATTTTTAGTTAAAGACTGTCTGAAGTTTATGAAAATCATAGGCTTTCCATTTTCAAAAAAATGGCATTATTATCTAGAGGCACTGCACTATTATAGCATTTGGCATTCAAATAGGAAATTGAAGGAGTGCCAAAGTTGCCCTCATCAACCTGACCACAAAAGTATTTTGTGACCTGCTAAAACAGACAGAGTATTTAAAGACCTATTCCATTGACAGCTGGTAGCTAGGAAATCCTTCTATGTGATGGAAAGATGATTTTCTTGAGTGTGAAGCTTTTCATGAACTGGTTGCTTATTTATCTTCTCAGAAATATTGTGCTACAAGCCTGAAAGGAGGTGGGTTCTTGTTAATGGTGGAGTAATCCGTGGGTTCAGGGAGCTATGTGCTTGAGTTTTGTTGCAGGACTGAGGTTTTAGGTTACATCTTGAAATGGTAATCTTGGGATCTACCAGTAAAATCATTTGTCAACTTGCATATTTCGTGTCGATGTTGTGCATTTAATGAAGTGCTCAGAAATATTTTAAATGTGTCAGAAGAGAATTTCTGAAGGAAAATGAGCCTGCATTTCATATGACAAAGAATGCTTTTGAGAACCTGAGTTCTTGTGTTTGTCACAGCCCTTCATCTCTTATTGCAAGGTCTAACTACAACCAGGGTAGCACGAATGGATGGCTTTTGAACAGGTCTTATGTTTATGCCTAATGTTTTCTAACAATACAGTTTTTCTGCACTTCAGGGCTGCCAGTTTACCAGTGTACTGGGAATACTTTTATTTTTGGCAACACCCAAAGCTAAAGGGTTTGAGATGATATGACAAGCTTTGCTTGATTTGGAGAAGCAGCAGTGGGAATTCACAGTGCTGTATGCTTCTGGGGAAATTGCTCTGTACACTGCTTCAACTTGTATGTTGAGTCTAGCTTTCTCACTGAGAACAACTGGTTCTAAATACATCTGTGCCTCTGCAATCTTTTATTGTGAATTAAACTTTTGCAGTATATATATGGATGCTGTGCATTTATCACAGACCATGACTTGCTTACCACTTTAGACCGGGCTGGAATCCATGTTACTAATACAGCAGCTCCAGTCCATTTTGCCACACATCTGTCAGACAGATGGAAAAATGTGGATATGAATCAGATCATGCCCTTGGAGTGGTTGTTGCAGTCTAAATCCAACTGTCCCAGCATGTTCTTGTGCCTTGTGCTGTGCTGAGCTATTCTGGCCATCAGGGAGGAATGGTACAACTCTATCGGAGCTGGCATCGACCCCATCTGGGGCTGTGTGTGTGTAATTGGGGTGCAGGAGAGTGAGCCAAAGCCACCAGAATTATCTTGCATTTTTAAGTGCTGAGCCCTCCTTTTTGTGAACAGTCCAAAGACAGCGGTTAAAATTTGTTTGGATAGCAGGTAAATTCTTTCTGCCTGTGCTCTCCCCCAGCTTGGTTGCTTTTGATTACTGCTTTGTTGCCTTTTCTTTTCATGAGCCCTGCTGGGGAGGATCTGAGTCAGCTTTTTACATTCTCTTGGTGTTTGAGTGTACTGTTTTTAAATGAAAAAAAGTATTCTTTGTTTTCTTCTGGATTTATTCTTTGCATTATTCCCTTCTTCTTTGTGGATGCTGAGCACGTATTTAGATCTTCACATTTTTTTTGGAAGATAGCTGGGCTATCTGGATAGCTGGCTTCTGTGGACCCTTTCCTTGAGAGGTGGGGAAATCTAAGTCTTGCCAAGAATAAAAATCTGTACACAAGCTTTTAAAATTTGCAAATTATAAGTAATGGAATTACTGCTGTGACTGAAGTGTATGGTACCCAAAACCAGGTTTGCACTTACCTATTGTGGGAAAATACCACTGCATTGTTTTCACTATTGAATACAGACAAATAACTGCCTTTTATTAAATTGTCAAAGTTTATAGACATATTTACTTTACAGCTACTTTTATAAGTTACCCACACCCCTCTCTGCATGTGAATAAAAGAACTGGAAAGGCCACACTGATAATGTCATACCAGGAAATCTTCAATGTAAAATACAGAGAACATGAGAGGGAGGAGGGAAGCTTGGGGGGCAGAACTCACACTGAAAGTAATCTATATAAGGAAAAAGTACTGCTTTTACTTCTGTGCCTTTTTTTATTTTATTTTGCATTTAAAGAAAATAAATTCTAGATAGGTTGCCTTTGACATAAGCCAACAAACGTGTTTGTAAGCACGTGTTTGTAAGCTCCCTGATATGCAGGGAGGCTTCCTGGTTCCATGTTTGAGCCTTTATAGTTCTTCTAAAATTGCATGTGTATTAAAAAGACAGGTGAAAAAGTCCCAGAAAACTAGCAAAACAAACAAACAAAACCCCCAAAAATCCCTGATTCCTGCAGAGCTGAAAATACTGCCTGTTGACCAGACTAGATCCTCCTTAATCTATTTCTGCCAAGTCAGACATTCTGGCAAGCTTCCTCAAGTCTGGATGTATTCAAGTAGTGTATTTGGCTGACTTAGTTTGTTACTTAGTAAAGATATGTGAAAATCCCAGTTCAAACATTTCAGCCTATAGTTGTTTTTACAATCTGTCAAGAAGCACAACTAATTGATATTTCCCTTTATACATGTGATATAATTTTTCTACCAGGACATATGTATTTGGAAGTAAGTTTTCCACTTAAATGTCAGGTGCTGCTACTATATATTTTTTCTGAAGCACTTCATAGTTTTACCAAATATATGCCCTTTCTACTCAAGGATAGTGACTTTTGGTAAGTCACTAATTTTTTTCCACCTTTTTTCAAATTAACATTTTCCAAGTCTTGACTTCAAAGTGTTTGATCTGGCTTTAATGCACAGTCTGTCACTGCAGGGATGACATCTTCATTGTCTCAACTTGGAGTTTATGAGGAACTGCAAAATCATTATGTATGAGATTTTCTGTATTTGAATACCTTGGATTCTTTTGTTCCTTGTATAAAGCTAAAATTTAAAATCATAAAAGTAAAACTAGTCAAAACTCTATGAGTTTGATTGGATATGCTAATTGGTCTTTGTTCCAAGTCACATGCTGATTTCAGTTTCCACAGCAGTAATTCTGCTTGTCAATACAAATATTACCTATTGGATTTGGTGCATGAAGAACAGTGGGGATTTTTGTTTTCAAATGCATTCTACTTTAGCTGAGGAATATATGTGAATTTCCGAACAGAAAGAATAAACACTAACTCTGCACCTGTTGCAGAGATGTCTAGAAGTTTCTAAAGCCTGGTAGTACCTGAAGTAATTGTGCGAGCCTATCCTCTGCAAAACGTGGTCTTTGGAAGCTGAACACCTGAATTGCAAAGGTTTTGGTTCTGGTGTATCGTACTGTTTAGAAAGAGATTTTGTCCTTAAAGCAAGAACTTATATTGTAGAATCAACCTTGACAATGAGATTTTTATCCCTAATTATGCCATCAGTTCATTTCTGTTTCTAGACTGAACATGCCTGTGTGTTTAGCTTCCACCATTAAACTTTTGTTTGGAGAAATGGTTGTTGCTCTCAGACAGGTACTTACAGTGTAAAATGAACAAATTGAGCTTCTTTTGCCTGTTAGTATAATGTGGGGCTTCTGACTACATATGTTTCTCACATGCCTTATTTTGCAGTCTTTACAATTCTTGGGTGTTCTTTTTGAAATGTAAGAGCTAGAGCCTGACTGTATTCAAATCCTGCACATCATCTTATTTGTCTAGAAGTAGGCATTTTTTCCCTATTCCTATTTGATTAAGATGCTTTAGGATTATTTGTAAATAGGGGAAAACTGGCCTCCCAATCATGTAGATTTAAACCACACAGACAGAAACCTGATGAGATGAAATATTACTGTGTTCTTAAGATAATTTGAAACACTTTGTAAGAAAGGTACTTTCTCATTAGCAGACTACACAGTGTTAAACTAAGGCACACAAATAAGTCAAAAGTTGATTTTCTTTATTTATTTCTCACAAGAAATACCCTTGAAACAGGAGTCCTTGTAATTGATGCAGATGTCAGGAATTCTTTTCTGCTGACACAGAATAAAGGCTAATCCAGGTCAGTCAGTACCTTGTAATTAATGCACATTCTTTTTGCATTTTTTTTCTTTGTGTGTGTGTGTGTTTTTCTTTTCATTTACTTGCTTTTCTATTCTTTTTTTCTCGTAGGTAGGGAAAAGTGAGAAATTCCTGGTTTACATCTCTGAGCTGGTCTAAAGTCATTATGAAGGTTTTGAACAGAATGCAGATGACAGGATAAAACTATGCTAAACTACTAAATAACAGAGCCCTTTTTACAGATAATTTTTAAATCCAGAGGGTTTTTTGTAGTATTCCCTTCCCCCTAGCCCTGACCTTGGCAGTTTGCACACAAACAATACTTACATTACTATGGAATAGCTCAGGGTGTTGGAAGGGTTAAGTGGAAAGGAAGATAAAAGCTACTTTGAGCTCACTTTGTTGCCTTGAACTTTGAATGCTGTTGATATAGCAGTCATCTGTGATCTCAGCTATCTTAGCAGCTGCATAATCAAAAACTATAAATGTCTAGATAGGAAATGATCCAATAATTAGAGGAAACAGTACTGAACCTGATGACTTAAAGGTGCTTTCATTCTTAAATCACACAGTTGTAGCTGTTAGAATTTATCCTGTGGTCTTTTTTCAGTACCTTGGCAGAGTACTTGAAAACCCTGATAATCAGGTTGGCTGAGAGAAAGGAGAGAAGGATTGGGATTGCTTTTTGTAGCCCCCCACAAAAGAAGCACCTCCTGCGTGAGAGGTATTGTTTCATATGTAGACCAGGAGAAAGCTAGGGGCTCGTCTCTCTAGAGACATGCCTACCTTTCTTTGTATGTGTTGTATTGCAAAAATTAATGCAAATGCAAGGGAGGGCTCTGCAATGATTTTGTATACATGCCACTGAAATCTAAACACTAGTCAAAGGTTGAAAAAGAGCTCAGATTTTTAACTTGTAGGGGTTTCAGAAGAGAAAAGAAAATCTGTGGCCCACTTACTGAACAAACAGAAATACATGTTTAATTCCTATTTGTAATAGAGCCCTGCATGCTGGGGTTTTGTTTGTTTTTTCCTTTTTTTTTTTCCTTAATACTGTAAGAACCTTATGAAGCTCACTCAAAAGTGAAACAGGGTTGTCTAAAATAAAGTGGGATTTTGAAATTTAGTCTCAGAAGTCATCAGTGAAGGATTTCCTAAAAGTTGCATAAGAGAACTCTGTTTTCAGTAACACAGAAATCCTCTACCACTTCCATGATGTTGAATAGTTCAATAGTTGCTGAGTTATCTATATATCTATACACAGTAATATCTGCTTCTCAAGTGTGTTTTTGCATATTATAGCTTGTGTATGTGACTTAGTGATCAAAGTAATAACTCATAAAATTCCATATTGACTTGGTCCTAATTATGGCATATTACTGAAAAATCCCTTGCCGTCTCTTCAGATTCCCCCAAGAGATTATTCTTGCTAAAATGCCAAGATTCCTCTTTATCAAAAGAAATACTGAAAACAGCATAGTGTTAATCAGCCTGATGCAATAGATGTTGAAATATACACTGATTCACTGACTTTATTTACCACTTTGATCAATAAAGGGATACACAGATTAGGATTAAAAGTTCTAAGGATGCTGCATTTAGTGCTAATTTTCTACTTGCAGTATATCTCTTTCAAATCAAGTATATTGCATTGGAAGCTGACTAATTTATGTTGATAGGTGGATTGATTCTCCTTCCATGGAGAAACTGTGTACTGAAATAAATACATACACATGTAAAATCTGTTGTCTAGTTTGGGTCATCCACAGTTGGTCCAAGTTACTGTGCAATGTCCTTGTAGCTACAGAATAATTGTGATTAGTATCACAGAATAGTCTTCTGAAATTTATTCTGTGTGTTCGAGACACTTTGACATCTTCATATCAAGATGTTATAGCAATATTTTATATTCAAATGAGGTGTGGGAATGAAATGTCCAGAAAACTTACATGTACTATGAATGCCATTCCTCTGCTTAAAAAACAAAATAAGTTAGTTTTGAAACACCTCCTTTAAATTATGCTGCCAATAACAGCAATTGTAGTGTAACATAGAGAAATTACAATTTTAAAGTATTTTCAAGTCAAAAATCAGCATATTTGGACTCAGTACTACAAAATTTTCAGAATAAGACATTTAAGCAAGTGAGTAACTTCAAATTAATGAAGGATTCATAGATACAGAGAGGTTGATGTGCTGATGGCTAAGTGCTTATGTTACAATTCCCACCTTGCAGGAAAAGAGCTATGATTTCATGATACAGTGAAAGTGGATTTATCATTAGTACCATTAGAAAGAACAGTCCTATCCTCTGTCTAGTTATGTATTCACTTACTTCCACTCACTCTCACCCAGCATATAAACCATAATGTTTCAGGAGTAAGACTAGCAGGAATGTAATTTTTTTTTAATTTCTTTTTCACTTGAGGGTGTTTGTTTTTTTTTTTTTGCATCTGATCTGATTAGCCATCCCTGAGCCTGCTTACCATTGGGCTTTTCTGCTAATCATCCATGTTGGTTTTAAATGCTTTGCAGGGTAAATCATACATTGTGCAGTGTATTTGCCCAACTTTATGAAGGCTTAATTAAAGATTGTTCAGGCCTTAGTAAGCTGTTCTGCTTCATGAATGCTGAAAAAGTGACTGTAAATCATTCTCTCTTCTCTGTGGTGTTAACTCTGTGATAATGAAATAATGGATCTTATGGACTCAAGCAATAAAAATACACTTTGCCTCTGAAGCAGATGCAGTGATGTTTCTCATCCAGCTCAGGCAATTTGATACTTTTAATGCCAAGTTGGGAAAGGATGTAAATGATAGGTTTACACAGAGCAACAGGCACAGCTTGCAGAGGGAAAGTGGCATTTTTGTTGGATCTGGGATGAGACTTTGAAATCTGGGTCTATTTCCTTGCCTGCAACACTTAAACAAGTCCCTGACTTGCCTAAGGAACCTGACAGGAACTTGACAGTGTTCTAGGTAACCTGAAGGAAAGAATTTAACCTGTCATCTCGGGAATTTTCTCTTCTTTTTCTCTTCCATGGCTAATACTTGATAATGTTTTACTCTGCCCATGAGCCTTCTTTGTTCTGATTGTCCCTGATCATGTCCTAAGGCAAAAAAGGTGCTATTGACAATCATATCTTTACAGAGTAATAACTATCCACTGTCGTAAGGCTCTTTGATTCCTACTGCTTATTTATTAGGAGATGGTTGGTAGCAGCTGGAAGGAGGTAGGTTCTGACTAGGACAGAAAACTGAGGCATAGTGGCTGGCTTTTTTTCAGGTGTAACTGTAACACAATGACTTTGAGTTTGTCAAAATGTTGGCAGTTTTTGTTGAGAGATTAAATAACAATGATAGTTACTCTTTGGTTATGGATTTACAAAAGATGGTTGTCATATATGAATATAATTTTAAAAACATTTTTATAACAGTACTTGCATGCTACAGCTCTCAGGCCCTCACAGGTCCCTTCCACAAGGGAAGAAGCATCATGATACTAGAACTCAGAAGGATCTCTGGTGAACTGCAGATTAGAATACAAAACAAAAAGCATGAAGTGTACTCTTAAAAAAATAAATATCAGTATCATGAGCCTGAGAAAGGCAGATGTCATTTTACTGAGTGATCAAACTGTCCCAGTTTGGAGGGATCAATGTGCACATAAACACCAAGGAGAAAAAAAGTGTCTGTGAGTTTCCTCTGAAACTGCATCTCTAAAGGGTGGATGAAAGGAGACCATGCCCTTATTTTAAGGATTGGGAAATGATGTAGGGAAATGGATTTACCTGTAAAATGCACCACAAATGTGCAAAGTTTCCAGGTGTAAGTGCTACTTTTTAAAGTCCTGGGATTGTGTTTACCAATAATTTGGTATAATTACTTGGTTGTAGTTTGAATGCAAAGCCCAAACTAGCATATTCTTTGTACAATGATAATTAAATAAAACCTATGATTATGATCTTTGCTCTGCAAATCTCTAATCTGTCTAAAGGAGAGCAAACAGGAGCTCTTATTTTAAGGTGCATTCTTTGTGGATTTTATTTATTTATTTTTTTTCAATATTTGCTCAGTGGTTGGTATAATCCTGTTTAAAAGTTTTTTTTTGCTTACCCGAGCATGTTCTGTCTAGCTACCATTGTTTCATCCCTCATTCATAACTGAGTAACTTAATGCTTAAATCAAACAAATTTGAGTTTCAAACCCAGAAAAGGTTTTTGTCATGCCATTTTCATTTTACTTTGTGCAAACAGGTAGTACTTTTGTTGGCTGTTCTGTAGCTAGCATCACATTGAAAGCATTTGAAGCCAATTTTTGTACAGAGTAAACATTCTGTGGTTGGAAGGACTTAATTAGCTCAGGTGCCTTTACTGCTGGCATATGCCTCCTTATCTTGAAAGAAGTATCCACCAACTAATCCTTTATTTATGTTGAGCTTTGGAATTTCCCTTGAAATGTCTTTTTGTAACCTCTCCCAGAATAAATGGGAAGTGAACAGATTGTCAAGTAAACAGTGAGGTTGCCAGTAAGCAAATTAATAATACACATGAATGTAAGTTTCTTCTCAGTGGTGGCAGGTTGGATACCTGTGATTAATCTTGGGTAGAGCGCTGGTAGTGTGCTTATTCCTCTGTTTGTTGCCTTTTGTTGTACCATTTTACAAAGGAAGCATTTTATTGTGTTTATGCATGGGAGGACTGAATTTGTTAATCAAATGTCCAAGGCTATGTTTTCAGTGCTCAAAAGAAGGGAATTGTTAAATCACAATAGCTAATTTGTGATAGCAATCGCAATGTGAAATCCTAGCGGGCAGGTAGATCTATTCGTCTAAAGCAAGTTGAGATCACAGTGTATTCTCCAATTCAGCATGAACAAAACGACAGCCTATTTCCATTTTACAATGGTGGAACTAACTCAACTTTACTCCCTTGGCATAAAAAGGTATCATTTTAGTTTGGTTTTGGTAAATTCTTAGGCCCATTGTGAAATGGTCTTTTTGATTACAGGATTAAAGGTAATCCTAGAGAATCCTGATAGTGATGGCTGAAAAAGAAAATCTGTAAAACCATTGTGTTCCATTTCTCAGGTTTCTGGTTTTATAATAGTATATGATTGCACTGACAACTGGTTGAGAGTATCTCATCATAGGAGGAGAACAAGGAGTATGGCAGAAATTAATGCTTTCCTCTGCCTCGTATGGAGCGAAAATGTCCTGCCTGACACTTTTTGAATGTAGAAGTGTAGGGGAAGTTGAATCAGCCAGACATAAAGAAATCATGATTTTATCCTCACTATACCCTTCATGGTAAAAGAGGCTTGTAGACATCATCCTATTCTTTCTTTCTTTCCCCCCCCAAGAACCAGGTAGTTTGCTTTTTCAGATTAGATCATGGTGTAGGCCTTCTCTACACAAGGAAAATAAATTCAGTAAATTCTGGTTTGATTTGAGTTTGTTATTCTTGTCCAAGATATGGCAGCAATCGTAAAATTGCTATTAATGTATAAAGGAGAAAACTGAGCTAGACTAAGATGATGTATCCCTTGTGCAGTGGAGGATATTTGTTTTTTTCTCTAATACTCCTTGCATTTAGGGTCTGAAGGGGGATTATGTATGCCCCTTGTTGAAGACTTTTTTGAGCTTTAGAGGGGTTAGTGGTAATGGACCCTCAAGCAGGTGTCATGACCATGGGCACAGGTGTTTGAACTGAAAGGCTCCAGCTGGCAGAAGAGTGCAAGAAAAATGCCACTTTAGACCAAATAAAAGCAAGTGCTCGTGAATTTATTTCTGCTGCAAGTTTAACATGTAATGGTAGTACAGAATACGCCTGCACAGAGGCATGTAACTCAGAATTCAGGGTTGACTTGTTCAGATCAAAGAGGGAACTCAGCTGAAAGACTTGCTCAGATTTTGAGAGATCAACCTTTTAATTAATTTTTTAAAATTATTTTATTTTATTTTTTAATATATCAATCTACAGATCTGAATGTAATGCTGGTCCTGCTGTGAGACTTAAGAGTAGTGAAACAATTCCAGGGGAAAATCAAAAGCATAATAGCTATAGCTTTCAGTATCCCATCTCTTGTGGAATGGAGTCAGAGATCTTTGTTTTTTTATCAGAGAAAGGGTCACAACCTCATCAAGCATTCCCTCCCTTCCTCATGACTCCCTAAAGGTGCAGTACTCTTAATTGCTTTTGGCAGATAAAAGCTATGAGGAAGTCGGGGAATATGTTTTATTTTATGTTGCTGTCATTAGTCTGAACTAGTTCTTAATCTAAGATTACAAAGACATTGTTTATAAGGATATATCTACTGCAGTTTTTATTTGTTTCTACTCCTCTAGGTTACATAAGGCAAACAGTAATAGGTACATCCTTAACTTACAGAAAACTGAAAGTGTTGTAAATGCTTAAAATTCAGGACCTGCCTACGTCTTTACAAAATTGTTGAGTTTCTCTGCATGTTAGCCTGATGTCATGTCTGTATTTACAGTCCATATACAATACTGACTATTTTTCATATGTTTACACCTGCTAGGTCTGCATAAGAATAAATCATGAGGTGACATGAGGTATTTCTAATCAATATAGCAAGGGAACTAAAAATGCAATGCCTTGCTTAGCACTGATCATAGGTTTTGTGTAAAGACTTCTATTCATACTATCAGAGCAACAGATAATCTATATTGTATGCTTATATTCTATATCTAGACTATATTGATAGTATATGTTTAAATTAGCATTAAATATAGTTCAAAAAAGATGGTGGGGACTTGCTAGTCCTGTGGCTGTTCCTCCTTTAAGCTGAGTAATATTAAGGGAGATGGTAGTCTTCCTGCTGCTACATTTGCACCTGGATGTTGTCAGTGCCTGCTCAGAAATCCGTAGCTGGGATGATAGTATGATTATAACTGTCTTTTCCTTGGTATGTCTATAAATCCTGCCTTTAATTTATTGGTCTCTGGCCTTTCTTTTTGTTGTAGGAAATCTCTTTTGTACTTTTTATCTGCAACATTACTTTGTAAAAGTATATACTTACAAAAATAAATAAAATCTCTCTGTAGGATAATACAGTCCACAATACAGCTGTGGTATTGTCACAGACTAGGGCAACTTGTGTAATTGTGATGTAAGAGCTTTGGGGTTTCTTTTGGTAAAAAAGAGTAGAAATATTGTGAGTCAATTCATGGACATACAACTTTAAAGTAAGGTATGTTTAATACCTAAGTGAGGAACTCTGCTTAAGAAAAGTGAGATTACTCTGACCTTCATTCTTTGCTCAGAAGAACAAAGTTAAGCATGTGTGATAAAGATAAAGGAGCACGTTGTTGTTTGCTGAATTGGGGCCACTATTAATACTTGAACATGGTGGCTGAATCCAAGGCTATTAAAAATGGGAAACTTGGAACTGGGTCAGCTATTGCCTGACAGAGGTGGTTTCCTTTTTGACATATGCAGCTGAAAATCAAACCCTGCTTTCTCCCCATCCTTCTTGTGCATTAGAAAGGTGTATGAAATATGTCAACACACTTTTGAACAAGTGGAATATAAAATATGCAAATTCTTGGATGCAGGTTACAGTAATGAAAGGAACAAATCTGTTTCTGGTCATACAGGAGAGAACTGAAAAGACAGATGCTCTATCTCCTTCTGAATTTTCCTTCAGGAAGATGCAGCTCATTTGCTTAGTGCTGCCTGAGAGAGGGAGATGGAAGATGATTAAGTTAGTTGTCTGTTTGTTTGTTCAGAGGCTTCAAGTTCTATCACTGTGTCAAGTTTTTTTTTTTCTTTTTTTTGATCAAAGTTAAGTGCAAAACTACAAAATAAAAAACTGCTCTGCTGACGGTGAGAAACAAGCTGACTCCTTTGCTTCTTCCTCTTTCCTACCCCATCTTCTTTCTCCCCCATCCAGCCCTAAAACCTTCAATAATTACATTTATAATTGAAATTATGGAAATGTTCCCAGTGGTTCAGACCTCTCAGGACTAATTAAATCTCAGGATTTGTCAGTCTTTTCAGTTTAAAATTGGGGTTTGTAAAGCCCATCTGAAGACATGATTTCTGTTATCTCTCTAGAGGTCCTGACTTACTTCATACTTTTAATATGATTTCCAGAGAATAAATGTACTTTAATTCACACAGCTGAATTTAAAAAGAATTAATGATAAACTTGTGTTAATTAGTCTTTTTCCATTCCCAGCTTCCTTGTTGCAAGGAAGCTTTTATGTGTTCCTTGGTCAGAACACAAAAAAGGAGGGACAGGTAGTTTTCTTGAAGCTTAAACGAACAGGGTGCTGGCCCCCACTCATGAAGCATTTTACTTAGGTTTGTGTGGTGTATTTTAATATCTGCTGGGAAGCATGTAGCTGGTGATGTTGATAATTCCTGAAGTTAGTTCACTATATTTTCCAGGAGCTTTCTTTTGAATTTACTGTTGGGCATGCATGGAATGCCATAGCTGTTTGACAAACATGGATGGAGCATTAAATTGCAGTTGTTACTCAGTGATTAGACAGTGTGTGCGTATTGTCCGACAATACAGATAGAACTTAATGCTAGGATAATTTCAAGTAATATTTTGACTCTCTATCCGTACTGAGGCATGCATTGTGCTACTGATAATATAAGCCATAGCGAACACAATCAGTGATAGTGAGCAATAATAAGTGTTTTAGAATATGTGGTAATTGCACATCTGGTGTGCCCTGCCCTTCTAGCAGCTAATTTATACTACTTGGATCTAAACTCTTGTACTTAAATTCTGTTTAATAGAAAAGTTAGAGTTGGTGATTAAATATCAGTGCTTGTTCCTTATTATGCATGATGCCCTACCCTTAGCTTATTGACTAACAGTGGAATTGATCTCATGCAATTAGCATGAGTGTGTCTTTGCTAGCAAGTAGTACTGTATACCACTGGGAGATCCTCAGTTAATTTAAATCTCACTTTTGTTATGGAGTTAACTCTTTGCTCCAGATTTAAGCTCATATTTAAGTGTTGCTTTTGTTCAAAGTAATTTTAGAAAAAAGACAAAGACTATTTCTTGCTTACATAGCTGCATGGCAATAGTGTTTTCTCTCTACTCCTGTAGTTCCAAAAGATTTGCAAGCTTTCAGTTTTGGATTAGGAAGAAAATAGTATTTTAAAAAATCAGTAATTAAAAAACACAAAGCAAAACAGAAAACAACTCTCTGTCCCTCCATAACTGTGGTTGAGAAAAAGAAGATTAAGTATTTTTACAGACCTTGGGGAAAGAAGTTAGGCTGATATATTTTACTCTGTTTTTACTAAAGGGCTGTTCATGTTTGTGGCTTTGGTGCTACTTTGTAACTTCAGTGACTTAAGCATGTATCTAGATGAGAGAAAAAGAGATGTTGTATATGTAAATATGTACATTTCAGAAGTTTGAGAAGGTTTAGGTTTTGTTCTTAAATTCTTATAATTTCTTTAATATACTACTTATGCTCTTTTTTTTTTTTTTTTTTGGCAGAAAATAGATTTTTTTCTTCTCATTTCAGTTGCCAGATTGTGTCAGTCTAGATTAGTGATGAAGTGGGTGTGTCGTGGAGATGTTACCATTTTAAGAAAGTCTTTTCCATCAGTCTTTTTTGTAGTCTGTACAAGATGTTTGAGTCCTAGATACAGTGCAAATTTGTCAGGAGGCATTTCCCAGACAGCTTATGGAAAGCAATTCTGGAGGATTCCCAAACTTAAATAACTGAAAGATACTGCTTGGTGGGCCTGCAGCTCTCTGGAACTGGAATGTAAAACTGGCAGTGGAATAAACGCACTCCCTGAGGAGGCTGAAGATGCTGCAGAGCAGCAGACAGGGAAGAGGAACTTTCCCAAAGAAAGCTTTTCTCTTTTTTTTTTTTTTTTTAGCCGTATTCCTCTGTGAGGCCTGCAGTGATGGCAGGTGTCCAGATGTTGGTATCAAAACTGCAGTTTTAAAATTGGAATGAGAGGATGGCTCCTAGCCACTCATTAATGCTGTGCTGAAGGTCTCCAAGAGAGTAACCAGTTACACAGCTTCTCAAGTACAGAAGTAATTGTGGTGGGGTCGGCGGGGTGCTCACTCTGCAAATGTATTTCTGGACACTAACATTTCTGGAGTGTTTGAGAACAACAATACTTAATTATCTGTTATTTGTCAGGCTAAACAGGCAGTGTGGTGTGTATAGAGTTATGTCTCCAGTGAAAACGAATATGCATTTGCTGTAGGACAAGGTTTTTTGGGGTAAGCCTTTCCTTTTCTTTTACCTTTTCCATCTTTCTTGCTTTTGCCTGCTTCCTCTAAAAATTTTCACAAATATTTAGAGCCTCTATATCACCTTAAATCCAGAAGTTTTTATAAAAATCCTGGTAATGCTGTTCTGTAAAAATAAATGTAGCTTTTAAAATTTTTTTTGTCCTTTTTTTTTTGTTTGTTTTTTGTTTTTTTTTTTTTTTTTGTTATGTGCCAGCTATATAATGTAATGCAGTAAGTATTTAGGGAGTGTTTAGTCTTTTTAAGTAGAAAGTTTATTGTGATGCTTCATTTATTTTCTAAGGTAACTTAGTTTCCAAGAAACAAGTAGCAAGAGAAATGACAAATGCTGACACCCTGTATTTTCAAGCCAAAGATTTTCAGAGGAAGGTCTTTCCTGAACTGATCATGGAGTTGAGCGTCACTGAGATGATCAGTCACTTTGGCCATTGAAGCTTGTCTCTGTGCACGTGTTCTGTCACCTCAGTCATGTATGCAAATGTCTTTAATTCACTACTGTGGGGCTGTTTTGATCATCGTCATAACTGAATTTTGTATGGGCTCACCTAGCTGTATAAGAATGAAAAGCTTTGTTATGTTATTTCTGGGTATTTAATTTGCCATTTCTCTTTGAGATGGGGGAAAGGAAGCAGACGATACAAAATAACTGCAGTGTTTGAGTGTTTCAGAGATGTTTCATGGTGTATTTCTACATTAATCATAGAAGTACAGTCTTTTTTTTTTTTTATTTTGGTGCCTGTGTAATACACTATTCCTATCCCTGTTAATGTTGTTTTACCTCTAGAGATTGATTTGTGGAAGTGTGTTGCACAGACACATGTGAAAGCATAACTAGTTGTCATCTTTAGTTAAAGATCAAGCAGATCATGGCCTCACACACCATTCTAGTTTCATTTTGGGATTGAAAGATTTTCTCTCTCCAAAAGTTGCTAGCCATAGAAAAAAAGTTATGGATTAATATTACTAAAATCTTTGCAGAAGCAAAACTTTAACTTGCTGACTTTCAGGAAAAACCAAGTTCAATACTTTACCTTTCTATGGTTCAAAAAAAGTCACTTGTATGTCCTGGCCTCCATGCAGGTGCTTTACAGAAAATGGATCTAAGTGAAGTTATACTTTTTGTTGTGGGAGAATGTGGGAATAAAGAGGATACATTAAACACTGCCCAAATGCACTGACTCTTACAGGAGAAACAAATTCCCAAAATGTACATCTGAAGCCACTGAGGCTTACTTCAACTTGGTTTTGTTTGAATCACCTGATATGATGTCTATCTAGAAACTAATGTTGTGTATAAATTTCTGCACACACACATATGCACATGTTGTTAGATTTCATAATTTAATTTTAATCAATGCGATTGCACGCCTGAAGCTAAAGTCTATATTTAAATGAAGATAAAAAGAGGATATGGTCCATCCATCTGCCTGTCTGTAATCAGGTTCTTATACTTCATTCTTATCCCCAAAGGTCCTTTGTCAGGTAAAGGGCACAGGTATGTATTCTGGTTGAACTTGCAAAAACCAGCTGTCCGGACTTTGGGACAGCTCAGCCTGGTGGTTTGTGCAGCTCCAGAGTGCAGGTACCTTTGTTCTTCCGGAGGTTTCCAAACACTTCTGTGCAGTGACAGAGAGGATGACCCTCTTCTTCCTGTAG
Organism: Xenops minutus; assembly: GCA_035221455.1. NCBI lineage: Eukaryota > Metazoa > Chordata > Aves > Passeriformes > Furnariidae > Xenops > Xenops minutus. The sequence goes on along the minus strand of JAWWEE010000105.1, from coordinate 57,750,013 downwards.
CTGCTGGGCCATGTACTCCTGGCACTCCCTCCCTCTGGCAGGAACAGTCACGCAGCTGCCATGCTTGAGCAGAAGCCTCATGGAGGTGAAAATGGAGCTGAGTGCCCTCAGGACCATTGCTGATGTGGTGAGCACTAATAGGGCTTGAGAGTCTGAGCTCTGGAGCTACAGGAGAGAGGCAAGCCCACCCTCACAGGGATTTAAAGTGACTCTCTCAGTGGTCTGAGACCAAACTGATCTGAACATTAGGATCATAAATATATTTTTCTCACTGTCTATTATATCCTTAGGGTAGCATTTAATCCTCTTGCAAGGATTTTAATTAGCATAGAAAATAGATGATTATTTTATTACAGTCTGCCAAAAGGACTAAGAAAATATTTCAAGAATATTTATTAAGAAAATATTTTTTAAAGATACATTTTTCCTGGGCCTTTAGAGTACAGAGAAAAAAACAGCAGATGGAAAATGTTTTACAATATTGTTTCCTTAAGGAATTAATCTCTTGAATGACAAGAGCAAAAATTTGGGAAGATATGTTTTACCTATGTATGATGTGGAGCTTTTTGCAATACGTATAAACATACTTTAGTCATGTTTGCTACTTAGTGTATTTCCACAACCATGTCTGAGTTTTGGGAAGGGTCTAGGGAGTACATGTCCACTTACTGTAATCTTTTTTAATTAATTTATTTTTGTAACCTGGGGCTTTCCACTGCACCGAATACTTGTTGACCTTTAATTTAATTTACTGGAGGGTGGGGAGGAAAGAGGAGAAAAGAAAAGCCTTAGGAAATCCCTTTCCCCACCCTGCAAAAGAAGGTAACTTTCTGTTTGAGTCTTGTTTGGATTTAAAGGCTGTAAGCAGCAGTAAAAATACAGATCATTTTGCATCCTTCATAAAAGCCAAATGTTGAAAGCACAGTATCAAATATTTGGGAGCATTACAAAAGTGATACAACCTCTGTAATAGATGAATATGTGAGATTTATGAAATGTTTGTAGTCTCTGCTGAACAACTTTTATGCTGAAACATGATTATTACTAATATGCTCTTGTTAGTATTTCAGTAATGCTTACTTAAACTGGGTATTCATTATAATGGATTTTGCTTTGTATTCGTAATGTATACACCAGATCATGTATCTGTTAAGAAGCTTTTCTTCTTACTTAGAGATCATCTCATTTTCCCAAATTGAAAGTATTTCTTCTTGCAATTGCTTACTTTTTTGCTAAATTATTTTAACCCAGTCCTTTATTTCCATTTTGAATCAGTACCAAACATTTGGTTTAGTAATACTTCTGTGTTCTGGAGGGTTGAGTTTGTGTTTTCTACAGCTGGAGAAAATCTATTTGTTCATTTCTTAACCTTCTGACATATCTGTTTTTACAAGACCGGCTGTTTGTGATGGGGGATTGAAGTATAAAGTAACAGCTACAGAAGGAAATATCTCTTGTTATGATCAGAGTGTAAACTGAGCCTAATGCAATGAGAAGAGAGTATGCTTACATAAGATTTTTGCACACCAGGAAAAAGAGACCCTTCTCTTCCTTTATGTGATTGCATGTTGAATTTTCACGTGGTGTAATAAAGAGTGAATTCTTAAAAGTTTTATTCACATCTCTTAGACATATCACTGTAAAATTGACTTGCAATTGGTCAAACCACTGATTCTTCACTGTGAAAGCAGGCTCAACAAAGTTGAGCATGGCAAGTGAAAAAGATCTGAAAAGTCAAGACCATGGACCCCAGTGTGAAGTTCCTAAAATGCCCTTATCATTGTAACAAGCAGGGAAATCCAAGAGTTTAAAGCATTCAGAGACGAATCTGTTTTACAAGATCTGCACACTAAGTGTTTTCTGATGGCATGCTGTCTGACCGCAGGCTCAGGAGTGTCCCAAGTCACTGGTGCACTCAGGTGCTGAAGAAAGAAGTCATTCTATCTGTCTTCTGACTCAGAGTATTATATCCATCAAACCTTCAGGCTTCAGAAACTTAATGTCAGTCCTACTTTTATCACAGTTGGAAAATGTAACATTATATCAAAATTACTTAATCTTGTCTATATTTTTCCAATGAAAGTGGAGGGTTATAATAGTGACAGCGGGTCAAGTTTTTTCCTTCTTTCTCAAAATGAGTTGTGTCATCTGGCAACAAGCGATTCTTATATTATATATATTAATCATAAATATATGCATAAAGTGGAAGGATTTTTTTAATCTCTCATGTCACAAAAAGATGTATCTGAATGTGTTGAAGTGCCCGAGGACACCACAGTGGTTGCATGTCATAAGGACATGTGAGATACCTTCTATACTAAACTTGGGGACAGTTTAGGGTCTACCTACAGCAGAAAAAGTATCTGAATGGGTGCAATCCTGTTCTGGACCCTACAGATGCACTCCCTGAGGCCTCTGTTGCCAGTGAGACTGGGCATCTGTGGTGGAGGAGAGCCAGCTGTGCCCTAGCTCAGGGATGCTGGCAGAAACTGGAGCATCAGCTCTGAGCTGTGCTGACAAGACCAGCTTGTCTTTAAGTGAGTAAAAAATAACTATCTTGGGCCAATGATAGCTAGTTAGTAATGAGAGGTATGAATTTTTATTCTTTTTCATATTAGTAGGGTGGCTATTCTAGCCTCTGATTTCTGTTCCTCTTTATCAAGTCTGAAGGTTTTTATTCCTTTTTTTTTTTTTCTCCTTAAAATGAATCTATTTCAGATGAGAATATGGAGTTGGGTTAGTGAACTACCTTTATTTAAACAAAGTATAAGCTGTCACTTCCCACACCCATTCATCTGTGTAACAAAGGGGATAAATGAAAGGGGCAAGTGGGAGTGCTAAGGAGGGATTCCTAGCTACATCACTATGTGCAGAGTAATATTACAGGCTCAAAGCAGAACCACCGGTATCAGCGATAGGTTTCTAGACCAGCTATGTTAGTTTGAAAAGAGAAAAGCAAACATAAGAGAAAGGAATGTCAATACAGAGGGAAAATGGTGGGCTCCAATTTAACACACTCAGTGCATACTGCATAATTGTTTTCCTGTTTGCTAATGGCGATTATCAGGTCTTTTATCTTAAATATGCTTCTTGCCACCTCTGGATGTGAGAGATAGTGCTGACATAGTGGGACTTGGAGTTTGAACTATCCTTTTCAGAGTATATGGAACCTGATAACAAAAAAACCTTATGGTCCCTGCACTAACGAATATAGCAAATCCCTATGATACTTGTTTTGCTCCCGTGCCTGTATATCAATGTTAGCATGTTACTGCTAAAAAAACAAAAAATTGATAAAATGGAGAAGCACAACTCAAAATCTTATAAATTGGGAGTGATGACTGGTTAAGAGCATCGAATGGCTAGGCATTCCGTTCTTGCTTTCCTAGGCTTTCATCCTCTCACATTCCTCCCTCTGCAATATTCTTCTATTGTAATTGACAGATGCAAAAGTATCAGCAGCATCAGGACTATTTCTTGAATATTGTTCTAACTCAGAAAATCCGTTTTTCCCTAGGGATGAGCAAGTTATAAATAAAACACATATATAACATACATCAACATATTTTAAGTGTAGTGACCAAACTCTATTAGAGTTTGTACAAGCTTCTGGTAAGCTACATGACTTACTTCTAGAAACACTGTTTGTGTCAACGCTGTTCATCGAGTCCTAAAAATTACTTTATTGTATTGCACCTTAAAGGGCAAAGGGGATTACTGATGTTGAAACCATTTCTTGTTAATTCCAGGGGATCTGTGCTGTGCTTGTTGGGAGATGCTTTTTACCAGTGTCTGGTAATTTTGCCATTGAAGATCTCTTAACCTTGGCAGCTTCTGTTCTCTCTGTCAACATACATATGAATGTCCCAGTTCAGCTGTGGGGCTCATTTAGTTTTTGATGTTCCATTGTTCTGAGTCAAGATCAGCTATAGCAATTGCCATGTAAAAGGCAGCAATATGAGCACAGTCAGTTTGACTATTTGTGCTATTATATTGTTCAGGCCTTCGGTGCTAGATGCCTTTGTCATTGTTTTCAACGAACTTTGCTCTAATTTCATCAAGAGAGGAATGCTTCTCCCAGATTGTTTTTCTAACCTTAAAAATATTTTGCAATGAATTTATAATTGGCAGGGTCTGTGCATAGTTTAAAGGTTTAAAGTGTTTCAAATCCTTTTGTTTTACATTATTAAGAACAGGTATTAACTGAAAAATCATTGAAGTAGAAATTTTAATATCTTTTGGTGCTCTGTTAATTGATGCTGATCGACTGCAAAAGGGACCACTTTTACTCTCATGTTACTTGTCCTGGAGAAGAATACAGCCATTCTTATGACCTACTGTATTGAGAGAGAGAGATGGTTTTGGATGCAGAAATAAGTATAGCTGATTTCATCCATGTCTGTGTATAGAAATTAATGAAAAAGAAGAAAAATTGAGTAAACCCACCATCCTTCTGCTTTGCAGAATAGTTAATGAAATTATTTGCAAGCTGATTCAGTTCAAATATCTTACTAAATTGTTATGGCTGGTCATCTGTTTTCATTCTCTTACTGATTTAATTACACAAGCATCACAAATCTTTTGCCAAAATCCTTGTTAATGAAACACTTCAATAGTGACAGAATTTCCATATAACTGTAAAAGTGAAAGCTTCTTACTGAAATTCTGCCTATGTGAGTAATACATTACAGATAATGCCAAAGGGGAGGGGAGGGAATTGCCCAGCTAAACTTCTTTTAACCTGTGCCTCTTTGTAATAAAATAATGGTAGTCAGGGTTTCCAAAGAGATGAGAGTTTGAAAAGTGAGCACGCCGGCTAATAGCTGTGGTAACAGGCTGAACGTAGTTGAATAATACCAATGTAGTGGCCTCTCGGTGTGTCTCTGCGCCTCAGGGCTCAATAGTGAATGCGCAGCATTGTTTAGCTGTGAAAAGTCTCGGAGCTCTTGGGATGTCAGGGCAGAGCGAGGGAAACTGATTTTCAGCTTGTAGCCTCCTTGTAAGGGGGCTGGAAGAAGCCTGGGGGCAGCTAGCCGGTCCTCCCGGCTCCTTTGCTCTAGCAACTCCGTCCTTGTATGTGGCGAGTGCACTGCAGGGAGTTCCAGCTCAGCAGTGTGCCTGTGGGAGAAGACAAGAGAGGGGGAAGGATTTTTTTCCCCTCATGATGAGTTTCATGGTTGGATGTTACGTGAAAGCTTTCCCTGAGGAAAGTTAGAAAGTGACATTTGAATTTAAGGAAAAGCATGGACATAACAGAAGTTATTTCATTGAGGATTTACAGGTTAATGGTCTAAATTTGATCACAGGTTTTAAAATAGATGGTTTACTGAGGGGTTCTTTTAAACAGACTGAGATTCTGGATAAAGCCGTGAGAATGGCTCTTAAATGAATTACTTTGTAAGTTCCCATGTATGTAGGGTATGGAGTTGAGAAAACTTTGATGTTCTTTCTGTAAACAGGAACAACAAAAGGAATTGTTTTTTAGTATGGCTTGTTGGGAAAACCCTGCAGTTCCACCACAGAGTTAATACATCCTCAGCCCCCACCCTCACTCATTTTAGACCACAAAATTGGCCTGTGTTGCCAAGTTTCTGCAAGTGTGAGCTGTGTGTTTTGGATTTGAGAATTTCATTTGGATTCCAGCTCCAATATTTAAGAAAGGAAGGATTTGCTACTTCTTTCTCATAGAAAACAAGCAAGTGGAAAACCCAAACAAGGAAAATGGTGGGATTAAATGTCCCTATCTGGAAGAAAGATACAGCACAAAAGAGAAATCTGAGAAAAATGACTCCTTTAGCTGTGCTAAGAGGATTTAAATAGGAGTCTGAGTTTCTATTTTCCCTGTCTCTGATCTAAACATTGAGAAGGCTTGTCTGAGTTGTTTACTGAATACCAGCAATGTTTGGGCCACATGGACTGTTTTAGATGTTGTTTATTATAGTTATCAAGGACTCTGAAAACTGGCCAATGTAGAAGGGTCTGAAGGCTGCAAAAGAGAAGATACTGTGCTGACTATAAAAGTCAGGAAAGCAGAGGGATGGTAGCAGACAGTTATCTGATGTCTTTTCATGACTTTTTAAATATTGGCTACCTTGCTGTAAAACACTTAGTGGTACATTTTTAAGACTGAGGTTTCATGCCTCTCTCTTGTTTGTATTTGTCAGGGTTTTTTTCCTCCAGGTTGACAAAAAATTTAGTAATAAATCAAATGGTCAGTAGAATTTTTTATTTTTTTTTACTGACTTTCTTTGTATGGTGTTACATGTTTATAAAATTCAATAAAAATATTTCTGAATGGGAATGCTAGCGAATTTTAATACTTTTAAGTCTATAGGATTATTTTTCTGAAGCTGTTGATAAAGAGAGCATAGGGACTTTGCAATATATACATAGCTTTAATAAAATGACAGTCTGCTTCAAATTAAATATTTTATTATTGTGATAAGAAAGTACAGAGAAAAGCTTATGACTCAGTTGCTGTGAATTATGCACCAAATGTTCTCTGTAACCAAGTCCGGGTCTCTAATCTGTTTGCTTCTTGCCCTGTGGCTTCTGAAGTGTGACTCTTGTCACTGTTAATCTTGAATACTGATATGTCAATAATTGTTGCAGGCATTAACACCATCTGTATATGGGTACAGAGGCTATACTGCTCTGTACACTGACCCTGCAGAGATCTCAATCTCAATTCATGCTTTACTTCTTTCATACAAAACCTCTAAGGAAAGTATTGCTTGTTTGAGGTAGGAATTTTGTTCTCAGTGGTTTGTCTTCATGAAATAAGAGCAAAAAAAAAATAGTTGGAAGTATTACACATGCTATGTGAGGACTTTAAAGCAACTCTGACAGCATTGTGAAGCCACTTCTTCATCACAAACATGAATCTATTGGAGTAGCTTTCACAGACATGCCTGAAAGTTTAATGATAAGGGAGAGGAATAACAAGGAAGGGAAACTTCATTTTCTTGTGGCACTGTGTTTTCTCTGTACTGCAACAAGTTAATGACATTGAAGAAGGAAGGCACAAAACATGATGTCCATACTTTAAAAGTACAGATCTTCCCTCCATTCTACAAAGGACCAAATCAAGGTAAGCAGCAATCCAGATTTGACAGGGTCATTAGCAGAAAACAAAAAATGAAGATCTGGATGACTGCATTTTTAAAGATCTGTTGTATGTGGCAGCAATGACACCTTTTGATTTTTCTGCTGTGACTGGTTATTTTGTTGCCATTTGGCAGTCTTAGTCTGCTTGACCTTATTTATGTAAAATCCTGTACTTAGCTGTAGGAGCAATATAGTGAGAAGACAATGAGGTATGTTTTACTTCTTTGGACTTGAACACCTGCTTGTTTTCTTCTTATTTGTTTTCATATAAAGAGTTGTGAGATCTCAATATAATGGTTATTTTATGCTGTAAAAACCTGTTGCAGTCCTTTATTAAATCCAGAGTCCTTTAACTGTCATTGAATGTGTTCTGACTGAACTGGGTTTTGAAAGAGCTGTTAGCTTACTGTTGTAATGTCATCTTAAAAATAAGACCTAGTGTTCCCTTTTAGGAGGGTGAGCATAAGAAAACAACTGATGATGTGAAATGCCAGAGCCAGTCTGTGGTGGAGACAGACCATCAATATGTCTTAATTGCAACCTGGGTAGAATTTAACGATTCTTCTCCCCAGGATGTAAACATGGATACTGCTTTCTGCAACTTATATTTTTGTTCAAGAGAAGAAACACAGAAGAAATTTTTTTCTTTTATTGGAAATGTGAGCATCTGTTAGGAGGAATCTGCTGCTACTATTTCAGTTCTGTTTCAAAATTCTAGTTGCCAAAGTTCCTGAGGTGCAGAGGAGGTTCCAGTAACTTTAGTTCAAAACCAAATCAGAGAGATAATTTAGCTGTATTTAAAGAAAAAAACATCAATTATTTAAAGCTTCTGAAACTCATTTCAATTTGGCATCTAACAGTGTCAGCTATTTCAGTGACCTGGCTTTTACAAAGTATCTTTTGTTTCATGCAGGATTTTCATTTGAAAGATTTGGAAGTCAACAAAAAATTCAGTGGCAGAAGCAAACAACAGACTGTTAAAATGAGTTTAAAAGAACTAATCTGTTTGTGCTAGATACCACAGTTACAAGTTCTTGTTAAATTGAAAGAGATGATTTGTACAAAGATGCCTTCTTTAGGGTCACACGGTGAAATAGTCACTGCAACTAGCAAAAATGATTCCTAGATACCATGTTTCCTTCTCCTGAAACTATATCACTCTCTAAAGTGTGAATGTGATTTTACAGTCTGAGACAGTTAACATTTTTTAATCTTAAAAACCTCCCAGTGTTCTTGATAAAGCAACAAGTGTTGTGTCCTATGTTGGGGCTGCCTAGCAAAGACGTCCCTGTGCTTGTGCTGCAGTGGCCTTTGAATGGCTGTGGACTTCAGCAGCAACTTGAGCTGGTTTAGATGAAGTTGAAAACAGTGATACGTTTTATGTTGGCATGACATTTGCTCAGAGCAGTAGATTAGAACAGGAAGAAGTAGAAATCAGACCTGATGTTCAAGCACTGTTACAGCGGTACAGTGTAGCATGCAAAGATGCTAGTAATGTGCTAGCAGCAAGGCTTGGCCCTGTGTGGTGCTGGGTGGAAAGAAGAGCCAGGTGGGTTTTCATTCCAGTGCTAAAGCTTGAGTGTAAAAGTACTAAAACACTCACACAGCATCATGTTGAACAGTAATTGTTTATACTTCTTCACTAAATGCCAGTATGGGCAGATAGGCAGAAAAGAAAAGAATATCAAAGCTTTGTTTATCTTACAGGGTATTACTCCTCTTTGTCATCTAGAACATTACTTCTCCATATGCATTCATATGTTCAAGTCTTCACTGAATCTTCATTTGCTCTGATTTAGAAAAGAGTAGAACTGTACTACTTTTTTTCTTCTTTTTTTCTTTTTCTTTCTTTCTTTTTTTTTTTTTTTTTTTTGAGAGAAGAGAAGCAAGCCTTCAAAATTCACAAGGAAATGACAAACAATTCTTTTAAAAGGCCCATAAATGGAGCATTGGATCCACATGCTTTGTTTGTGTTGCAATATATCAGCAGCATGTGATGGCTTGTTCCTTTTGTTAGGTGTCTCTGCAGTACTGTATACGGATTAAATAGCTACTGCATTGCAGAGAGTTATTAATACATTGGATTGCACTTCCAGGGAAGATGTCAGTGTGTCCTTTAGCCTGAATGTACCTTATGGTTGAGTTACAGGGTTTGGTTTTTTTTTAATTTTGCTGATTTGCTGAGGATAACTGATTTCTTCAGTAAATTCTTAGCCAGTTAGGAACTATAGAATAACATAATTCTTAAACTCTGTAAATGTCACTTATTGTTTTCAAGTTTAGAAAAATCAAAGATTTGTTCCAAAATAAAAACAGGTCACCCTTCTAAATCTTAAACCTGATACGCTGAAAATGCAGTCTTATGCCACTGTGCATACAACAGGAGGGAGCAGGAGATGGGATAAACGGATAGAATGCAGATAAACAGTATATATGAAATGCTAGAAAATGGAAAGAGGGGCCAACCCATTATTTTTCTGGCACATCTGTGTACTATTTCATTTGTGATGCACATTAGTAAACGAGAAGGCTTTTCAGTTTCCAGTCTTCTGCACTGACAGCTCTCAGTGGTTAAAGTGATGGAGGGTGAGGCGCTGTTCTTGGGGAAATCCCACTGTATGGGGGGAACTTCTGCTGACTTATACACAGGGATGGAAGGGAGCACTAAGGTCAGATGTGGGTGTGCAAGATGAAAGAGCAAGGCAGAGAGAAGTAAGGACCTCAGCTCTTTCCCTTTTCCCTTCACCCACAGTAATGCTCATAAGAGCTCACTGTGCCAGTTCAGCTCAGTGGCTGAAGCTCTCGCTGCATTGCCGCAGCCCCTGCTTTTACCTAACCTACTGAAAGAGATGTGCGACACAGTTACTGAGCTTTCAGGGTTCAGGAGGTTTGCCATCACTAAATGACAAAGCTGCTGGTATTATTTGTAGGTCATAGGACTTCACAGAAGTGACCAAGCAGTGCCCTGTGGCTAGTTGACGCTCTGCAGGTCTGTCCAGGAGTTAGTTAAAACCTGATTTGGAAGTGATAGAAACTGTGTGGGCAATGTGGGTACCAGGTGTGAGGAAGCAGAGGTCTAGAGGTCATTAGCTCCTGACAGCAATATGTGTGAATGTGGAGCATAGCCAATATCTGATAAATTGGCTACATTCAATTGATTTGAGTACCTGGTTGCTTGACTGTGTATATACTGAGAACTTTGGGACCAGTGTTGGCCATTCTGTGCCTGTGAGTGTGTCCAGGATTTACAGATATGTGGTAGCTCTGTCTAAAGTATTTTGCACAGGTCTTGCAAAAAGATCTTTTAATGTAAGTATGTAAGTATTAAAAAAATGCTCAAAAACTACAGGAGAATATATATGCACGAGAGAGCATGTCTCAATGGTCTGAGATGTGTCAGCATGGCAACAGGTGGTAAACACCTGATCTTTTAGCCTGAGTAAAAGGGACTTTCACCCCAAGAGCCCTGACGTTCAGATCAAAGTGTTTCACAGCTTTGCGAATGGTCTCTAGGCTGTCTTCACTTCCTTTTCTACCTCCAGTTTCCTGCTGAAAGGCGTTGTTCAAGGATTGTGTTCTTTAGGAAAACTCTGAATGAAGCTGAGTCCATGTTATGTGCAAGGATAGAGGTAATGAATTTCAAGTATGATTTTAAAGGTAGAGTGCCTCTTTGCAGACTAGGTTTAAACACGCAGCTGTGAGAACACACCTGGAAAGTGGTGCCAGCAGCTGGAAGCTCTTCTGACTTCTTTTGCCTCCCAGTTCCAAGATAGAAATGCCATCAGCCCCTCCACAGTCCAAGGAGACATCAGCTTTCTCACCGGTTAGCACCAGTCTATATCCTTTTTTTCTCATTTTCTTTGTTCTTCATCTTTTCTCCTCTCACTGTGTCCTCTTTTTTTTTTTTCTTTTTTCCCCTTTTACTTTACTTCATTGTGATTTAGCACAGAGCACTTGGTGGTTTGGTTTTCATATTTTCTTCTGAAGGTCTTTCCTCTTGCTCTTAAAAAAAAAAAAAAAAAAAAGACAACAAACACAAAGTTTGCAAGCACTATGCAAAAGCCTGTTCCTGTTTATGTTAGGGCAGAATAAGATCCGGAATGATTCTATTGCTGAGGATCATCCTATTACATTGCAAGTTCATGGGAGTTTCTAACATAAACACAGAAATTTCACAATACCAGCAGGTGATTTATTTGCTTTACATGCGTATAGATATTGTCTGCAAATCAAGGAGCAGAGTGTTATAAATGTTGTGGAAGTGGGGACCTTGTGTGATGTTTTCACAGTGTTGTGCCTGGAAAAATGGAAGTTAGTGGGTGTTGCTCAGTGAAGTGTGCATTTTAAAGTTACCCACAGTGATGCCCATTGTCCTGTCCCTGAATTGCATGATGTCATGTTTCATTTAAAGCTCTTAGTGATGCTGAAGACTGTCGGTGCACTGGGAAAAAGGCGGTGAGAAAGTTGTGAATCAGGTTTCTGTAAAGCCTTTGTGTTTAGGGTTTTGATAGATAAAAGCTGACTCATGCAATATTTCTGGCAAAGGAGCTGTACAGACTAGTAAGAGCTTCTCATTTTACCTGAGTGCCCAATGAGCTAATTCAGGAACAGCTGAAGTCAGAGCCCGTGCCTCTCCTCTGCCGCACAGGTAGGTCGTGGGTGCTTTGGAGAGGATTGGAAAAATAGAGAGGACTTTTTCATCCTGGGTGTGAGGAGCCAGAGACATTCCTCAGTGGTGAGATACTGTCGCAGAGGATTTTCCCTTGCAATAATGTTCTCGGATATTAGCGTGCTTGGTTGTGACAGAGGCTATTCTGCTTTAAATACTGCAGGGAGTAGGGGCAGGGGGACAGTAATTTGATAGACAGAAGCACACTTAGTGACTTTTTTTCCTTGTTGTGAGATTTCTACTAAAAGGGATTTCTGTTTCTCAAAGTTCAGTTAAAATACTTGGCAGGGTATCGTTTGTGACAGTCCAGACTGGAGATGTAATCCTGCAAATATTGTAGCTCTCTACAATGTGATTTTGTTCACAGAGGGTGTTAGTTTTAGAACTGATATGCGTTCATATACAAAATTTAGTGGTTAAAAATCTGCTGACCTTCACTTGGACAATATTCAGAGCAGAGGATATGGGGAGTGTATTTAAGATCATCTGGGATTCTTGTAATTTAATTTAATCTTTCTCAGTCATAAGTCTGTACAACATTTATGTTTGTTTCTAAATTCCAGTGTTGCATTTTGAATTTGATACTGGATGTAGAAATTGTTCTAGACAAGTTTGTTTAATTGTATCCACGGTATGAATGCTTTATTGGAAATATGAAAATATCTCAAGGGAAAACCAGGAAAGATGTTTCTTGTAGTCTCATTGCTTTTTTGTAACTAAACTTCCACAGGATATGAATGCTGTAATTTCTGGTAATGTTGACTTTGTAGATAACACCTGAGGTGCTCTTTTTCATGCCAGGAGAAAGGCAGCAACAATGCTAATCATGAATATAAAATGACTTGTGAGTTTTTAGTTGTGTAGTATGTCTTAAAGTGTCACGTGCAGTAAACAACTTGGAGGAATAAACACCTATATTTAGATAGGACTTGGGGAATATTTAAGTCAATTTTACATTTAAAAACAAAGAACTTTATCTCTCATTGTATGCTAATGTTCTAGCATAGCCAGAACTGCAGAGGTAATGGAAAACTATTTATCATTACCATAAACATAGTTACAGGAAGAGGTATTTGTTAAAGAAAAGCAAGTGATAGAAGAAGGCTATGCATTTTTGGTGAGAGCTTATTTATGACTGCACACTGAAAACATGAGATATGCCAAGATGGTTGCTTTGCATGTGCCTTCAGTGCTGTAACTAATATTAAGCGTTGCCTGTTGGGATGAAATGAGGGTATTTCTTACCCTTGCATGTCTGTAGAATAGGAACATGTCATTGCTCTTGCTGGGGAGTGCTCTGGGGTCGTGCCATGCCAGTGTGTGTGTGATGCAGGAGCAGGGAGGTTTGCAGGGGCTGGGAAGGGGGAGAGACTAACTGAATTAATGCTAAGGCACAAACAAGAAATGACCTTGTTTGGGGAGCATGTTTCCTTCTGAGTAGGGACAAGTAGTAATTATCCTCCTTTCAGTGCTGAACTAACAAGTAATTACTGTTATTCCTTAATTAAAGTATGCAAATTGAAGATTTCTTTTTTTTCTTCTCTCCAGACTGAGTTAAATACCATTATTCACAGCTGACAAAAGTTCTCAATATTATTTTGGTTCATCCTTGAAAAGGTTCAGTAACCAAAAGAAAGCCTAACAAAAAAAGCAGTGAACCAGGCCAGACATGGGTCACGGTATACAAGACTTGCTCAGAGTGTGTGCCTCTGCAGGCTCTGGGGGTACCTACACACACTATTTGTAGCCTGAGTTTTGGTGAATACACCTACCCACTGGTGCTGCTGCTGAAACTGGGGGCTGAGAGGGAACTTGTAAATCAGTCCTAAAGGATATGGGACAAATGACTTGCTTTTTATAGTAACTTTGTATGAAAGACAGAAATCTGTAAGAGGTTACAGGGTTTGCAAAGGCACTGGGTCAGTAATGATTCATGAAGAGCAATCCTAGGAGAGACTGTTTACTTTCCCCTCACTCTCATTAATTAACTTGCAAATTTTGGTACAGACCTTACGTAGCTGGGTGCAAGAGTAAAGTTGTCTTGCAGTACAACTGCAGAGTAAAACTGTACTAGAGCTCTGAAAAGCCAAATGCAAACCCTGACAAGAGAAAAGAGGATGTACATGTGTCTGTGGCAAGGAACTTGATTCGTCTGATGCACTTATGACTGCAAAAATCATCTAAAAACTTTCTTCCTGATTTTAACAGTGGTGGTAATCATAGAGGTTATTTTTCAATGTAAATGATTCTAAGATGATTGAATCCAAGCATTAACCCAACAATGCCAAGTCCACCTCTAAAACTGTGTCACCAAGTGCCACATCTACATGTCTTTTAAATACCTCCAAGGATGGTGACTCCACCATTTCCCTGGGCAGCCTGTTCCAGCAGTTGATAGCCCTTTTGTTGAAGAATTTTTTCCCGATATTCCATCTAAATCTTCGCTGGTGCAACTTGAGGCTGTTTCCTCTTATCCTATCGCTTGTTATTTGGGAGAAGAGACTGACCCCTACCTTGCTACAATCTTCTTTCAGGTAGTTGTACAGCAATAAGGTCTCCCCTGAGCCTTCATTTGTAGACGTCTCCAGCTCCCTCATACAACTTGTGTTCCAGACCCTTCACCAGCTCCATTACCCCTCTCTGGACACACTCCAGCACCTCAATGTCTTTCTCGTAGTGAGGGACCCAGAACTGGACACAGGACTGAAGGCATGACCTCACCAGTGCCCAATACAGTACTGCCTAGTCTTGGAGGGGTTTCTAAAGACAAACCTGTCAAGCCTTGGAACACTTGCAGATTTTGTGGCATTGGAAAAGGCTATTGGATTGTAACAGCTACCTGAACCTGAGTCAGAAATTGAGAGCTGGGCACAGCCAGGGTGTGTCCCCAAGCTCTGTTTTCCACAGGCAGGGTGTTTGATACAGGACTCGCCCGCTGAGGAGAGGGAGCTGCTTCCTGGTTCCATGCCATGCTGAAATCCACGGTTCCCTATGCACCCTGCATTTTTGCCAGACGAACCAGCTGCATAGATGCCTAGCTGTGCTCTGTGGGAACACTGGGCTTCTGTGCCATCAGAGTGGACTCGGGGGAACATGTTTTGCTAGTCAGTAAAAAAGAACTTTTGAATTTAATAGTCAGGATGAGGTTTTGAGGACAAAACAGACCAAGCAGCAAATACTTTGGTGTAATTTATAACAAAAATGGAGGAACTTGAGACAACCACGTTGCATGCAATTAATTAGCTGTGGCTTGTGCATGCCTGGGTTTTGCCAAGGTCAGGTGTTAAAGAGCAAACCTGTTTTAACTATTACAACTAATCCTTGTTTTTTAAATAAGGAATGACATTGTCATTAAACAAGAAAACAAGTGGGTTTGTTTTGGTTCTCTAAAACATGTTAAGATCTCCCAATGCTTCTGGCTACAAATATGTCTTATGTAAAACTACTTGTACAATTTTTTTCTGATTCCAATTTCATTAGTGTGAACTGTGTTTTGGGGGTGTTTTTATATTAATGAGCCTGACATTGTTTGCAAAGCAAATGCTACATATTAATGCCTTCAGGTTATTATCTGAGAGGCAGACCACATATCAGTGAAACAGGAAGAGTGTGGGGTAATGGAATTTCACAGGAATCCTTTATTTCACCCTAAATGTGGCTAATCAGGTGTTTGTCGTGTAAATTTAGTAAAACACCTTGGAGTAAGTTAACTGAAAGGTGGTATCCCTGTTATCTTGTTTATCCTATACATTTTTCAAGGGAGGCATTTTTCATTCATCTGCACAGCAATGTTGTGCTTTCTAACTTGAACATGAAAAATTATCCAAAGCCAATAACAAAAATACATTCTTTCTTATCAAAAATGTATACTTTCATATCACAAGAAATAGGAAGGCAAACATCATTGTCTGTTCCCCTTTAGAAACAAGAGAACATCACTGCATTTTTCAGTTTTAAATTTTTTCCCGGTTTATTGCTTTGTATTTTATTTTATAATTGGTACCTGATGTGGTTTATTCAAAAAAAGGTAAGAAAATATGCTTCTGCACTGCAAAACTTGAACCTGGAACAAAGAAAGGCTATAGACTTTTAGACTACGAGGTAAAACCAGGGGCACAGAGGTGCCAAATTAGGATTTTAATCTAATGGCCAATTTCTAAGGCATGTAATGAGCAAATTACTCTCAGTGTTAATACCATGAATCACCTTGAGAGCAATACTCCTCCTTAACAGAAAGCTAATGCCATCATCACTGAAATAGCACTATTAATTACTCACATACAAATAAAATATTATGCATTCAAGATAGGCCAAATAAATCAAAACATTCTTCTCTGGGATTTTATTTCTGTTTGCTTTGGATTGATTTTGAAAAATGGGAGAGCTGCTTTCTGCTTTCAACAAATTTCTTGAGGTTTCTGCCTGTAATTGCATAGCAAGTCTGCCTCAATTCAAGAAGGGCCACCTTAAAGGTTGGGCGGGTTTGATTTGCAACTTTATGGTTTCTTTACTGAAAATGTTGTCTAGAGCTGTAATTGCTGGTATGATTTTTGAAAAGTGAGGCTGTCACTGGGCTAAAATAAGGACTAAGCTACGCACTCTGTGGGTAGCTTCAGTATTGCTTTTCTTCCTAAATTGTCACAAGTTTCCCCTTTTCACAAAACAGACATTCTGAAATTCTGTAAGTTGAGGCAAGATTTTTTGGGTGGACACTTCTTACTGAAATGAAGCCTTGAAGTATTTAATTTACCTGCAGCTGCTCTTGCAGATTCCTGTGCTACATCACACACAACTTGGCCAGAGACAAATCTGCTTTGCATTGTGGACAGCATCCTGCAGGGCATTTTGGCAATGAAAATAAAGCAGAATTAAAATGCCGACAGGAAGACAGACATCTTATTTTGTTGTTGCACTGATCTGAAAAACAGCTTTGGGTCAGTTCAGCAGGGGGTAATATTCTGGCTGGAGCAGAACAGTTTTAGAATGATTTATTTTCCTGGTAGAAAACCGAATTGTTTGGCAGCACTCTTTGCTGCAGGGACTCTTTCTTCAGAAACTACATTATTTTCATTGGGAAATCATTCTGCTTTTAGTGGTTTTGTACAAGCTACAGAGATGGTAATTGATAACTGCTTTTAGTTTTTGTTTGACTGTTGACCTTACAGGATTCAAAACAAAAGACACTTTCTGGTATCACTGTGTGTTTCTTGAGTTTTCCAAACCTCCCAAGCCATGGTTGGTGCTCAGTTAGGAGGTAGCAGAGACTGCTCCCAACAGAGTTGAGGGGTTTTTTTAAACTTAGGGAAAATCTTTGAGTCCCGTTTTACTCCTGTGCTGAGCCTGAGCAGTAATGTGCTAGCAAAAAGCTTAGCATGCTGACACAAGAAGGATGTGCCAGACACATATATGTGAGCAGAAGGAATGTGGTCCCTCTGTTGTAGCCCCCAGTGGGGGATCCCCACCACCTAAAAAGCAAAAATCACAGTGACCCCCAAATCACATTGTTCTGGTTGTCTTTTAGTTAAAATAGAGTTGTGGCAGTTTTCTATGGAAACGGCTATAAAAGTATCTGCTGGCAACTTTTGTGTTATGTGGAGCAGCAACAGTAAACTCACTTCTCTTTGTTTGTTTGTTTGTTTATTTAGATGACTTCCACTTACCTCTTGATGTTGTACCAGCTGTGACGGAAGCCTTTGACTCCAAGGCGAAAGGGAAAGATTTGCACAAGGAGAGCAGACCTTTCCGCTACTGTGAAAAAACCACCATGGACCTGTCAGACAGTGATCGTCCTGTTAGCTTTAGTTCCACCTCCTCCTCTGCATCCTCCAGGGATAGCCACTGCTCCTTTGGAAGCAGAATGACCTTGGTTTCCAACAGCCACTTGGGTTTGTTCAATCAGGATAAAGAAACAGGTGCCATCAAGCTAGAATTGGTCCCAACCAGGCGATTTTCCAGCAACAAGACACGTAAAAACTCCACTGTTGAGCAAGAGGATCCTGAGGAAAGCCTTGAAAAAAGGCCAGGCATGCCCAGGAAAGCAGAACCAAAAGGAGCCAGCAAAAACTGTGCAATGTCCCTTGTCACGGAGCCCACCAGTCCGAAGCTTCTCTACGTGGACAGAGTTGTCCAAGAGATTCTGGAGACAGAGAGGATGTATGTGCAGGATCTAAAAAGCATTGTCAAGGTAGGGATCTTGGTTAGGATGGTATTAACTGTTCCATTATGCCATTTTTTGCACTGTTTGATTTCACAGCAGGACAGATGGACCTGACAATGGAACTGGCATTTGCTGGTCTTTATAAATTAGTGTAACATCACGTGTTTCTAGTTTTTATTTGATTAGATAAAACTAAGCTGTTACTATGCATTCACGAAGAAATAACAAGGGAAAAAATCTTACAGTTGGCAGCGCTAGTAAGCAAAGAGTGATAAACTCTTTGGAGTAACAAAACTTTTTTATATATATATATATTTACAAAAGAATGTGTATTGCTCTGTGTCCTAGAGTGTATAGCAAGAAGCAAGCAGACAGCTTTAAATGCCCTTTAAATGCTTTTTCTGAAGGGTCTCACTTATTGAGTATTCCATCCCCCTCCCCACCAAGTCCTAGTCCTGCAATATCTTTCCTGCCTTTTCCTCTCTCCCTTTCTTGCAACTCACAGCTGCAGTTTGTTCTTCCTGTGTCCTTGGCCTGTAGTATTGAACATATAATTTTTATTTGCTGTAAAATACTGTTGTTTAGGTGTTGTATGAAGGAATTGTTTAATACTAATTTTGAAGTAATGTTGCTAATAAATGGGTGTAGCATTTATTAGCAACAGTGAAGTTTTTGTCCAATCCCCAACCTAAGAGTTTCATTCATTTCCATTTTCTACTAAAGGAAAAAATATGGATGAGTCCTGTGAGTTGTTCTTTTCACTTCATGTACTTGTCTCTCTGCCATCAGCATCATGGGGTTTTTTGTGTTTTTGAAGATAAGAATTAAGTCTTGGCTATTGTTTGTAGTCTACGTACTTAGCCCACAAAGAAGGGTTTCTTGTGAGGTGCATGTTTAATGTGCTGTTTTTAGAACTTAGAGCTCTAGGTAGGAGTATGATTTCATCTGCAAAAGGAAATATCAGCCATCTGGGGATACTCTCCCCACCCACAGCTCCAGCCCACCTGATCTCCCAAGGAATAGCAGGGAAAAACGTGATGGGTTTGATAACACAAATGCACATCGTGCTTAAACATCAGTACCCCATCCCCCTAAGTTCTCCTAATGGTGGCTTTTTCTGCAAGACTTCATTGGTTTCCATAGCTGGTGCCATTTCACTACATTCAACTCTTGTCCAAGTTTCATTTTGGAGTTTTTAAGGTTTTCAGATGCTGCAGAACTAAGTTAGCTTCTGTGTGTTTTTACCACTCACTAGGCATGACTTCCATGTAAGGTTTTGGAAACCTTAGCCGTTACTCATCCTCCTATGCAGTAAACTGTACAACTTGAGAACCTGAAAAGAATAACTAAAATCTTAAAGAAAATTTAAAGAATAATTAAAACAGATTTTCTGTTTACAAGTATGAGGATCAATAAATGCTTTCTAGAAACGACTTTAAGCATCACTACAGTAGATGTAAATAAGGCAAATGCTCTTCTAGTTATGAAAGCATTGGAAGAATTGTGAACCTGTGAAGTGCCCAAGCCTATTTCCTGCAGCAACTTATAGTGAATCTTGAAAGCTTTGTGTGGTACTAGACAGCTTATTTGAGAAACAGAGTAGTCAGCAGTGGGACTTTGCTTAGGTAGGGCCTGAGGATCCAAGGGCTTCAAAGGAGCTGCTTCCCAGATGGTAAGGACAATGGGGAACCAGCCTGTGCAGAATGTTCTTTGCTTGGTTTCGGGGGAGAGAGGTGTGACTGGAAGCATGTTACAGAGGAGCCCATTTCATATGTTCCTCAGGACTCCTTTCTCCACAAGTTACCTTAGCAATGCTGCAGTAATTTACCTAAGTAAGGGTGGGGGTTGTGAGAAGGTTAGGAATGCTCCACAGAGATCTGTAGGAGTGCTATAGCCTTATAGGGCTTGATTATCTGCGCCTCTGTGACTTGAGGCCATTTAGTCTGGCAGGCAGATAACTGGTGCTGAGCCAAACTAAGATGAAGGGAAGCAGCTTCATTTTCTAGATAAACATGGATCAGATTTGGCAGATGGTTGGGAAATGGGATGAGAATTGGGAAAAAGGGAGCTGGAGAGAGGTCAAAGGGCAGCTGCTGCCCAAGAAGCATATGGGAACTGAAGAGATACATGAAGGTGGGAGGTGGTGGAAGAAAGTATAAGCAAATCCACCAGTGGTAAGTGGAGAGAGAGAAAATAATAAGAGGGAAAGCAATGCAAGGAAATGAGAGAAAACCCAGGAAATGGAAAATTAAAAGTATGAGATTGGTTGGAACTGGAGCTCTCTAGCAAGTTTGCAGCTGTCTGCAATAGAATATTACAGAATGGGTAATGTTGGGACAAACCCCAGGTTCATTTGGTCCAACGTTCCTGCTCAAGCAGGGTCATCCTAGAGCACATGGCACTGAATTGTCCAGACAGTCCTTGAATATCTCCAGTGAGGGAGATGCCTCAGGCTCTCTGGGCAGTCTGTTCCAGTGCATGGTTACCCACACAGCAAAGAAGTTCTTTCTCATGTTCAGGTAGAACTTCCTAAGCATCAGTTTCTGCCTGCTGCCTCACCATAGTGCTTGCACCACAAAGAAGAGCCTGGCTCAATCCTTTTTACACCCTCCCTTCAGGTACTTCATTGATAAGATCCCCTGTCGCCTCTTGTCAGGGCTGAACAGGTCCAACTCTCTCAGCCTTTCATGATAAGAGATGTTCCAGTTCCCTAATCATCTTCACAGCCTTCCACTGGACTTGCTCCAGGAGTTCAATGTCCCTCTTGTGCTGAGGAGCCCAGAACTGGACACAGCACTCCACATGCAGCCTCACTAGGGCTGAGTAGAGGGGCAGGATCAGCTCCCTCGACCTGTTGGCAATGCTTTTCCTAATGCACCCCCAGGATACCGTTGGCCTTTTTGGCTTCAAGGGCACACTTTTGGCTCATGGACAGCTTGTTGCCCACCAGGACCCCTGGAAGCTTATGTACACAGTCTAAAAATAGTAAGGAGGCACTTTTTTTGTTTTGTTTCAGGGTGTTGTTTTGGGTTTGGGTTTTTTTTGTCAGAGGAAGGGACGAAGAGAAGCAGGGCATCCTGCATACAAAGAGTTATAAGCTGAAGAGATGTCAAGATGACCTAAGAACGAAAAAGGGAGAAACAAACAAGTACTGTTTTAATCACCTTCTACTTCCAGCTGAGAACTGTCAGTATAGATCTAGTCTACTGCTTTTTGACCTCTGGTAGAGGGGATTTGCTGATGCTCCATTCTCCATAGACAGTGGAAATATACTCAAAAAGAATATGTTCTCACTGTTGTTTCCAGCACTTTGAAACAGGTTTCAGAGCTGGAACTGAGAGGGTGTCAAAACTCACATCCATGAATCTACTCAGGAAAGCATGTTTGCTTTTTTTTTTTTTTTGGGGGGTGGGGGGGGAGGGTGGGTGGGGAGTGGGGAGGGTTGCTTGGTTTTTAGGTGAGGGGAATTGGGAAGTTTG